>JALMGJ010000004.1:2251495-2276495 GCA_023362775.1 Charina bottae | reverse complement strand
GCTGAATGGATCCCATTCTACCTCTTTCTCCTTTGGCCAGCCCCAGAGCAAATAGCCTTTTGACCCTGGGGGTGGGGAAGGGGAAATTTAATCTGATATGCCTTGATACCAATGTGCTTGTAAACTTTTCAAGAGATAAAATGGTAAGGTGTATGTACCCTGTGTCAACCCACTTAACCCTTCATCACCTACAAGAATAGACATTTTCCAGTTTAAATCTACAGATCAGGAAGATAAAAGCTGGAGCCTTATTTTCCTCGGTAGGTCAAGATGTAAATGATTCATAAAGTGTCATTCATCTAACAAAGCAAAATGTGCCAGATTGGTTTGCAAGGAAACCCAAAAGAATTTATTGCAAGAATAAAAGTGATTACCTTCCAAAGGTAGTGAGGCAATTTCTAAGTGCTGAGAGACAGAACAAAAAAAGCATCAAGGTAGTGGAGTTAAAAGCCCATAAAATCCATTTTCTTTCAAACAAAATGTGGATAATATTGTATTTGGAAGCTGAGAAATTGGGCCATCACCCTATTATTGCCACCTGCAGAATTCACAGTGGCAAACCCATTAGAACCTATTATTGCCATTCTCGCTGCAGTAATAGGGTGCCAGTTTCCTAATCCCTATAAATCTCAATGATCAGATCGAAGATCACCTTCTTTGTTGGACTTTTAGTGCTGAAATTAGAAATATAATCGGTATTGATTTCAGTGTGTGAGATGGAGCATAAAGCAGTTTTGAACAGTAGTCAGCCATGGATGTTATGAGGAGTTTTTTTCATCCACAGCTTTCATGTTCTACCCTGCTTTTCTTACACTAAAACATTCCAAGACAACCTTTCCTGATTATGCATACTTCATTATGTGGCTATTTTTATTTATTTATTTTATTTATGTTTCGACTTCTATCACCGCACCAAATGCCGCACCGCACCATTTTATTAGGATGTGATAGTCATGGAGTCATGTTTTCCAGGTTATCAGTGAACGTTTCCAATTTCATGAGAAAACAATTACAGAGATTTCAAGAAAAGTTTGTAGGTGCACTTGGAATTCCAATGCAAAGTTTTTGCAGTTCTTCTTAGAACTGTGTTGGTATTTAACCATCTATAAGATGGGAGCAGCGAAGGCAGAAATAAGTGCATTAATTATAATTCCCATTAACCCAATCTGCCTGGCTAATGGTCAGGAATTATGGCGGTGTACTTCAAAATATCTGGAACAAACCCTAACCTCTTACTGGCAATGGAAGGACCATGGAAACTCTGGTCAGATTGTGACATCAAAGTAGGTTGACCTCTTGATGGAGACTAGAGTGTCGTGGATGTTAAACATATTTGTAGATAAAGAAAAAACAAATGCAAAGCTGGCTGTTGTGGGTCTTCCGGGCTGTGTGGCCGTGTTCTGGAAGTTGTGGTTCCTAACGTTTCGCCAGCATCTGTGGCCAGCATCTTCAGAGGGCAGGAGCACAGATAGAAGCAAAATCTCTGTCTGCTTCTATCTGTGCTCCTGCCCTCTGAAGATGCTGGCCACAGATGCTGGCGAAACGTTAGGAACCACAACTTCCAGAACACGGCCACACAGCCCGGAAGACCCACAAAAGCCATTGAACTCCGGCCATGAAAGCCTTCGACAATACAAATGCAAAGCTATTGACCACCAGGATCTGCAGGGCACACACAAAATACAGCATATCTGAAGATATTTTAGTGGTTTCTCTGGGATGAGAAATGGAAAATAACGATGCTTGAGTTAATGCTTTCATGAAAGATCATGAGATGTCACTGTGAATATAAAACTTTAGATCACAGTCCAAAAAAATGACAGACATTGGTGTTCTTCCAGCAAAGAAAAATCTTTAAAAGCTATACCAGGTTATCAGGAACAGGATTAATATTATGAAATGATTTGTGTGTGTATATGTATGTATGTGGATATATTTTTTGTTGTTGTTTATTCGTTCAGTCGCTTCTGACTCTTTGTGACTTCATGGACCAGCCCACGCCAGAGCTTCCTGTTGGCCGTTGCCATCCCCAGCTCCCCCATGGTCGAGTCTGTCACCTCCAGAATATCATCCATCCATCTTGCCCTTGGTCGGCCCCTCTTCCTTTTGCCTTCCACTTTCCCTAGCATCAGCATCTTCTCCAGGGTATCTTGTCTTCTCATTATGTGTCACACACACACACACACACACACACACACACACACACATATATATATATATATATATATATATATATATATATCCCCTTACTAAGTCAATAATCTAGACTTAATTTTATTATTTGTTTTTAATCTTAAGAAAATAAAATCTGCCATTTTACCGTCTCTCCAAAAATGCTACCTTTTATATTCTACTATATACATACTGTCCTGAGCAAATATGTATGGGATTAGACAGATAAAAAATAAACATGCATTTGGAAACCAGAGGGGGAAAAGATATCTGGAAAGAGATACAAAACTTCCCCACTCTCAAAAAAAAGGCCAATCATTTCCTATGGTACTTTGGGGCTAAACAGTGAGACATAAGAGAGCAGGCTACCAAGAGGATCGATGGTACATATCATGAGTAACAAGAAGCTGGAGCCATCTGCTCAGGAGGAAAATGGCTTATTTAAGAGGGAACAATATTTTGCCTTTGTGCCTTCTCTCGTAGAAATTGTGTTAATTATGATTCAACTTTGTCTTTTATTTTCCTTTATTTCCCTTTCTTTGAATACCTACCACTGTGTTTTCATAGGCTCAGTGAGAAAAAGAAAATGGATGAATGGAAAAGCTTTGGTGTGAAATTCTGGTCGGTGAAAAGATGCAATGACAAGAGAGTCCATCTGGCTGCTGAACTCTCAAAGATGGAATGGAGAGAGGATCCTACACTTGGGCTGTCATGAAATATGGGGGGAAAGGAAGAAATGTATTGTATTACTTTATTACAGTAATTGCATTGCAATTAATCTTAACCAAAGCCAATGTCTTATAGCTGTTGTGTACTACTTTTACAAGTACGACAGCTACTTCCTAGTCACAGAATACACAACCTTCTCCATTTCAAGCAGAAGCATGTGGATTTTGGCAAGTATAAAAAAAGCACATCCCCCAAAGTCTCCCTTTCTGTTGGTTAGAAACTTTTACCCCCTTTTTTAAAAAACTGGGAGAAGTTGGGACAAGATGCTGGGAGCCAGTCGGAAGTAGCTTCTCTACACACCTCAGCTTTATGCTGGAAATTGAAGGAAGAAGTATTTTCCAGCCAATTGGTTCCTCTGTTCCCAGGAACATCTGGTTTCTAGAGAAATAGGGGAAAAATAATTAAAAACTACATTAATTTAACTGATTTTTAGGGGCGTGGTGGCTCAGCGGGTAAGACGCCAGGCTTGTCGATCGGAAGATCGCAAGTTCGGAGGTTCGAATCCCTAGCCCTGCATGACGGAGTGAGCTCCCGCACTCGCCCTAGCTCTTGCCAACCTAGCAATTCAAAAGCATGCAAATGCAAGTAGATGAATAGGTATCACTTCGGTGGGTAGGTAACAGCATTCCGCGCATGTCATGCGGCCACATGACCGTGGAAGCGTCTTCGGACAACGCTGGCTCTTCGGCTAACAAACGGAGATGAGCACCGGCCCCTAGAGCCGGATATGACTGCACAAATGTGCGGGGGGAACCTTTACCTTTTAGTCAATGCTTCATTGTCTAACATTTGCATTCTCTGTACAAATTCAGTAAATTGTGTGATTTATGGAACTTGGTACCTCTTGAAATCAGAATTGCGCTATCATCTTGTGATCTGTCCAGAGCCTTACACTTTCCTTCATAGGTTTTCCATAGGAGATACTTCTACATCATGGCTGTGATTTGAACAACTCTCTATTATTATCTCCTTTGCCACTGGATGTTTTACATACGTGGCTCAGTGGGTAAGATGCCAGGCTTGTCGATCGGAAGATCGCAAGTTCGGAGATTCGAATCCCTAGCCCCGCGTGACGGAGTGAGCTCCTGCACTCGCCACAGCTCTTGCCAAGCAATTTGAAAGCATGCAAATGCAAGTAGATGAATAGGTACCACTTTGGTGGGAAGGTAACAACGTTCCGCGTGCGTCATGCCGGCCACATGGCTGTGGAAGCATCTTCGGACAACGCTGGCACATCAGCTAACAAACGGAGATGTCCACCGGCCCCTAGAGTCAGACACTGCTGCACAACTGTGTGGGGGGAACCTTTACCTTTACCTTTACCTTTACCTTTACCTTTACCTTTACCTTTACCTTTACCTTTACCTTTACCTTTACCTTTACCTTTACCTTTTACTTAAAGTTAAAAAAAATCCATTTTTTTTCTCTTTCCCCCTTTTTCCTTTTTGATAAAAAAGTTTGAAAATACAGAGGTGAATTCTATGATGGTATCTCTGTTCTATATTTCCATCATGCCTTTTGTACTGCAAATAGTTTGCCATCTTCCTTTGTTCAAATATGTGTGGCATTCTACACCCCATTGTATAAGTATGGTTATTATTTAAATGCTGTGCTTCAGTGTGAATTGAGAAATATGTTCTTTATTACAAAAATTCAGATTGCCACATAATGATGGATAGAAATGGGTAGGCTATTCTTGGGCAGTAAAGTATAGATTGAGAATTTTTAATAGCCTCTTTTTATGAGGATGAAGCTGTGCATAAGAACAAATGCTTCCTGAAAATAGTTTACTGTGTTTCTAAAGGACTTTTTAACCCAAGGAATTAAGAGAAATAAACTCAGAGAGAACAGCACTCTCAAAATCATTATAAATTTTCAGTTAATAAAATGGGTAATTGGAATGTGCATTTATTAAGTTGTAATAAACAAAAAAGGTTTCTGTTTATTAACATCAGAAGTTGTTAAAGTATCTTTCATTAAAAAATTGTGTTTGGATTTTTTTCTTTTTGGATTTATGAGAATCAAAAAGCCACAGTTTAGCATCTGTTTTTATGATCTAATCATCTAATATTGTTTTCCTCTGCTTTGCTTTATTTATCCAAAGATACGTCAAAAAGTTGTTGAGCGAATCTACTATGAATAGCAGGCAGAGCTACACTGGAGACAAATGAGCCTGTTCTAGGACCTCAAACTTCAAGGGGTAGGCAAACTTTCAATTGTCCACCAAGCAGAAACTCTCTCTGTGAAATAACTTGGATGAAAGTGTCAGAAAAGCATTTAAAAAGTGTTGTAAGTCATTACTTCCTATAGATCCCATGTCTGCCTAAATGAAAACATACAGTAATTCTTTGTGACATAACTCACAAAAATGACGATGACCCATTTCTGCTTGGCTTTTGAAGTGTTAAGCGACAAAAGCATAAAGTGTGGGGGGGGGGGCAGAGGAAATATTATGGTGTATGCAAATCAGATCCAGTTTTAACATTTGTATCTTTTTGCAACATCTGCATCTTTTTGACAAATCAAACCAATTTGGACAAATCTCCAAATCAGACTCAATTCACCTCAGCTTGATTCAGGCCATTAAAATGCATGGACAGAAAGAATCTAAACCAGACCAATGATTTGAATTAACTCATTGATTCAGTTTCCTGCTCTGAACTGATTTGCAGCACTGTGTCTTTAGTAGGCATTATAAGAATTATGTTAATTAGAGCCATATCCCCTTCAGGGTTACTAGCAAAGCAAAGTTTAAAAGGAGGTATAAGCCAATGAAATTGGTTTAAAAAGTTTCAAAGGGATACTGTATTTATAAATTCATGTACCAGTGCATTTGATAAGACTCAACTGCATAACTAATCTATGGATAATGTCATGTAATTAAGGCTCATCATTAAGTCTAGAATGTCCACAAATTCCAATGGAAAAAGGGGGGGGAAGCCTTGACTACAGCAGATGATAGATAGATAGATAGATAGATAGATGATAGATAGATAGATAGATAGATAGATAGATAGATAGATAGATAGATAGATCAAAGTCCTATGACACCTTATAGACTAATATATTTATATTTATACAAGCTGTTGAGTGTTCTTATCACAGCATTTATCAAATTATTGTTAACATGGTTATCTTTAATTCTCTTGTCTAAAGATAGCATTGATCATACTCATAGCATTTAAAACATAGTTAAGGAGGCTTGCATTAAAGCACATCCCTTGAACACAGGAACAAAATAAAGGAGAAAATAGTCTCTTCTTTAAAAAGATATTTGAACGTAGGCTAAATCTATATTTTCAAAAAATAAAGTAGGGCATTCAGCAATTTTGATGCTTTTGGTAATATATATTGTTGACAGATTTCTTTCACTGTAATGGGCACATATGTTATCATTTGAGTCTTGTTGATATTTTCTTCCTAATCTCAGAAAGTTAATGAAGGATGATGATATGTCCTATTACTACATTTATCTTATTTAGTCTCCATGGAAATTCAAACTGAGTGGACTCCATTAATGTAAGCCTTCTTCAAGGTAATCTTACTGGGCATAGTTCAGGCAAAAGCGAAAACTTTTCAATCACATTGATTTCTCTACTGTTTTTTTCAAGTGTATATAGGGAGATCATCCAAAAACTCTGCTGGAACTTCACATTTGTTCTTTGAGGATCATCAGACAACAGCATATGGCACAGCAAAGTCCAGACCTGGATCTTTGATATTCCTGTAGTGTACAGCCATCTTCTGTCACATCTTTGAAAAGGATGGTAGGAAAAAAGTAAGCTTAGGCTACCAGTTCATCCATCACTCATGCTGGAAAATAGGAGACATTTGTTCTACAGATGTCACCGGTGGTGATTGTTATAGATTTTAGGAGAACCTCACAACCCAGCAAACTCCCTATTTATACTCACTGTCATCTTCATGTAGCAAATGAAACAGGTCCCTGGCCTCCAGTCCAACCACTGCTTCTGAGATGAAAAACATCTGAGTTGGAATATAATACAAGTAATAATATTTATGGGGAAAAAGAAATATAACAGTAGCTGACAACAACTGAATGTGAGTTATCATTGTGATATGCTGGGGGGGACCCTAATCTTAGGTTTCATCAGCAAAATAGTTTCATAATCATAGGAAATAATATTTCCTTTTATTCTGTGTTGATTAGACCCCACCATGACCCCACTATGTTGTGTCCATGAATGATTCAGAGAAGGGCAACACAGATGATAGAAGAATAGCAACTGAGGACAAATTAAAGGATCTGGAGTATTAATCTTGAGAAGAGTGAGAGAAATTATAATAGCATTTTTCAAATACTTCAAAGCAGTATTTCTCAACCTTGGCAACTTTAAGATCTGTGGACTGCAACTCCCAGAATTCCTCTGCCATTCTGAGAGTTAAAGTCCACACATCTTAAAGTTGCCAAGGTTGAGAAACACTGCTTTAATGGATCCACAAAGAAGGTCAAGGCACTATTGTTCCAGAGTGCAGAGCATAAAGTAATGGACTTAAACACAGGAAGATAGATTGCCTAGAAAATTAGAAAAACCTTTCTAACAGTAAGAGCAGTTTCGCAATGGAACCCATCACATATCTGGAGTCTTCCTTTCATTGGACCAGGGCAGGGAATCATCTATTAAGGTTGCTTTGATCTGGATTTCTTTACTAAGATGACCCATTGACCTAAGTGGTTACCTTCAACTCTATGATTTTATAAATCAGTCACATGATCCAAATTACAGCAGTGCTATACATGCATCTACCAATGTTTCTAACCTTGGTGTTCAACACCCAGAATTCTCAACAATACTCTTATTGGTTGGGAGTTCAAGTCCATACAATTGGAGGGTCCCCATGGTACTCATTATTACTAGCTTCAGATGGAGGGAAAGAGAGGGAGAGGGAGATCTTAACCACATATTCAAATCTACATTTGTAATGCCAGGACAGCCTAGAGGAGAGTCTATTTTCTTCCACAGCAAAATTGGGAACATATTTGGGGATATTAATTTATCTGAGTTAAGCAGGACAGTTACTTAGAAGACTGAAGTGACTATCTTTAGATATATGACCTAAGCTCAATAGATAAATCATATCAAATATTTTGTTACCAAGTCATTTGAAATGTCATTTGAGTGAATTTATGGTCATTGCCATCAATAATTAGATATTCAGTACATGTGAAAATAGAGACAACACATGCCCACTCGCTTAAGCCTTTGAGCATGAGAAAGGACTATCAGATCCCCCTTGTGTTGCATTGGTGCTGTGTATCCACACACGGAATTTATTTTATAACCTTTCGTGGATTTGGGGTAGGATTCCTGTTTTGGGGGAAAAGATTCCTGTCACCAGGAATTGGATTAATACTGGGGACTTGGATTCCTTTGAGTGAAATGCTACGGATGGATTCGTCATAAAAAGTTAATTGGAATCTTTCACAGGAGCAGCAGCAAAGATACAATATTGATAGCTAGAAAATGGAAGCATAATGACATAGATAAAAATATGAAACCTGGAATGGAGGTGGGGAGATTGGACAGAATTTAAAAATATAGAAGATACACATCTAAGAGAATGCTTTTGAACTGTGGTGCTGGAGGAAAATTCTGAGAGTGCCTTGGACTGCAAGAAGATCAAACCAGTCCATACTCCAGGAAATAAAGCAAGACTGCTCACTTGAGGGAATGATATTAAAGGCAAAACTGAAGTACTTTGGCCACATAATGAGAAGACTCCAGGATACCCTGGAGAAGATGCTGATGCTGGGGAAAGTGGAAGGCCAAAGGAAGAGGGGCCGACCAAGGGCAAGATGGATGGATGATATTCTGGAGGTGACAGACTCAACCATGGGGGAGCTGGGGATGGTGACGGCCGACAGGAAGCTCTGGCGTGGGGTGGTCCATGAAGTCACGAAGAGTCGGAAGCGACTGAACGAATAAACAACAAACATCTAAGAGAAATATATTTAAATGATATGGGAGATGTAATTTGGATATAAAACACCCTAAATTATCCAACAGGAGCCAAAAGATCACTAACTTTCTAAAGGATGTTTATCTGTATTATTTTATGGGCATTTTAACTGCATTTATAGGATGCTAAAGAAAGCCCGCATTTGTAATACTGTAATGAACTGAGGGATTTTGAGTAGTAATTAATATGATATTTGAACCCTTTCAGTTTAACTATGATGCATTAAATTTGCCACATTACACATTTCGATTACAGTATGATTTAAAAAGAAAAAAGAAAAGAAAAGAAAATGAACTGGTTTAGATGTTCCTTAAATATATTGCTTGAAAATGCTTGCTTCTAAGGTCTCTGAACCAATGCAAGCTGTAAATCACCTTGGAATCTGAAAACATAATCCTGCCATGCAATCAATATTGGTTTTGTGTCTGGAGTGTAAAATATTCAAAGAAAACTAACAGGAGATCACAGGCAA
The DNA here is from genome assembly GCA_023362775.1 of Charina bottae. Taxonomy (NCBI): domain Eukaryota; kingdom Metazoa; phylum Chordata; class Lepidosauria; order Squamata; family Charinaidae; genus Charina; species Charina bottae. The sequence continues at coordinate 2,267,140 of JALMGJ010000004.1, read as the reverse complement.
TTCCAGCATTCAGCTTGTGATCGTTTTGGCAATTCTTAGATTTACAGTGCTATCAAGCTATCTTTGCAGGCATAAACCAGCCAAGTACCTTCCCGCCAGTATTATAATCACTTTACTGGGCATTTAAAAAGAGAATATGCAACAAAGGCAAGTTTTTGGGGTTTTGTTTTGATCCTGGAGAACTATAAATCACAACAAAGGAGAAGTTTGATCAGGGAAGAATAAAGGCCATTTATGCCGTCAAAATGTATTTTTTAAAAAACATGCTGGATAGCTGTTTGCTGGCACTTTTATTATTCAGAATGATCTTTCCTAATGTTGATTGCTTTTCAAAAACACAATAGCTTTTTCTAATGTCCACAGAGTTTGTTGTGCAATCTGTGGTTGCTGGTGCATTGCTTCATCCACAAGTTGTGGTGAAGAGTCGAAAGACAAAGAGGGGACCAGTCTGGGCTGCAGAGAAAGTTTAGTCAGCCGAGCAAGAGAGGAAAACGTTGTTCCTTTCCTGTTACCTTAGTTTCTCCCGGCCTCGGATGAAGGGCGAGACTCTGGGATACGGAATAAGGAAGATGAACTTGATGGGAGACCTGCAGGAACCGTTCCCTAGGAAAAAGGGGCTCAAGCATTGTTTAAGTCCAGCACAAAGAGACAAGCTTTGGAAAGATGCCTCCCCAATTCACTGGTGTATCAGGAGGTCCAGCACAATCATACTTGCCAGGATCTGTTATTACGGCCAATCTCAAGAAAAGGAGTTTTAGCCTTCCTGTGTAGCTGTTTCCCTTGTCTGGTCTACCTGGTGGGGCTGGCAGCTGGCTTGCAATTCCTCTCCATTATACCTAGAAGGGTCTTCCTGACCTCTTTGCCTAACACTCATTTTAGTGATCAAGTATTTAAATAGAGGAGGAGGAGGAGGAGGAGGAGGAGGAGGAAAGAAATATGAGAGAAGGGAAGCCTTTCACTCAGTCACTTATGACCTATGCCCTGATCATCTCCCGTATGGATTACTGCAATGTGCTCTACATGGGGCCACCCTTGAAAGCTACAGCTGGTACAGAATGCAGTAGCGTGGGCTGCGCATGGAACATCTCTGCTGCGCAAGCTACATTGGGTGCCGGTGTGCTTCCGGGTCCAATTCAAGGTGTTAGTTATGAACTTTAAAGCCCTTCATTGCATGGGCCCAGGTTACCTGAGGAACTGTCTCATCCCAATCACATTGACCCATCCCACCCGGTCTGCCAGGAAGGGCATGTTATGGGCCCCGTTGGCTAAAGAACTTTGACTGGCGGGGTTGAGGAGGGGAGCCTTTTCTGCCGTTGCCCCCACCCTCTGGAACATCTTGTTCCCTGAGGTGAGGTCGGCCTCCACTCTTCTGGCCTGCAGGAAGAGCGTCAAGACCTGGCACTGCCATCTAGCGTGGGGGTCCAAGAGTGATAGGCAGCCCTAGGCATGGTTGGTGGCTTAAAGGTGCTCTCTCCGCCTTTTTAGTTTTTCTCTTTTAATTTCGGGGTGTGTTTTTTTTGCACTTTTTATCATGGTATTTATGAATTTTTTATTTGTAAACCGCCCAGAGTCACTTCCATTGTAAGTAGGACGGTGTCTAAATTTGATAGATAGATAGATAAATAGATAAATAGATAAATAGATAAATAGATAAATAGATAAATAGATAAATAAATAAATAAATAAATAAATAGGCAGCTTCTGCTCTGATCTTCTTCTTTTTGAGGTTGCACAGACCTGATGAAAAACTGAAATTGGCAGGTTTTCTTTTCTTTTCTTTTTTAAATTAGCTTAAATATCCTGGCATCTCATGTTTCATCCATTCACCATTACCAGCTGCCAGCCAGGCTGATGACAACCCACTTTGCAGGAGTACTCAAGTGGGCTTCACGCTAGAAAACTATCTCCCCCCTCCCCCTTTGGCCCTGCAGTTTTACTGATGGGAATGCGGGTGTGGGTTTGCTAATTTGGAATGCTTGTAGCAACATATCTGCCAGTTATTACTATTTCTGGATTGGGCCAGGAATAGATCAAGTTTTGTGAAGAGAGATTTCATAATTAAAGCTTTTCTCAGATATTTATAGATGTGAACTCAAAATCCTGCTGTCTTCAGCAAATGAATGAAAGGAAGAATATACATTTAACAATAAGTAAAATAAATTATCACATTGCTGTTTGTCACAAACAGAAAGAAAAAAAAATTAAAGTCAATTGTTTATTGGGTTATATGACAGCATAAAATATTCTGGATTTAGATGATAGAGAGACAGATGGTAGATATAGATATCATATTATTTTAGTTAATTATCATTGTTAAACAAAATAAAAAGTGTTTGCGTTTATATTTGATTAATATAAATATAGGAAAAGCAGCTGAGAATAATCCCTACCTCAAGACTGAAAAAAAGGCAGCTGCAATATTTATATCAAACAAAGCAAAACAAAAAAATGTTGTTCTTCAGCCTGAATTTAATCTGAACCATCTGCTTAAAATGGCTTCCAGTTGGTACAGCTGTAAATTGATGTTCGCATGGGATCATCTTTCTTACATCCACACTATTTCCACAGTTGCTTATGTCCGGAGTGGATAAGTATGGCCGGCATTATGGGATAAAACTCACATGGGACACCTGTCTTTTTCCAGTTCAGCTGATTTATATGCTGCCTAACAGCTGGCAATAATGATACAAGGACATCTGTATTTGCCAAAGCTACTTGGGTGGGACAACATCTGCTGGTAATAGTGCACAGTGTAATAATATGTAGATTGTATGAAGGTTGTTCCATTCTGTTCTGACCCCCTATTGGCTGAATCAGCACCCACAGGATTGGGGCTGTGCATTTATTAGGAAAAGTTATTTCTAAGGAAATTAAAGTCAACTCAGTTTGAACAATAATTACGACAACTAACATATGCCCAGACTGTTCTTCCTTTTGCTTGCTCGCTCTCACCCACACAAATGGGCACACACGCATTTCTTTCCTCCCTCTGGCCCATATGGTTACATTCCGAATAATCACATTAAGCAAGGCAATAAATTATTTTTAGAACACTCAGACTATTAGATATATGATAGATAGATAGATAGATAGATAGATAGATAGATAGATAGATAGATAGATTGATAGATGATAGATGATAGATGATAGATGATAGATGATAGATGATAGATGGATGGATGGATGGATGGATGGATGGATGGATGGATGGATGGATGGATGGATGGATGGATAGACAGACAGACAGACAGACAGACAGACAGACAGACAGATAGATAGACAGATGATAGGCAGATGATAGACGAGAGATGAGAGATGAGAGATGAGAGATGAGAGATGAGAGATGAGAGATGAGAGATGAGAGATGAGAGATGAGAGATGAGAGATGAGAGATGAGAGATGAGAGATGCAGGCACTGGAGGAGACTTCAGGAAGTGCCCTTTTAATGGGCTCTGAGAGGAAGAAGTGGGGATTGGGGAAAAGAAAAGCTCATGCTAGCAGTGGGATGACCTTGAGATTCCCATCTCTTTTATAGAAGCAAGAACTGGATCTAGCTATTGTGTGCATCACATGGATCAGCTTCATCTTGGTCTTGACTGGTATGGTAAATATGTCAACAGCAACCGTATTATCCACCTAAACCACATAAATCCAAGAACCATTAACCGCACAGCAAGAACTTGGCTCCATGCAAGCAAGGAATCCTGAATCCTGAAATAGTTTCAGAATTTTGAAGAACACTTAACAACATCCCTTGAATATTTGAAAATATCTGGGAAAGCCTTTTATATTGTCTTTCTTGTGCTTAGAAATTGCATAAATAATCTTTTGCAATAAGGACCCATTCAGGAAGAATTTCTTGGAACTGTATTGAGATAATAAGCATCCATCTTCCTGGCTTGATTCGATGCCCTCAACTGAGGGGAGTGGAATTATAACTTTTCAGCCTGGGAGGAGGGATTGTACAGTTGCACAATTTATCTTCCCTAACTATGCAAATCCCTCAATCTAGAAAAGTATTTATTTTAGAATTTCTACCGCTTGGCTTTGCTGCAGCAAAAATCTTTGTTAAATGAAACATGGAGAGAGCAGATCTAGGACCCACTTGAAAGAATTAAGGGAAGAATTAAAGGTTTTGGTTTGAGGAAAAACATGATTTCAGCTGCGAGAACTGAAGGTTACTTTACCTACTGCAGTTGAGCAGATAGGTCCTGCCTTCAAGCTGCTGATACAAATGTTGCAGAAGATATAATGCCTGGTGGTCTGAAAGGTCTTTAATGCATATATCTAGCAATACTAATATGGACTTTTTCCACAGGGATTGACCATGGTTCACATATACTTGGAAGGAACCCTATGCGACTATAACACCACTGGCCAACTCAGTATGTCCCAGTATGAATTCATGAGCAAATATATTGTGATGTGACTACTACATTCATGAAGACATTATTAGTTTGGATCTGATGAAAGACTTGCCAGACTGCAAGGATACAGGAGCATCATAAGGTAATCAACACATTATTTAGGTTTACAAACTCCAAAAGAAATGTTCGCTACATTACTCAGACAATTGTACTCTTATATTCTCTCTTCCAATATCTTCAGGAACAAAAAATAGAGGGAGGGAGGGAGGGAAATATATCAAGAAAATTTCCATTTGAGGTAGAATTGGTAATCAGACCACTTGCTTATTTTACTCTATTGCATTGTGCTTGATGCAATAGAGTTTCTTGATATGGTCAGTTGACTAATCAATAAAGCTATAACACCACCACCACCACCACTACTGCTATTACTGTGTAGACTTGCCCTCATAAACTGGGCTAGTCACATCTCTTCCAGCTTCATATCTAACTTTCATAGAAAGGGATCTTTCATGACCACACTAGGCCGACTTTGCTCTGGAGGGCTTCTTTCTGTTCATGTGTTTCCCCGTAACCCCCATTTTTCCAGTTCTCTTCAAGAAATGTTTGACCAGGCACACAGTTTTGGAATTACTAGAATAAGAAATTTAATAATATACAGTAATTGTATAACCGGGATATCAGTATGATTCCTAATGGCTGCTGCTTTCAGCTCCCTTCATTATGGCAACAGATCAGACAGAAACCCCCAGAGTTTGTACGTACACTTTGAAGTGTGAAGAAGAAATAGATACATGGGCAGAGATCTGTTCCTGCCTTTGCACTGATTAAAAGGGATCTCTGCCACAAACCAATCATTTATTGTTTAGATCTCAAGGTTCTAGTTTTTTCCAGTTCCTCACTGGCTGCCTTAACAAATTGTCCTTTGACTTTTGTAAATGAGAGCATCAGTGTACAAAGAGACTGTTCAGAAATAAATAAATGATGTGCTAGAGAGAAGTCAACTTCCACATCCGCAAACTTAATGAGCCCAGAATTTCATATGCCTCTGTCTTCTAGTGAAACAAATGGTACAAATAAATTCAAAGAAGACAAGAGGGGAAGACAGAAACCCAGTGGAATTCGCTAAGCATATTCTAGGTAACTATTTCCTCTTCCACTATTATTAACATTTCATAAAAATATATGAAGGTGCAGTGTCCTTTTAAATGCAAACAATAATGGTGCAATAATGCAACAATGTATCAAATACAGCTTTGCTTCGTTATTCCTGCTCTTTTTGTTGGCTCCCCAATGGATCCTCTAAAGTAATTAATATCACCAAAAGATGCCCATTAAGAAGAATAGCTTCATTAAGCATCTTGCAAGCTTCTCCACTTGAAAGACAGTCCCGTTGAATGCAGAGCATTTACTTTTTAGTAAAGGCACTTTTAGATCGCAGGCTGAATGTTGAGTGCCTAAACTGATTTATTATGGCATAAGTCTCCTGAGAGAATATCTGTAAGAGCCTCCGGATTGGATAGTTCAGCTGGTGCTGTTAATGCCAAGATGCGCCCTCACAATTTGCCTGCACATTGTCATTTGACAAAGTATGTTTAAGTCAAGAATCACTTATTTGGGCAGAAAGTGACAAGTTTGGAGCTACAATGGAACAACTGCTACACACCCTCCTGTCTTCCTTTCGTGTCCCTGTTGCATCCACTGGAAGGTGTCACTTATTGTTAAAGATTTCCCCATGTTACAATAATTAAGAAGCAATACTATCATGCTTTGGAGATCTACAATGCTATCTATGGATGCTCAGAACAGAGTTCCAGAAAACTGATGGTGTAAATAGATTATTGCCAGATGAGTGGGAAGAAGTTTTCAGCCACTGTTACTCCACATTATTATTTTCATGATGGTTTAACATATCCTGGTCCTCTCCATACATAATTAATGAAAACAAATGTACATGGAGTGAAACAAGAGAGGGTTTTTTTAAAAAAAAAAAAACTAGTTTTTTAATTATAAAAAAGAGCATGGGGCACAAAGCCTTACAGATTTGAAGAAAAGATTTTATATACTTTTAGAAGCCCCCTTCTTGTGGTGCTGGAGAAGACTCTTGAGAGTCCCTTGGACTGCAAGGAGGTCAAACCAGTCAATCCTGAAGGAAATCAACCCTGACTGCTCATTGGAAGGACAGATGCTGAAGCTGAAGCTCAAATACTTTGGCCACCTAATGCGAAGAGAGGACTCCCTGGAAAAGACCCTGATGCTGGGAAAGACTGAAGGCAAAAGGAGAAGGGGACGGCAGAGGATGAGATGGTTAGACAGCATCACCGATGCAATGAACATGAATTTGAGCAAACTCCGGGAGACAGTGGAGGACAGGAAGGCCTGGCGTGCTGTGGTCCATGAGGTCACGAAGAGTCGGACACGACTAAATGACTGAACAACAAAAAGAAGCCCCCAGTTGCCTTACCTTCAGTGCAATCCATAAAGCATAGGAAGAATACAGTAAGAGTAATTTCAAATGACTGAATTATAGGACCCACTTGTCTTTGTATGCCTTTTGTAATAAAGGAAGATTAATACTGATGCCTGTTAAATTGCCTGTATTATTGTTTTTGCACTTCCATTAAATTATAAGATTTCAGGGGGGGGGTTGTCTGTGTGTGCATGTATGGCTCCATACACAATTTTTTTTGTAGTTATTGGAATGTTTCCTTACATGTTATGATACTGTTCTCTTAATCAAAATGGATAAAATATTTAAGAAAGCAAGATAATAACCAAATATTTAAAAGCCAAGTCTGACATCATATGGCTGACCCAGTGCTTGGTTTTCCATGGGAAGATAATTTGGGTTAGGGGCTTTTAACTTGACCCCTCCCTCCAAATTCTCCTTCATAAATGAGGAGAGTAGAGTGTATCGTATACCATGCTCTATATATATATATATATATATATATATATTTATTTATTTATTTATTTATTTATTTATTTATTTATTTGATTTCTATAACCTATATACCTATGCCATTTTAGAGTGAAATTTATCTATCATTCCTGAGCTCTTTTATGGCTTTAATTGAAACTGATCAATCATTAAACATTACTTTCAAATTATTCATCCATTGGCAAATTGTATTGATTAAATTGTAGTGTAATTGTTTCTGTTAGAAAACTTAATATATTTGAAGCTTGCTTAATATCAATGTAAGGGAAATAATTTTGGCAGTAAAGTACTGAATACAATTATGGCAAGACATTTAATAGCATTAAGTCCAGAATTAAACAATCAATATCTCCAAATTACAGGTACATTTTTTTTAGACAAGCACAATAATTAAAGGTAAAGAAAATGACTTGACATTTCCATACTTTGACATTTTCCATTGCTATTAATAGGCCCATAAAATTGTCATTTGCAGTGCTATTTACAAATGAACGAATGCCTATTAATTAGAGATTATATTTAATCTATTTTAGATATAAAAGGTTAGGTGTTATACTTGCTGCTCTGTTTGGGGAAACCTAATGTAAGCCTAAGACAAACACCTTCTTTTGAAAATTAAAATATGAACTTTAAACAGGAATTTTAATCACCCAGAGACTTTAAGATATCACAGAACCCAGCTACCCCCCAAAATATTAAAAAAATATTATTGATTTATTTTTTTATAAAACAATCTTAAAGTTTATAGACATATTTCCAGTGCATAACAAATGTTCAGTTCTGGGCTACACCAAGTTTCTAATTCATGTTTAGTTAATTGCATGCAAATAGAAAACACTTTTCTACAGGGCAAAGTTATGGATTTAAATGGGCTCTTTTTCAACATGATCTATTGAGAACAGCCAGGGAAAGTGTTTCTTGATTGGCCAAAATTACAGTTTAAACATGAGCAAGTTTGGACCTTGAAGTACGCAGTGGCATGAAAAATTAACAGTTATCAGTCTTTTGCATGATCCTAATAATTAATACGTCTCTCCAAGACTTCCCTTCCTTGACCATCATCGGAGAATCTTCTATAGATGTAGAGAAACCTGGAGATATCATTTTCAACCAGGTTTGCATTTTTGTCAAGCACAGGTTTATTCTATCCCACTGCTGGAACATTTTAGGAATATAGTTAAACAACTGATACAACTGTAGTGACCACAGACCATAAACCTAGACTGGCTGAATCTCATCGGTATATCTGCCTTGCCTGGATTGTGCTCGCTTGTTCACACCTGACTTTTTAAAACTGGCATCTAAGGTCGATGTGCTTTGCTCTGCTTCTAAGAAATTCATAGGCTCAAGTGTTGATTATAGTTTAATAGTGACTTGTCCAATGGAGTTATTTGCGTGAATGAAAATTCATAATGGCTTTATACCCACAATATACTATCAGAATGGTTCATAACAGCTTTATAAATCAACGGTGTTGGAATCAATAGGTTAGCCTTTTCCGCCAAGCTATTTTTTTCCCCAGTCTCACTATTGAATGCCGAAGTTTACTGAGAAAGATTTAGAATCAGCTTTGAAATATCCGGCCTTAAATTATGTTAATCAGAGCTGAAAACAAACAGACAATTTTTCATGTAATAAAGTTGCTGCTGAAACTGATAACTCAACGTGCAAAATTGCTTACTGTAGTAACTTCTTACACAATGCTCTTATTGCAAATGAAAAGAAATAAATCTGCCACGTAAGTAATGTTATCACTTTCTTCCCCAAAAGTTCTTAACACGCTAATGGATTGAGGTCACTGGTTTTCTTTGCCCTTCAACTGGCTCCATATTAGATGGAATTAATCTTAACGATAGAATTATACCTTCACTAAAAGCAGCAAGTTCAAAGATGAGAAACCTTTAGAAGAAGTCGAGAGTGTACAGTAGCTTGTCCATCTAACAGACCTGGCTGCCCTTAAAGTGATTTTTCAATTCTTTAATTTCAGCACTAATCGATTCAACTTGTCATCTTTCAGACATTGATATATACTCATGTGCAGCTGTGATTCAGCTGTGGGCCAGACTGGGTACTCCCCAAACATTTAATGGAATGGGGAAATCTATCTTCCCTTCCCATTCACCAGTACACTTATCCCATCCATTAGCAGTGCCTGTTATAGGTTAAGTTCATGGCCAGCCAGTAAAGGGTTAAGAAGTTGTGCTGGAGAAGAAACCTGGGAAGCCGGCATGTACTGTACATAAATATATCAAGATACAAGATATTCCAAACCAAGTACCAAAGAGATTAAGAGTTCAAGAAAACGTTTTGATTTTTTTAAATGCAAAACAAACAAGGAGGCCTTTTTCCCCCCCTTCATTGATTCTGGCAGGACACATCTGGCCCAGAGATCACACTTTTTCCACCCCTGCTTTATGGTATTTTTTCCATTCCCAATTAAGAAATGGTGTTTCCTATAAAAGGGAAAAAAGGGAATTCTTGAAAATTTGGGCATGGGCACAGAGAGAATCTTCTAGCTGTGCTCTTGTCCTCTGAAGATGCCAGCCACAGCTACTGGCAAAACGTTAGGAACAAAAACTGCCAGAACACGGCCACACAGCCCAGAAAACCCACAACAACCATCTAATTCTTGGAAACTTTATTGGCATATTTACAGTAGGATTTTTCTAAATCAATCAATCAATCAATCAATCAATATATCTCTCTCTCATCCATCTATCTATCTATCTATCTATCTATCTATCTATCTATCTATCTTTGAGTGAGATGGGCGGTGACTAAATTTGAAGAATAAATAAATAAATAAATAAATAAATAAATAAATAAATAAATAAATAAATAAATAAATTCTCTCTCTCTCTCTCTCATCTTATTTTAAATCCACCCAGATCTTTCAAAAGAATTCCAGTGACTTCTGTAGAGAAGTTTTTCTTCTATGTACATTTTCTATTTGATTTGTGCTTGGACAGAAAAACCTCCTGGTTTTGCAGCATCGTAACTTAGGTGGGATGATGGGATCTCAGAATGAAGAATTTTACTCAAATTGTGATGATGTAATAGAGCACCCAGCTCTTGGGATTATGCTTTGGTTTCAGATTTAATCATTGAATTATCACATTTTCCCAAGCTTATGTTCAGAAATTGAATCCATTGTTAAACAAGTGACTTGTCTTGAGTAGCAGAGCGGGATCTGTTTTGTCTATGCCCAATTATAACTCTTTTTTTTTTCCTAGCTGACCCTGGAATTGAAAAACAATATTTATTTCTTTACTTGGAATCATCATTTCAAACACCCTTTGTTTCTGTTTGTCACCTACAAACAGAGATGTTTCTGCTTAGGTTTGCTAGTTTGGGAATCTTTAAAATTATTCAGAGAACGCCAGGGAAGAACTGTCATTAGTGTTGCCTTTGAAGTTGAAAATGAGCTTGAATTCCCACAGAACACAGACCACAGTTAAATTACATACTTTAAAGAGCAGCAGTGAAGAGCTCTTGTCAGGCCATTTTAATCTTACAGAGAACAATGTGGTGTAATATCCACAAAAGTGCTGTTTGCATAAAAAACAATTAAAGAAAGATCTAAAAAAGAATTCATGTTAACTGTGTGGAAAGAGATTGCCCATCTTCTCACTCAGTCTAGCACTGTGGGGATTGTTCAATAAAACAAACCTCTCTATATAACTACTCAGAAATAAATTCAACTGGCGCACAAGCGTGTATGTTTGTGTGTGTGTGTGTGTGTGTGTGTGTGTGTGTGTGTGTGTGTGTGTCATGCTAGATTCCTTCCAACTGCCTGGACATGTCCCCATGGTTTTCTTGGCAACACTTTTGAAAGTGGCTTGCTGTTGCCTTCTTCATTGGGCTGAGAGAGAATGAGTGGCCCAAAGTCACCCACAGCCAGAATTCATGGTTCCCTAGTTTGTAGCTCAGTGCCTTTAACCCCTGCACCAAACTGGGTTTCTCAACAGGCCATGATCCCAATAAATGAAGACAATCCCATTGAAGACATTGGTGTGTATGTGTGTGTGTGTGTGTGTGTGTGTGTGTGTGTGTGTGTGTGATCCTCTAGTTTCCCATTCCAAGTGCCTATCAAATGCAAGAATTCCAATTTTCAGAATTGTTGATGGGGGAAGAAGTTCAAGACACCTGCAAAGCTCAGGTTTCTTCATTCCAGATGTTACACTGAGTTGCTCCTTCTGTTCCACTAATGTTTTTTTTTTAATTTCCTATTGACTAAATTTATGAAGCTATGTAAGAGTCTCAGGCTGTTCCTTTGGGGACCTCCAAGCCTCTTCATCTGGTCTCTGAAGTATCCATTGTTCGCCCATACATACCTACTCAGTGTGTGTTAACGGAATGCATAAACCTCCTAGTTCATGGAATGCAGGCCACAGCATGCCATTTTGCAAGATAGCTTCTAGATTATAGGTTGTAGTTTGCAAAGAATAATGTCAGCATCCTTGGGGTAAAATCGACACTGGCCAAAATTTACCACATTTGTTATTTGTTGAATCCAAGTGACCAAAAAGCTACTTTTGCTTCTGCCACCTAAAGGTCCAGCTCTTTGTCTTTCTTCTGCATCACTGGACTTCCCTCCATTTAACTTTGTACAAAGACAATCCATCCTGTATCCTTTAGCCTTCTGTTTGTCAAGCTTGAACTTTGCTGATATCCAGTAACTGTTTTTAATTTTAGAGTGTTCAGGAGAGAGTGTTCAGTAGTACAACATGGCCAGAATTTTTCATGTAAGAAGTACCATTAGGTTGAGCAAACAACTGTTGAACAGATACCTCATGAAGTACTGATATGGGGCTTCAGAAGCAGAGGTGTCACAAATTTTTTCCCTTAAGATATATGAGCATTCCTACAGTAGGACTCAACTCTTTCACTTCAAAGGATTCCGTGCATTCGAGCTAGGCCAATATTTCCCAACGCATTATCTCTGTCTCTGTGTTTCTGTCTTCTGCTTTTGATTACCTGTAACAAGGGATAACAAATAACACCTTGGAAAAGCACAGGAGCATAGCATAAGTTTTATGGTTAATCAGTAGAGCCTTAATAAAAGTGGTTTGTATTTTTTATCTGTGTCTGTGCCTTGTTAACTATAATGAGAGCTAGCCAATGCACACTGCTCACACCTATATCCTGAAGCAGTGGTCTGTGGCCAAACACCACAGCTGAGGGACAGTCAGTCAGAAAGACTGCTTAAATTAATTTCCTACAAGCTGCCAAATTGATCTAAGCAGATTAAGGATGGTAATAGCTATAAGCCATCAATGAACATTAAGCAACATCTTCTAGCTATTAGCCATACAAAGCCCTAGTGATCTCTCTGTGTTCCCTGATACAGCACAGCAGGACTCCTTTTTGATATAAAACAAAACAACTAGATACTACCAGCAGCAAATACAGTATTTGTCTTAGTTCAATTAGAAAAGAAGAAAACAATAGGCCCCTAATGTTTATTCCTAGTTCTGCTTTAGCCACCTCATTCCATCACAGTCAAATGGCTTTGTTCACCTTACTGTGGCCTATTGTCCTTGCGTGAATTTGAATTAGGCTCACCAAATGTTTTAAATTATTCCATATATCATAATAATGTCTTGGGGAAGTCATTCTGATATACTGGATGAGGCTCTTATGGAGCAGTTAATACACCAACACCACACACTAGAAACTCAAGACCTGTAAAGCCAGTAGAAAATGCTTCCTCTCCAAATGTAACACAGTATCATCCAATTAGGAACAAGGTTCAGAAATATCATTTTGTTATGCTTCTTTTAAGGTCACTGTTACTTTTTTATTACTTTTATGAAAAGCTGGGATACTGTGACTTTCTAAAAAATACAAGTCATGCAACTTTTCTAAAAGAGTAGTTCAAATCTTATTTCTCAATCAGAAGCTTCATTGATAACCAAAATCCATGTAGTCCTGTTGGATCTTGGATTACAGTTGGGAATAGTTAAGTAAAACCTTTATTAGGAGCCATCCGTTTTCTCAAAATAATGTGGCAAATTGGTGATCTCCACAGATCTCTTTGAACTACATGGTGAAAGAGGGAGATGACCTTTAGCTGCCATTTCTTTTAGACTGTTTAGTTCAGGATGGTTTCTTGTGAAAAATTGATGTTACAGAGACAAAGAGGAAAATAAGCAAATTACCAATTGAAGAGAAAGAACCAACAGAAGCTATGAAAAGGATTACACTGCCATACATCAGAAACGTATCAGAAACTACTAATAGACTGTTACAACCACACGGCATCACCGTAGCACATAAACCAACCGAAACCCTTCAGAACATTGTAAGTAACCCAAAAGTCCCAGTAACCCAAGAAGAAAAAACAGGAGTTATCTACAACATACAGTGTAAGGACTGTAACAGCCACTGTGTAGGACAGACCGGCAGTAGACTAGCAGAACGCATCCATGAACACCAACTAGCAGTCAGAAGACATGATGAAAACTCCTTCATCTCCCAACATGTGGACAGACTCAACCACTGTTTCAACTGGGAAACTGTGAGCACCAAGCTAAATCCAAAGAAGCTAGAGAATTCCTGGAAGCTTGGCACTCAGACAAAGCAGCCATCAACAGACACATAGAGGTAAACAACATTTACATACCATTCATAAGAGACAATAGAAAAGCCAGAAGACCAGAACACATCCTTGCCAGCAATCATCACCAAGATATGCAAAGATTAACACCAGGATTAGCACCAGAGGAACAATCAAACAGCACAATATACCCTAATAAGGAACTATTAACTCAGTCAATCAACCAAGCAGCAAGCAACAGCCCAATCAAGGAACTCCTAAGGAGAGAACAACACCTCCACCAACACAAGCAGGACAAGCCATGGTATATAAACAGAGAGCAAGTCCCACTCCCTTTTCACACTGAAGATGTTGCCTAGCCTGGCAATGAAATGTCTGCAAGAAAACAACAAGGCTCAGAGAGCACTCCACAATAAGCAAATTGTTTTACCGTTTTGTAAGCCATTTCTCAGAAGTCGCAGATTACCTACAAGACTAAGGGGTAATGTATCATGTCTTCCCTGACATTACCAAAGCTTTGCCTTGAACTCGGCCTGAAAATGGTTACATTGGCAAAGTCAGAGATTAAAATTAGAGGGCACACAGTTTAATGCAGGGTTTGTCAACCAGGGTTCTGAGGTACCCTAGGGTTCCACGAGAGGTCATTAGGAGATCATGATTTATTTAAAAAAATATTTCAAATTCAGGCAACTTCATATTAAAGAGGTAAGTTTCATTCTTTGTTTTTAGTTTAAGAACACTGTTAATGCATCCATACAGGCCTACCCATGAAACGAATATAATAATTTTGTAACTTCTGTCCTATACTGGAGCCTGAATGTGCAGGGGTTCCCCGATATCTGAAAAATATTTCAAGGGTTCCTCCAGGGTCAAAAGCTTGAGAAAGGCTGGTTTAATGGCAGGAAAAGGGGCAGCATTGTTTAGATGCTTGGAAACCAGCTTTCTGCATCAGCCACGTCATGAACATGGCTTCCTTGCTTGCTGGGCAGGCTGAGACATTCAACATACTTTCACAAGAGGGAGAGATCTACCAAGTGCACAAAGACAGGTGACCCCATCTTCTCCCTCTGTAAGATATACATTAAATGATGATTGTGTTAAATCTTGCAGCAGAATGGGAGAAGCTGGGGATAGAGCTAAGATTGGGAATTTCCAAGAAAAAGGGAAATCCAGTAGGAGATTCTTTTGCTCCAGAAGCATGCTTTTTCAGAAGCAATACAGTAGGTAACCATGGTTCTATGAGATGTTTCATTGTCAAGGTCTCATGATCTCATTTGCCCTTACAAGTTAGAATAGTGGTTTTTATTCCATCTTGAATCAAATGTTGGATAGATAGAAGATAGATAGACAGACAGAGAGATAGAGAGATAGAGAGGTAGAGGTAGAGGTAGAGGTAGAGGTAGAGGTAGAGGTAGAGGTAGAGGTAGAGGTAGAGGTAGATAGAGAGAGATAGAGATAGAGATAGAGATAGAGATGATAGAGATAGAGATAGAGATGATAGAGATGATAGAGATAGAGATAGAGATAGAGATAGAGATAGAGATAGAGATAGAGAGATAGAGATAGAGATAGAGATGATAGAGATAGAGATAGAGATAGAGATAGAGATAGAGATAGAGATAGAGATGATAGAGATAGAGATAGAGATAGAGATAGAGATAGAGATAGAGATAAGAGATAGAGATAGAGATAGAGATAGAGATAGAGATAGAGATAGAGATAGAGATAGAGAGATAGAGATAGAGATAGAGATAGAGATAGAGATAGAGATAGAGATA
>JALMGJ010000004.1:1722500-2248895 GCA_023362775.1 Charina bottae | reverse complement strand
GAGAGAGAGAGAGATAGGCTGAGAAAACATCATAGTGGTGTTCCGGTAGTCACCATAAGTCAATTTCAACTTGTGGGAGTCTTTGTCTTCATCAAGTATCAGATTTCTAAACAGAGAGAAGCACCATTAAACCAATTTGACAGCCCAATAATAAATATCATTTATTCTGAATAAGCTCTTTCTAGAGCTAATATCTGCATAAGGATGCCTAGGATTGGATTGAAAGGGTGTAGAATAGATTCAGCTTCAATATGTATTATATCATTATCTATTTTTACTCAGCCATAATTCATCTATTCTGATTTGGAAAAGGGGCTTTTTAACAAGGATGTCATATTCACATTAATTTTGAAATTTTAAATATACTGTAGCTTGACTGATAATATGAAAACATCACTTATAAATGCTACTGAAAGAGTGCTTAATTAGTCATACTTGTTCTCCAAACTCTTATAGATGAACTTGTCAGCTATTTCAACTGGCTAATCATTCATGGTGTGATGGCTCAGTGGTTAAGACACCAGGCTTGTAAATCGGAAGGTTGGCGGTTCGAGACCCGAGCGCCGCGTGACGGAGTGAGCTCCCGCACTTGCCCCAGCTCTTGCCAACCTAGCAATTCGAAAGCATGCAAATGCAAGGAGATGAATAGGTACCACTTCGGTGGGTAGGTAACAGCATTCCGCGTGCGTCATGCCGGCCACGTGACCGCGGAAGCGTCTTCGGACAACGCTGGCTCTTCGGCTAAGAAATGGGGATGAGCACCGGCCCCTGGAGTCGGACACAAATGTACGGGGGACCTTTACCTTTACTTTACTGATCATCATGAGACCTAATTTAAAATTTAGTTCATGGCTACGTAACAAGTCTAAAGGTCTGGTGATGAAAATGTGAGTTGCCTATGGAGAATCATGATGAATTTACAAAACAAAAGTCTGGTTTGGAAGTGACCAGGGTAGCTGTTCCAGAAAAGGTGGCTAGGGGCAGTATCTGGGGAGAGGCTTTCTTCCTCTTTATGCTCAATGACCAGTCAGACTGCACTTTCTACAGATCTAATCATCGGATGGAAGTATTGTGTAGCCTCAGGTTTATGCCTCTGTACAGAATCAGCTGCCTGAGATGAACAGTTAAAGGAGAGGGAGGGACTGTCTGCATCACAGTCTTTTATTATAGACGTAGCAAAGAAAGTCTGCCACAGTGGCTGGGTTCCTACCATTTTCTCAGTTCCAGAACAAAAAAGGAAAAGGAATAGAGGGTGTGTGTTTTTTTAAGTACAAAAAAACTCCTTCTCTGTTTTTCTGAATTACCCTCCTGACCTAGGAAATAATTTGTAATGACTCAGGGTGGATTCTGGGACTTTGCAGCTCCAAATGCAGTCTTCAGAACTGATAGAGCAGACCCAGTGTGTCCTAATAATAAATAAGGGGAGCGGGGAGCTGTATTTCCACTGCGCAGTCAGCTAAAGATGTGTGTAGTTGCCACTGTGATTTTTTCTCCTTCCTCTGCATGCTCAGTACATGGCTTTCAAAACTGTTGAAGCAGATCTCATGGGCTTTTCTGTTTATTCAGCCACTACCCCTCGTAGGGAGATTTCAACATGTAGCTACCGGAATGAATGGAACTTGAAAATCCCATTTTCAGAGGCCATAGAATCATACTGTTAATACCAAGATTCTGGAACATAGCCTGCTTTCTGATATTGGGCAGTAGGGCTGAAATTAAGATACAAACATGATAGGTTTTCCAGCTCCATTACCACATAGGGGGAAAAATAATCATGTTTGAAGGTTTTTATGGAACTTATTTCCTTATCTCTATGTGATGATTGTAAAGACTGATAGAATCCAGAAAAATCCGCAGGTCACAGTACTTGAGCAGAGCAGGTCCCATTCTGAAGATCGAACTCCTGAGTACCATCTTCTCTCTAGCTCTACAAGTGGGTCATTGGGAAGTTAAAATACATAGTTAGAAAGGGTGTGTATTCCGAGACCCTGAACATGTGGCAGAATGGAGAAAGAGCTGCTGGAAAGGAAAAAAGCACCATAATAATCAGGCACATTGATTTTGGAGACAATGGAAGTCAGCACTTCTGGCAGATTTACAGGCCCCAGGAATATATAAATAAATGTCTATTGTACATTCCCACTATATTTCTGTCCCTGTCTCTGAATATACATCATGATTATGTATGGAATGGAATTGGGGTGAGTATTTATGGGGGAAGCCAAGTTACAAATTTCTACAGGGCTCCTGAAAATGGTGTTTGGGCACTAGGTAAAAATACTCAAGCTATACAATTTGAAACTGACTGCGGGAAGAAAAAAGGAAAGAACAGAAAGAAAAGAAAAGAAAAGAGAAGAGAAGAGAAGAGAAGAGAAGAGAAGAGAAGAGAAGAGAAGAGAAGAGAAAAGAAAAGAAAAGGAAAAGAAAAGAAAAGAAAAGAAAAGAAAAGAAAAGAAAAGAAAAGAAATATATTGGAGGGATTAGAAGTTTGTTGCTGTTGTTCTCTTACTATTTTGTTTTTACTGCTGGCTTCTTATGCCCCGATCTGCTTTTTGGCTGGCTCAACTTGCAGATTTATAAGCAAAGAAATATATCATAGAATATTATTCAAGTCTCCAATATGCTTTCCTACAAAGGAAACTGACCTTGTAAAGTTGCTCTGAAATTTCCCCTGGCTTGGGGATATGCGGTGAAGCAATGCAGCTCTTTTCTCTAATCTGGAAGAGCAGGCTATGAATGATAAGGAGGAAAAGGCTGTGAAAAATAGGATGTGGAGTAAAGAACTATGCTTTATTGTTGTTCAAAAAAGAGCCCCTCCCTCAATATCTGGGCAGTACAAAAGGCAGGTCTTTTAATAGAATTAGACATCATGACTGTGGTCAACGTAGACATGTTGCTCAGGCTCATAAAAAGTGGGAGAACTGTCAGAGGATACTTTCCCCTACAACTTTCCTTAAGCCTTTTGAACCCTTGGGCTTATTTCCACCTTGAATCCTGGCTATGGTAGAGAATTTAAGGTAGCTCAGGAAGGAGAGTGGGAGGAGGAGGAAGCAGACAGAGGAAGATCTCATCACTCCAAGTCCTCCTCTTGAAATCTGTTCAGCGCAGAAATTATTGGGAGCATGGGGAGCATGCTTTTTCTTTTTTGTAATTTTGTAAGTATATTAGAAAAGCAGAAATCTGTTCTATTGTTTGAGTAGATAAAAAAAACAATCAAGTTCAGTACAAGTAATACATCAACTAAATCAGGCAGAGCTTTGCCTAAATTGAGTCTGCCCATCTGGTTTGAATGTCTTCAGAGTGGGAGGTGTATGAGATGGCAGCTCTCTTCTGATGTGCCCACCTTGCTTTGGAACTTGCTGGGCCCCACCCCCACCCCCTGTCTTGTAATTCATCCAGTAGTAAAACCAACCTTATTCTACTGAGCTTTCAGCTCTAATGAAATTGTTCTGGGTGTTCTTTAGGGTGGAGTGATTTGCACTCTATTTTGTTTGGTTTTTGTCCATTGGCTACAAAAGTAGATGGCAAGGTACTAGCCATCACCTGGGCATTCTGCATAAGGAGCAACAGAATTTAGCCCTGCAAAAGCAACAGTGACTCACTTCACCGCAAGTCATGAACAAGATAAAAAGCAACATGTATATTCATATCAATTGTTGAGTCTTCGATTAGGCCAGGTTGCAAACATTGTAAGATGGAAAGGAACGTTACAAATCAGGAGGAAGGATGAGTCAAAACCTCACTGGCAGACCTCTTCTTCCAAGGGTTCCCCAGGCCAGGGAACCTTCTCCCAGTTTGTCCAGCTCGGGAGGACTTGGCCCTTTCAACAGGACTTCGCCCTTCTGCAAAACTCCAGGAAAATAGAAAGGGAGACATTTGGGATCTTCCTGCCTAAAGCCCAGAAATACAGCACTTAGCAAACCTTGAGCCAGACCCAAAACACAAGGGATAGCTGTGCAAATGTGCAGCCTAACACAAGACACAGTATTGAACTGACCCACCAGGTCAACACTACAGTATATTTCAAGGGTTTAAAAGATTCTCACTGACTAGTTTAATGCCACTGCAGACTCCAGTTTGTGAAGCTTATGGTAGGCTGTTGTTAACCACCTATTAGGAGCATAATTTGGAGTTTAAGGGTTGTGGAGTTTATTAAGGGCCCAACTACCTACTCCTACCCCATAATTAATGCTGTGGTTTACCCCTTTCTTTGGAGGTGAAGAACTTTAAAAATCAATGCTCCATGGACTTCCCACAATCATGCTTCAGTCTCCAGCTAAGTTAAATGACCCCATGATTTGTGCGCTCCAGATATGTCCATCATTGTATTGCAAGCCACTCTATTGCCTGCACACACTCACACTGGCTATGGCTGATGGGTTGTACCTTGGGAGGATGGTGAGATGAGGAAGGTCAGTTGAGATAAAGAATTATGCAAAGAATCTTAAGTAGTATTACAGTAGCTCCCAATGCTTCTTTTTCACAGCTGCTGCTTTGTCTACCTCTTACCTTGGCTTCTATCCAAGAACAGTCCACAAACTGATTTCATCAATAATGAAGTCTCCTGTTACACTTTCAATGTCACCTGGAAAGGAGAATTTTTGGAGAGTGAATTGAGCAGCTGCGGTCTACACAGAGGAGAACTAGCAACTTAGCAACTGTACGTTTCTATAAACCTTAATAGTTGAAAAGGGTCTGACTCGAGCAGGCTAACGGAAGTGTCTACTTCTATGCTGTACAAGCATTTTTCAGCACTTGTTTACACAACAGAGTGCTATTTTATTTCCGTAAAAAGCTATGAACACTTTAAAAATGTCAGTTTGCTTCGCTCAGATCAGAATATCTGTATCTATGTGCAAGAGGAATCCCTCAGGGAGTCAGATAATTTTTTGACAGTTTCTATAAGGTATTCACATGGGTTTTATGGATGTAGACAGGAAGAATTCATGAACAGTTATTTGTCTGGGGAAAGCTGATTTGAAATAATACCTATCCTTGTAGGACATTTGAAGAGACCGCATTAGCCAAAGAAAATCTTGAGAGAATCATATTTGTATCCAAACTTTCTAAAAAGATTTGGGGATTGCCCCTCCATTCTCAAACTCTTTTATTTTTATAATCCTGTGAGTTGGGCTAGGCAAGGCAGAAAATGTAGGACTGATTCAACGGGATGCTGGAAATAGCTGAGAACGATTTGAATCCTGAATTTCCCAAAGCCCAGTGCTGCAAACTTTTGACTCACAAAATGTGATATAACAACTGTTTATGGACTTTATGGATTAGCTTCTTTTCAAAAAAAAGTGGAAGTTTGGAATCCTTGCACCCCATTCTCCCAAGCTAATATGCTCCAGACATATTGGAAGTACAGCTTCAAGAATTTCAGGGCACCTGGCTTGGAATTCTGGCAATTACAATCCAATCATACAATCCAAACATATCCATACTTGCAGTATTCCTATATCAACTTATCTATGGGAAGGTGGATGCCATGGGTCACAGTGTAATGTGGCTGCTTCTGTACATATTGGGTTTTTTTTCCAAACGAAAAAGTGGAATGCATGGGCAACGCATGCGTGTTAGAAGTCCTACTATATTATTGAACTTTCAGGCTGCAAATGCACAAGCCCACCATGTGGGCAGAGGAATATACATGTTGCTTTTTATCTTGTTCATGACTTGCGGTGAAGTGAGTCACTGTTGCTTTTGCAGGGCTAAATTCTGTTGCTCCTTATGCAGAATGCCCAGGTGATGGCTAGTACCTTGCCATCTACTTTTGTAGCCAATGGACAAAAAAATGAATGAGAAGATTGGCATGACTTTCAAATATTTCTAGTTTTTGGTCAACCCAACACCTGCACTCTGCACACCCTCTTTTTTCTGCATGCCCATTTTCCAGCTGAATTGTCCATCTTCTCAAAAACGCCTAATAATCCTTATAAATAATTCCTAATGCCCCAAAGGAATGTTGGCATCATGGAAATCATATCATGACAGAAAGGGAAGAACTTGGCTTCGGGAGCTGAAATGTATCAAAGTATGAAAGATAGAAGTGATACAACACTAGCTGAAATCCAACAAAAAGGAAAATAGTGTTCAGGGCATATCTCAAAACTTTAACTTACAGTACATTATCTAATTGTACAATACTGTAGATACAACTCAAAAGAGTGAATGGGAATTTGGTAGGTGTAGGTAAATCTTTTTAAAATACGTGTGCATGCATGTATTTGTGGGTTAATGCTGGCTTATAGGGTTAAGACGCAGAGTAAACAGACAGAGTGCAGCATTTATGGCTAAATGTTTACTTGTAATAAAAGGCAATAAATGTATATACAGTTACATTATTGCAAAAAGAAAAAACATACATGCAAGCAGAGTTTCATGTTTGTTTCCATTGACAGACATGAAGGCCCATGCCATGGCCTAGACACACAGCCACGCATAGCTACGCACTTCCTAGTCTTCAGAGGTAGAACATACACACGAACATGGCTAAAAGACCAGACAGAAGTCAAGAAGCATAGACCCATAGTTCACAGCTGAGATATAAACTTGTTTCAGCTTTCTGATTGGTGGAACCTTAGAATCATGGGTCACAAGGCTTTTCAAAATAACAAAGCCTAAAGCATTCAGGATTGCACATAGTATAAACCGCCATGAGATGGCAGTGTTGCATCTAACCAAGCATACTGTCTCATCCCCCAAGAATTGTTAGAGCTTTTGTTCCCATGAGATAGTTATTTCGGACGAGTCATAACATCACATGATGCAGCTGCACCTGCTTTATCAGTGAAGTTGTTTTGAGAACGCTACAGACGAATAGTAAACAATTTGCATTTCGCAGGAAAACCCTGACAGTATTATCTGGTACAAGTGTTCTCAGGAGTCCAGGCACTTTTTGAACAAAGAGGTTTTATCAAAAGAGCAACTAACGAAAACAGATGAAAAACTAGAAATATTTGAAAGTTATGCCAATCTTCTCATTTTACCCAGCTTGTTCATACTGGCTACTGTCTGCAAAATAAGGACAAGGAAGTTTGACTGGATTAGTGGATGACTGGATTAAGGCTACCATGTGAAGAGTCACCCTCAAAACATCCCTTTCCCCACCGGGTCTTATCCTTGACCTATTAATCACGCCACTTGCACTTCTCAAATCCACTTCCTGTCCTTTCATCCACAGCTGTCTATATCAATGTCCCACTACCTGGATATTTAGTTGATTCATTTTCAATCTTCTAAATTCTTGGCATTGTAATTATCCATCAAGTATTTTAAACTGCTTAAAGCATTTGGCTAACCTTTGATCCTGGAGCTAAACTGCAGACGTCTACAAACACAGCACTATTGGCCCAGGGGATGGCGTGGGAAAGTCGCACTAGAAATCTGCCACTCTTTTAAAAGGGATGGACATTTGCTATCTTATGTTGGTGTTGTAAGATATTTGAAGGTTCTTTAACTCATAGGATCTGATCTTGTCCAGCTGCAGCCTTGTTTGGGCTTCAGATCACTACATATGTTAATACAATTTGGGGAAGGCACCTAACAGTTGAGTTCAGAAATGCAAATCTATTATCTGACATGAACTCAGTCTTTGACAAGGCACAACTAATTAATCTGTCCCATGTAGACATAACAGAGCTCTAAATATTAGAGATATACCAAATGCTGGTCAGTGACCATAACAAATATACTTCTGCAAGGGGAATATCATGTAGGTTTTATGGATGACTAACATAGCTGATCCTAAATACAGTGCATTTTGAGCATATGTTCAAGTAGGAAGTCCTGGTTTCTGGTTTAATAACCAGAAATATGACTTAATCATATTTAAAAATATGACTTTAATAACCGGAAATATGACTTAATCTGTCCCCCAGAATCACCTCAGCCCCACACTGAACACTTGTTATGAAATGCAGGTGCCAGCATTGCGTGACCAGATCTGAACTTCTTAAAGAAATAAGAGACTTGGTGGGGGGCAGAGATGGGTTGCTGACATTTTTCATGAAAAGACCTCCTTCTCCCAGATGCAAATTGGGGTAATGTTGATCTTGTCAAGCTGCTCAAATAGTTCACCTATTGTAATTTGACTTCCAGCTGGTGCCATAAACCTGCATTTAAATTCAAGTCCAGCCAGTCAAACTGACACAGTTGTTTTGTATGATAAGCTCCTGGACATGTACAGTTTCAAATTTATAAAGCCTTCGTTTACAAGTCTCTCTGACATGCATCCTCTCTTGAAGGCAGATGACATGATACACAACCTAGCCCCCCACCCCACCCATGTCTTCCAAAATAGCAATTTGCCCTTTCAGGACCTGCTATTCTGTCCCTGCTCTGCCAATTAAACAAGGGGAGTCTCAGATAATGATGTTTCATTCACTCAGATTGGCAGCAGCACAAAGAACTGAAATAAAAATAAACTCCCACTTCCAGATGTATCTCAGAGAAATTGCGAGTGATGGAGAAAAAATATAGTCTGAAATACAGGCTGGCTAACATATTCAGGAACCTGCTCCGAGAAACAGATAATATCTATAATAATCCATTTGAAAAACATATGTTGAACCAGGATTCCTGGATTGCACTTGTGTATTGTCACCGGAGATGCCTCCTCCCTGCCTTCATGGCAGGTAAATCAAAGCCAAATTTTACTTTAACAGGCTTGCACAGTTAAGGTGGATGAACCGAGGTAGCAGCTGGTGTGTGTTATAATCCATTGGTCAGATACCACATAAAAGGAGGCAGTTCTAGTTTCAACCTGAATTTCTGGCAATTGACTGGAATGTTGACTGTGTTCTAGTTGTAGAGTGCAGTTTCTGCATTGAGTAGAGAAGGGGCTGATGATCAGACGGGAAAAAAAAAGTAAAATAAAACTTTCTATTCATCCACAATAATTACCTGTTATCCCCCCCTTTTTCCTCATTGGTATGTGATTGCATTTTCAGTATCTTTTGCTTTAGAGGTGCCCAACTCCCTGCCTCCCCTTTTGACCTGAGGATTTCTGTCTATGGGATCCCACCTAGTATTTCTCACAGCTTCTTGAAACAGCCTCTCCTGAAATCTAATATCCTGCACAACTAAGCTCCATTTTCTCTTTCTGTAATGTCTTGAACTGCAAGAAGATGTGGTCACTTTCTTCCCAAGTTCCCCTTCCTTTTACCTCTCCGACCAGCTCTTCCTTCTTGGTTACAATCTGCTCTAAGAGATCTAATAGCAGCTGTTGTGAAAAGAAAATATTTCATCTGGTTGATGATGAAGCTTTCACATCAAGATAACATTAAGGGAGAGTCGTTTGTCGAGATGGGCAGTGAAGAAACATGATAAATAGATAGATAGATAGATAGATAGATAGATAGATAGATAGATAGATAGATAGATAGATAGATAGAATGCCTTGGGACTACTTTAGGTATTCAAATAGTAGCACCTGCTCAAGGGTGGCATAGGGTGAAAGAAACATTGCACCATTGTGCTGCAGCTCTGCCCATTTTGTTCATGGGTTATTATGTTCCATACACAAACAAAAGGGGCGGGACCAGTATAGGACCCTGCAGATGCCTCTGGTCAGGACTGTACCATTTTGGATTGTGGGTGCTCTGATGTATGGACCTGAAATAAATGCTGTTGCATCTGGGCTATAACATGATGATGATTTAGTTTAGAATAAAATTCAAAAGGTGTAATATTTACCTATTTCCTCTTTAATTGCATTGCACTAAAAGTGTTCCGAACTTTCCATGCTTTGCCAATATTATTTCTTTCATATTTTCCCCACTTCTGGCATGTCGTAGTTTAGATAAAAATCTGGAGATTAGGTCTGCTGTTCTCTATCCCGTCACGGACTTTTAAATTTTTCTCTGGCGATTTTATATGAACAATTTTAAATGAACAAACTCTTGTTTATAATCAAATGATCATTAATGACTATAACATAATAGATGAACAAGATGAACTACAGTTGTTATATTCTGCCTTGCCATTTTTAAGGTCCATTTACTGAAAAGAAACACAAATGCTAATGTTAACAAGAGATAGAAAACTAAGACTTTTCTGCTAGTTAAAGACAACATACATTGTATTAGTTTTGAGAGTGTGACAGATTCAAGCTTCTTTGAATTCCTGAAGGACAATTCATCTTACTTAGATTATTATTTTTTTTAAAAAAAAAAACAGCAATTACACTAATTGGGAAACAAAAGCCCAGTCTGTTGTTCTCTTTATTTAGTAATCACTGCAAATCTCAAGTGTCAATTAAGACAGTTCAAGGATGGCCAGAGTCTCAGAATTTTGCTTAGTTACAGATTGCAACAGGAAAACTAAATTTAATTAAACCACTGGATGAGTTAATGATATTGGGCACAGCTCAGCCAAAGATATGGTCTTTTAAGTGCTACTGATGTTAATGAAAGAGATTTTAGCCCATGTTTTATTTTTCCATTAAAAATCTGTTGAACGAAAACATGTTCAGTTTCTGCTGATCCGTGTCTCATGATAAGAATAAAACTAAGCATAAAGGACTCCCTTTAGTGCTTACAGTAATTTATGTTCAAGCTCAGGGAAAACAGTAGCAGTGCAGAATTGTGTGAGCGGGGCAGCATCTTTAAGTCTTTGGTGAGCCCTTCAGTCGGTTCCACCAAAATCATGGCTGCTTGACAAGATTCAGGGATGGTGGGAGTGCTACCCAAGTCAAGGGGAACTGACGATGGCCTGATAACAAGTTCAAGCATAAATAGCATAACCTGATAAATAGCAGTCAAAATGCAGACAGCCACTAGTGGTAGCAAAGAGACACCAAAAGCTCTACCACCGGTAGTCAACTGGAGTTTCACAGCTAAATCTGGTCACCCTAGAATTACTTCATTCTAAGGTTGGTTAATAATTGTTTTGAGGTGAGAAAAATAATTAATGTCATGGTGAGTACAGGTAGTCCTCGCTTAATGACTAATGATGATATTAAAGAATATCATCCATCCATCTTGCCCTTGGTCGGCCCCTCTTCCTTTTGCCTTCCACTTTCCCTAGCATCAGCTTCTTCTCCAGCTGTCTTCTCATTATGTGGCCAAAGTACTTCAGTTTTGCCTTTAATATCATTCCCTCAAGTGAGCAGTCTGGCTTTATTTCCTGGAGTATGGACTGGTTTGATCTTCTTGCAGTCCAAGGCACTCTCAGAATTTTCCTCCAGCACCACAGTTCAAAAGCATTCTCTTAGATGTGTATCTTCTATATTTTTAAATTCTGTCCAATCTCCCCACCTCCATTCCAGGTTTCATATTTTTATCTATGTCATTATGCTTCCATTTTCTGCATCTTGATATATCTTCTTGATATGTTGTTGTTTATTTGTTCAGTCGCTTCCGACTCTTCGTGACTTCATGGACCAGCCCACGCCAGAGCTTTCTGTCAGCTGTCGTCACCCCCAGCTCCCTCACGGTCGAGTCCGTCACCTCCAGAATATCGTCCATCCATCTTGCCCTTGGTCGGCCCCTCTTCCTTTTGCCTTCCACTTTCCCTAGCATCAGCTTCTTCTCCAGGGTATCCTGTCTTCTCATTATGTGGCCAAAGTACTTCAGTTTTGCCTTTAATATCATTCCCTCAAGTGAGCAGTCTTGCTTTATTTCCTGGAGTATGGACTGGTTTGATCTTCTTGCAGTCCAAGGCGCTCTCAGAATTCTCCTCCAACACCACAGTTCAAAAGCATCTATCTTCCTTCGCTCAGCCTTCCTTATGGTCCAGCTCTCACAGCCATAGGTTACTACGGGGAATACCATTGCTTTAACTATGCAGACCTTTGTTGTATGTTTAAATTTGCTCCCAGTTTTGATTCTTGCCCTTCGAAACCTGCTGTTGACAACTGGTAGCATGGTTGTGGAGTGCTTCAGATTCAGTCTCCAAAAAGGGCTTTGTGGACTTGCAAGCAGAAATGTAGCACTTGCCTTCCAAAACCTTTTGCCTAGATCTCATAGTCCTGCAGGCAGGTGCTACATCCAGTCTCCTTTGTGCTCAAAAGCACCTTTTTGAGATGGAAACTAAAGCCCAGCACAGCCCTAGTGACATGTAAACGATACATTTTTACAGGGACATTTACAACAAGGAAGAAACCTTGAAGAGTCTAAAGATTTCCACTGCCTGTGGAAGAAAAGAAACAGGCTCAAAACAGAATTAAAATTGTCGCCACAGAAAATGATGGTGTTTTCTCCAATGAGTCAAAGAAGACTACTGTGAAAGTTCTCATCACCAACCATTTCAGAGGCAGGGACCAGAATTCAGAGTCTCTGCCCTCTAAAAATGAGATAAGGTACCAGTGCAATGCCAATTCTCCATCCTCTCTCGTTTGGAAGGTCTCCAGATTAGTTAAAATAACTGCTGAAACATACCAAGTGTTCTTTAGCTTCCAAATAAAAATTGGCTTTGTAATTCATTTGCAATTTACTTCTGAAAGAAAGAAAGGAGATGTTCCTTTGCCTTCAAGTTTAGTCTTGTTTAATCTTAATTATATTCTTTTGATATACACAAACAAACATAATATAATATATGCTGCCACCTAGCCAGATATATGAGAAAGTACAGGCTTCTTATGCTTAAGTTTAGGAAATCGTGGGTAAAGTTGTCTTCTCTCAGTGAGAATAGATTCCTGGCCTTTTAGCATTCCTGCTTAGGTAGGTCAGATTCCTGGGGAAGTTTAGAGGTGCTGTACAAACCCTGCATTTCTGGAATGTTATAAAGAACTAAATAACACACTAAACACCTGAGCAAATTACTGAAATAAAGCAAAAAATGAAGGCTTTACTCAGCTTTTTGATAGTGTTATCCATACTTAATCATGCCAGTTAATCAAGAAAAAAAAAAGATTCAAAAACAAGAAGAAATGGACCAAGTCCTTAAAGCAGAGCTTTCCAAACTGGGTGTTGGGACACGTTAGTGTGTCGGCTGCAGTGTCTGGGTGTGTCGCAGCTGCTGCTGCATCCGAGCCCTGCCAGGATTCCACGCAGGTCCTAGTGCCTGCCTGGTGCCTTGCTGCCTGCAAACCTGCTGTGTTTCTGCTCAGGTCCTAGTGCCTGCCTTGTGCCCTGCTGTAAGAGTGTGTCGCGGAATGATGCATGTCTAAAAAGTGTGTCACCAACATGAAAAGTTTGGAAAGCTCTGCCTTAAAGGAACTTAAAGCATTAAAAATCCTCTTCTAACATTTTCAGGCCAGCTTCTCTGGCCATGAAAATGCTGGAGGTAAAATTCAGAAGTAATTAATACATCCCTTGAAGACATTTTAGTTTCTACTCTGCATGGGAAGCCATGAAAGAAAGCAAGGTTGCAAACGAGCAGTCCTTTGCTCCTGAAATCTGCTGGAGGTGCTGAATTCTCAGACCATCAGCATTTTTCTTTCAATTGATTGCTAAGATAATGAGGAGTTCCATTTTTATCTACATGGCACTTCCAGAGTGCCACTGTTGATCCTGTGGTCTTCATCTTTGGTAGCAATTTCCTAACGAAGTCGACCTTTGAGGGAAGTGAGGGGAACTGTTCCACATTTACAGGTGTGTCACTAATGATTCAGACAGAATTATGAACTGCAATCCTTGACACAGGGAATATCTGTGTGGAATTAAAAAGACCGCATGCCAGAAATTGGTCGCCTCGTCTTTCAAACTGTCCGTAGTTTCACCTGTATTGTCACCAGTCTGACAAGAGTTGGACTTTATTCACCAAGTCACAGTCTGCCTTATTAATCAACTTCAAACTCGTGGGGCAAAAATGGACTTCACTTCAAGGAAATATACTATGAAATGCCAATCAACTGGAGATACTTACTGTTACTTTTTTTTTTAAGGAACAAGATGAAGACACATGGAATTACGGGTATTTATTTATTCAATTTATATGACCGCCCATCTCCCCCAATGAGGAACTCTGGGCAGTTTACAATAAAATCACATTTAAAATAAGGATATAAAAATATAAAATTACAATTTAATTAATACAATTAAATAATTATAAAATCCAATTTGGCAAATTAGCTTAACAAAAAGGAAGGACATTATGGAATTAACCACCCCCATGAGGAACTGTTACTTTCCCCTTCCCATGCTAGGCGGCAGAACCAGGTTTTCAGCTCTTTCCTAAAGGTCAGGAGGGAGGGAACCTGCCTCAACTCTGGGGGCAAGATATTCCAAAGGGCGGGTGCCACTACAGAGAAGGCCTGCCTCCTGGACCCCACCAGATGACATTCCCTTATTGATGGGGTCCGTAGCAGGCCCTCTCTGAATGATCGGGTGGGGTGGGTCGATGATATGAGGATAAGACAGTCCCTCAGGTATCCTGGTCCCATGCCATGTAGGGCTTTAAAGGTGATAACCAACACCTTGAATTGGACCCGGAAGCAAACCGGCACCCAATGCAGCTCACGGAGCAAAGGTGTTATATGTGCTGATCTTGGTGCACCCAAAATTGCCCGCGTGACTGCATTCTGCACCAGCTGTAGCTTCCGGATAGTCTTCAAGGGTAGCCCCATGTAAAGCGCATTGCAATAGTCTATGTGGGAGATGACGAGAGCATCTGGGTATCAAAAGTATTGTAATTTATTTATTTATTTATTTATTTATTTATTTATTTATTGTTCATATTTCTATCACCGCCCATCTCCCCAGATGGATTTTCTTATTGTGCTGCAAAAGAAAATAGTGGGTGATGGATTAGCTGTGGGTTGGGCTATTCCTTCATTCCCCATTTCTCAGAAGCCATCACCTCTACCACAAACTTGGAACAAGTTTGATTGCTTATCTGCCATCGGGTTGTGTCAACTTTTAGTGACCCCATAGATTGTCCGTCTTTAGGATCTGTCTCCAATCTGGCCATTCAGGTCTCCCCGGAGTGCACCCGTTGCTGCAGTGATTGACTCCATCCACCTTGCTGCTGCTTGTCCTCATCTTTATCTTTCCCAGCATTATCAATTTCTCTAGGGAGCTGGGTCTTCACATAACGTATCCAAAATATGATAATTTGACCCTGGACATTTATGCTTCAAGTAAGAACTCTGGATTGATTTATTCTGTGATCCATTTATTTATTTATTTGTTTGTTTGTTTGTTTGTTTATTATTCAAATTTAGCACCGCCCATCTCTACAGCAGTAGACT
This sequence comes from Charina bottae, assembly GCA_023362775.1. Classification (NCBI taxonomy): domain Eukaryota; kingdom Metazoa; phylum Chordata; class Lepidosauria; order Squamata; family Charinaidae; genus Charina; species Charina bottae. The sequence continues at coordinate 2,233,762 of JALMGJ010000004.1, read as the reverse complement.
CTGGGCGGTTTACAACAATAATATTAAAATTAAAAACCTATACACTTTAAAATATAATATAATAATAAATAGAAAAAATCCAGAGGATGGTGAGATCTTAAAAAGGAGGATATTACGGGGCTAACCACCCCCAGGAGGAACTATTACCTCCTTTGTCCCAAGCAAGGCGGCAGAACCAGGTCTTTAAAGACCTCCGGAAGGCCAGGAGTGAGGGCGCCCACCTCACCTCCGGGGGCAAGATATTCCACAGGGCGGGTGCTATCGCAGAGAAGGCACGTTTATGTGTTTTCTTGGCTATCCATGGTGTTCTTAAAAGTCTTCTCCAATTCCGAAGTTCAAAAGTGTCAATACTGTTCCTATCCTGCTTCTTCAAAGTCCATCGTTTGCTTCCATGCAGCATTGCAGGAAAAACCACTGCCTGCATGAGTCAAGTCCTTATAGGTATAGAGACATCATGGCATCTGAACATCTTAATTAGGCTATTCCTAGACCACTGGTTTCTTTACTGTTGATAGTCAACCTAAAAAACCAAAGCTCTCCACAACTTCGGTGTCTCCATTGTCAATTCTGAGGCTGCTCTACCTGTCATCATTAGTTTGGTATTCTCTGTATTCCATCTTGGTCGCATTTTTTTCACTGTGCTCCTTGACTTTTATTACTAGACCTTGCAGATCCTTTGCATTTTCAGCTCAGAGTAGTGTCATCAGCAGAGCACAGGTTATTGATGTTTCTTCGTCCAATTTTAAAACCATGCTCATCTTCCAATCCACCTTCCCTTAATATATATTCAGCATGTAGGATGAATAAATAAGTGAAGAGTATGCAGCCTTGTCTCATTCTTTTGCCTACTTGGAGCCAGTCTGTTTCACCATGTTCTGTCTCTACTGTGGCTTCCTGACCCGTATATAAGGTTTTCATGGAGACGGTGAGATGGTCTGGGATTCCCATTTTTTTAAGCACCTTCCACAGCTTGACATGATTGACACAATCCGGCCTCTCTATAATCAACGAAGCACATAGTGACTTCTTTTTGGTATTCTTTGGCTGTCTTAATTATCCAGCGTGCATCCGCAATAACGTCTCATGTTCCTCAGCCTTTTCTAAAGCCAGCTTGAACATCTGGCATCTCCTTTTCCATGATGGGTCTAACCTGTTTTGGATGATCCTAAGCATTATTTTGATTGTTTGTGAAATTAAGGATATTGTACAATATATTAATATACTTTTGTTGTTGTTCAGTCGTTTAGTTGTGTCCGACTCTTCGTGACCTCATGGACCATAGCACGCCAGGCCTTCCTGTCCTCCACTGTCTCCCGGAGTATATGTAAAATGACCTTCAAATCAAACTTGATTCCCAGTGACTTTGTGATGTGTCCTTCATTTCCTTTTTCTATTTTTTCCCATTTTCCAGTGTAGCCTATATCCCTGGGATTCCTTGGTGATCTTCCAGCCAAGTAGGTCCAACCCTGATTAGTTCAAGATCAGCCAAGGTTGTTTATGAGAGAGTGCATCTCTCTTATGCTTCAGGACAGCCAAAGGTTCAGAATTGGAAAGCCAACGTTTAGGCTTTCTAAAGGCTTCCGAAAGTACCTGCTCGTTTCCATGAAGTTATAAGGAATTGAACTTGACGTGAAGTTCAAGTTCATGACGTGACCACCTCTTTTATAAATCACAGTCAGGTGGCAACATCCAGTTGACTTGTTGATCTCAAAATGGTAAGCAAGTTTGGACCTGGTTTGACTTGGCTAGAAATTTACCAGGGAAGTCCAGGGCTGAAGATGGACTGGGAGTCAAAAAAGATTTCAGAAGAAGTCAGTGCAAATGTCTTCTATATTCTTGCTAAGTACTTGCTGCATGGATTCAAGTCAACCTCAACCAAGAGGAATTATTTGAAACTCCAACACAATGAAACCAAAAGCAAGTAAAAATATTTGTTGAAGCCTGCAAGGAAAAACAACAACCCAATACTATTCAATTTATGTTACTGAATTTTCCCAGTGTTGTATGGAAACAAAAAATATATTCTGAATATGTAATCAGAATGATAAACATGAATACCTATGAGACAATTTTTTGTAAGCTACAGGAAGCATTTCTTAACACAAACTCAAGAGAAAAATCTGGATGTCTAACTGAAGACAGACATGTCAAGGACGTACATTTTTAAAATATACAATATACTACCCAATCAACTGGACTGTGTTACTGTTTTAATAACAGGTTTGGGTTTGTTTTGGGTTTTTTTTTGGGGGGGGGGGAGTTGCCCAAAGGAAACAAGTATTCTCACCAGTATATCTGACACCTAATAGATTTTCCATGCCAAATGTCCTCTGAAAGTTTTAGAGTAAAATCTCAGGCTGTGAAGCACATCTGCTGCAGGGATATTACTGCTTAGTTTTACAGCTTTTCCAAACAAATCTGAATTAGAAGTGAAAACTGCAAAGGAGTCATCCACTGAAGAGCCACTGTAGCTTTTTGGGTGCTTTTTGGGGTAGAAATGTGAGCACTTGATTTCAAAATAGTATCCGATCCACACATTTAGTCTTTGGAATTGGTGGATTTATTTGGAAATGACTCCAGTCATCAAAACAAGAAGCATCCTGGAATGAACTTTGTTCACCATGAAGTGATGAGCAAATGAACTCTTCCACCCGTAGTTCTTTGTTCAGCCTTTGAAAGCAGATTTTCTCAAGGAAATTGAGACAAAAGCTAATATTGCGATCTAAAGCCCCTTCTTCTACCATAGAAACGCCTCAGAAATCTTTGCCTCAAATGAAGCCTTAAGAAAATATGGTAAATGTAAATTGGTGGATGGACGGAGATGAGCACCGGCCCCTAGAGTCGGACACGACTGCACAAATGTGCGGGGGGTACCTTTACCTTTACCTTAAATTGGTGGAGATAATTCCTAAAACAATATTTTAATACTTTCACTGCAGAGGGAATACCTAGCCCTGCTAAGTCAGGGGCAATAAGGTTTCCAGCAAGAGGTGGTCTTTTATTCCTTCAACCAGACTTTACCCCATGGATAACTAAAAACACTTAGTTGAGGAACCTTTGGTTCCATTCATCTTCACCCACAAAGATTTACTCTTTGAATAGCTTAGAAGAGACCCCTTTCTTTGAAGGGATAGTAGTTCTAGATTTCCCTCCTCTGAGACTAATGACTAATTCTCAAATTAGTCTTCAACTTTTTACCTAGGCTAGATTTGTGAGGTCATAGAATCCTTGAGAGTGCCTTGGACCGCAAGAAGATCAAACCAGTCCATACTCCAGGAAATAAAGCCAGACTGCTCACTTGAGGGAATGATATTAAAGGCAAAACTGAAGTACTTTGGCCACATAATGAGAAGAAGGGATACCCTGGAGAAGATGCTGATGCTAGGGAAGGTGGAAGGCCAAAGGAAGAGGGGCCGACCAAGGGCAAGATGGATGGATGGTATTCTGGAGGTGACGGACTCGACCATGGGGGAGCTGGGGGTGATGACGGCCGACAGGAAGCTCTGGCATGGGCTGGTCCATGAAGTCACAAAGAGTTGGAAGCGACTGAATGAATAAACAACAAGAATCCTTGAACTTTCCAGCAATTGCTTCTTGCAACCGCCCTCAGTTAGAAATTTATATTCCATTTTTGTTTCAAATATTGTCCCATAAGGCAACTTCCCCAAACAACATCTAGACATAATAAATTGCTAATTATTTTCAAATAAATGCATGACAAAAGACAAGCCAATGATGTTGCTTTTTTCATTCTTTCTATGTGTTGCAGACCTGTGTCTAGGTAGACACTCAAAGACGGTGTGCACCAAGAAGACTTGCACACTGGTTTCATCTCATTTATTTCTTTGGATAAATTGAGCATGTTCTTAAATCTCTCCTACAGAAATCAATGAGCCTGTGGCTGGCCAACCTCCTGCCAGGCCTTGTAGGCGAGAAGCTCAACAAACTCCTGGTGTATCACGTGCCTGGAGCACAAGCATAGATCTTCCAACTACTCTCTCTAACTATTTGGATTTATGAAGGTATGTCTGCTCTTCACATGCATGCCACAGCCATGGGAGTCTGCAGCACAAGGAAGTTCCTTCAGTATTGCTCGTGAAGGAGTCCAAGAGTAAATCCAAGGGGGAAAACGATGCAGTGGCAAGACTCTGAAAAGCAGGTAACTCAAGGCACTTAGGTGCATGGATTTTGAGAAGACAGTCACAGTCTGACTTTGTCTAGCCTGAGTCCTAATAAACTGAAAATCTCACTGGGGCTGCGCAAGGGGAAAGGGTCATCACGACGACATCTTTTATTTAACATTTGAATTTTTACTGGGCCCTTTTGCTCTGAGGCTTTACTTCATCAGCCCTGAAAATTGCTAAAAGATGGCTGCCAAAATCTAGTACCTGCCCAGAATTGGGTCTGAGGGGACCTGGATTAAGAAAAAAGCATAAAGAATCCTTTTGCTGGTTGGGGAAATAGACTAAATCATGAAGGAGTACTGTGTTACGATATTAGGCAAAAAAAAGTGATACCACCTGCTTATAAAATGATCCTTCCTTGTAGACTTGTAAACCAATTGGGAGGACACTCATTTTACTTGCTGGCTTAACTTTTGATCTTGCCACAATAACTCTCAATATTTTTTTCCACAAGCTCTTCCTTGCTTACCTCAGTAAGGTCTCACACTTTCTGCCAATCTATTTCACGGATTCATGTTGCGGATGACATGCTTCAGTTTTGCTGAGGAGTCTGTAATGAGGATGAACACCCTTTGGTAGCCAAGATTAATATAGCATTGCACAAGAAAACTGGACAGAATGGCAAGTCAGCTTTTCAGGCACCACTTATCATAGGCTGCGGACAACACAATATTCACATAATTTTTACCATGTAAGATAGTACCCATGGGTGCTCATGAATTTACAATTTCTTCCTCTATAATCATATGTATCCTCTTTTAAATAACTGGCCCATTCCATTTATCACAGACCCTTCCTTAGCAGTCATATTTCTTTGCTGACACCAGAGCACTGCAGCTAAATCAGCTAAAAAACGTCCCTTATGGAATACATTCAGGGGCTTTTTTCTAAAGATATTCCAAACCTGACACCTGGATTCCAGAGGAAGCAGAAAACTGGAAATGTCCGAGCAGCTGTTCTTCATAGGAGGGAAAGGAAATTCTGTGCACTGCATAAAAGACCCAGTTTCAGATGTGCAGTTGTGCTGGGTTTGGCCATCCAGCAGTAGTCAAAGCCAAATCCCGCTTTTTCACCAGAAAGAAAGAAAGAGGAGGAAGAGGCGGTGCCTCTCCAGGACCAGAATTTGGAGGAGATAGGGGAATCACCAGAATTGGTCAGCGTTAATAGCTGGAGATGAGAAGCTTCTATAACCTGTTCTCCTTCTTTCGGGCTTAAAGAACAGAGACCTTTCTCACTAGGAAAGGAGAGAGAAGCAGCTGAGACTGAGGGATAGAACAAGAAGGACTGCCAAGGCTGATTAATGAAACAGGGGATAGTAAGGGAGTAGAAGACACTCTCGTGGGCGGATCTGAGCAAGCTGACTGTCTGTGGTTATGGTTGCTTGCAACCAAACAATATACCTGGCACATTTTGAACCTTCACTCCAGAACTGAGTGCCTTGAATCCTTGTACAACTGCTTCTTCCAACTCCTTGAGCTTTCCCAATGCCCCAAGAATCCAAATAGGACCAGTCTATGGTCAATGAAGATGCTTCTACTAAGCTGCTTCTATACACTGACTCTCTGCTTGTTGCCTGATCAGTCCTGCAGACCATCTATTCTCTGTCAGAGGGATTTATATGTACTGTGGCTTCAAAATAGGAGCCTTGGATTGTTGAGAAAAAGTTGAACATTTATAGGGGGGAAAATGCCTTATCCTGAGACACATCTGGTCTAGGGCAACCTAAATTAGACTGCAAAAATTCAAAGAACTCTAGATGACAACAAAGAGATAGAGAAACTCTTGCTCTTTGTTGCCATTTAATGGTTCTATGGATTTTTGTAGCCCACATTTGATAATCTTAGCCTAGTCCGGTATTCTTTAGAGTGACAGTGACCTTCCAGATTCCTATACTTTTCCACAAGTCTATTATTTTCCTTATTCCTTTCCTTCAAGTCCTATCAACATTGCCTTCAGGCTGTTCCTCCTCCTCCTCCTCCTCCTGGATTCTTCCATCCCTAGTTTCTCTAACTCCTGGTATCTTAGCCAAGATGATAATCAGGACCTGTCCAAGATCTTTTGCTACAAAAAATGATGGTGTGACTTGTAACATGTTAGGAGAACCTCTTGGTTTTATTTAACTTGTGTAAAATGAATGTAGCTGAGGCCAGGAGGCACTGTTCCTCTCTTGCAGCCCAAACCTTGTGGAATACCTTCCTCTTAGAATTGCAACAATCTGGAAGTTACTCAAGATGGAGCTGTTCCAGACAGCATTTAGTGACTGGTACATGTAACCATAATTTGGACCATAAGGAAGGCTGAGCGAAGGAAGATAGATGCTTTTGAACTGTGGTGTTGGAGGAAAATCCTGAGAGTGCCTTGGACTGCTAGAAGGTCAAACCAGTCCATACTCCAGGAAATAAAGCCAGACTGCTCACTTGAAGGAATGATATTAAAGGCAAAACTGAAGTACTTTGGCCACATCATGAGAAGACAGGATACCCTGGAGAAGATGCTGATGCTAGGGAAAGTGGAAGGCCAAAGGAAGAGGGGCCGACCAAGGGCAAGATGGACGGATGATATTCTGGAGGTGACGGACTCGACCTTGGGGGAGCTGGGGGTGGCGATGGCCAACAGGAAGATCTGGCGTGGGCTGGTCCGTGAAGTCACAAAGAGTCGGAAGCGACTGAACGAATAAACAACAACATGTAACCAGCTTTTATTTATTAGTATCCTAGTCAATGATTGCTCTGTTGTTGTTGTTTTTGGGTATTAATTATTACCATGGACATATAAACTATTGATTATATACTGTGGATTCCAGAGTTGAGTGTTATTGTAAACTGTCATGCGTCCATAATGGATTAGGTGACACAAAAATGAAAGAGGTAAATAAATAAACACCTAGAAAAGATGAGCAGTTATTTCTTCTAGATTTGCCACAAGAGAACATACTTCACTGTACCAGATGTGCATGGAAACCACTGTCTTTCAAAAGAAGGAAACGATCACCCAGAATGTGCAGCGTACAATGTCTAGTTAAATCTCTACATATTTGCCAAGGATACTTTTGAGCAAACCCAACATTGCATATCAAGTGTGTACGTAGGATGACCTGCTACAACAATGGAGTGATCCATCATATGTAAAATGAAACAGTTGGGAATCCAAGGGGTCTCCCTTAGTATTGCAGTCAAGAAGATTATACAATGCAAACTGCAATCCATATTCAGTAATGTTATACATAAATATATTCCTAAATTTTGAGCCTTCTGATAGTTAGGTAACCTAAATGCCACAGGGCAAGTTTTAATGCAAAGATACTTGCCATCTACCAGTAATTACAGATGTTTCTTTCCAGACTGCACCAGCCTAGGAAAATTTTGGGGAATAACATTTTGTTGCTAGTCACTGAAAAGAAAGTCCCTCTGTTCTACATCTATTAGGGGAGCAAAATGAATCATTCTAATTTATTCATTGAATTTCTTCTCTTCTTGCTCATGAATTCTGTGTGAGCAGATTATGGCAGCCTCAGATTTATTTGTTATTTGAGAGTATTCATGAAATGGTGGTAATGTGAATCTTTCTTGGCCTTCAGATTATTTGTAAGCAATCTTGATTAAAAACATATGATTCATGAAATTAAAATGAACAAAAAAAGGGAAGGGAAGATCTATTGGAGTTCATTAGATTTCTCTCAATACACCCACTTTTGGACTGCTAAATTAGATATTCAGAACTTTCATAGACCAGACAGTCGTATTAAAACTTTATGACTTAAAACTATATTCTCTGTGTGAACGTTCAAAGATATTCATTAATACATGCCAACAAGGCTTAATAATCATTACAAGTCTATCCTTATTTAGGAAATAAGTTAATAACTCTTAGTGTTCCCTTTATTAACACAGACAGAGTTTGTTAACATTTTCAGGGAGTGTTAAATAATATATAAATTATGAACACAGCCAAAAAAAACTTCAACAGCTTAGCTACGTGCAGATTATGAGCCTTCGCGATGTTTTTGTCTTCAGCTGCTATCAACCTTACATTTCTATCAGAGACTGGAGTCCAAAACATTAGAAGGGCATCAGGCTGCCTATCTTCTTATGCGATAGGCTATTATTCCAAGCCACATTCTTCAGATTATGGTTTGTTTACTAGGTAAGTGCTGAGTCCTGCACTGTGGTTTGCAATGTACAGTATGAAGACAATCATGTGAAACCTTTGGCTTAAGATGATGTAAGAAACCATTTCAAAAAGGAAGATGAGCACAGCAAACAGAATTTCCCTTTTGGCAAGCTTTCATATAATACAGAGACCAGGAGCTTGGTTTCTCTAGGCAGAATCTTCTGTTCATGACCATTGGACCACTTCATGGACTAAGTCATGGATGGGCTGGGAATTAACACTGAGCCAGCTTTCATCTGCAGGGGATCCATCCTCCACAACAGAAGATCAATTTACTTGATTGGAAATTGGGACAAGCCAAACCAAAACATATCTTGTATTGGACCAGAGAGACAGATCCTGCAGGTTACCAGCTCTTAGCACTCCTTAGGTTTCATGAGTGCCAGTTGTTTACTTCAGGACTGACTCAATATTTCACTGGGTCAACACATTATGGAGGACATACTTTTTCTCAAGAAAAACATTATCCTGGTCAGATTGCAGTTTAGATTTACTGTAGCTTTTCCTCTCTTCCAAGGGGCCCACTGAGTTATTCCACCTCCTGAAACTCATTACAAATAGTCTTTTTTTTAGATCTGAGAGATGAAAATGTTGACTTCAGATGGTGGTGGTGATGATCATGCCTTTCTCCCAGGAACTCAATAGATGACCAATTCAAAGACAATTAAATCATCAGAATGTCAGAAACAACCAGTAAATAGAATCTTTTACTCAATAAAATCACAGCCTTTACAAAACCCGTAATAAAAAACAACCCCACATTCCAGGACTAACCACAGGATGAGGTACAAAAGTCAAGATGGTCGCCACAATGGTGTGATTGAAGCTCTGCTTAGTTTTAAGGATGCACAGAAAGAACAGGCAGAGCTTTAATTGCACTGCTGTGACTGACACCTTGATTTGACAGTACCCTGAGGACACCTCTGCCATATTCTAACAAAATTGTCACTTTTTAAAACAAACCAATTGAAAAATCCATAAAGAATAAAATTCACAAGTCCAATTGTTACCTGCCTGGCTAAGGATGAGATTTTGCAGTACTCCCGAGGCTGTGATCAGCTTCTTCAACTAACACCTTGTTAGCCTGTACACAGGTAAAGTATGGACCACATCCATGAGGGTTTTCTTGTCAACATTATGGAAGAGGTTTGCCATTGCCTTCTTCTGGAAGATTTATTTGACTTCTCAGTCTAGCTGACAATTCTAAGATGTCCTGCTGGCCTCCATCCAAGTCTGGATGAAGCTGAACATTGGTTAGCTTTTGGAAATCGGCCTGGGTGGGCTAAGTAGTGTCACCTGCTAAGACCATCCAATTATACTCCATAAGCAAACTACAACTTAGAAAACAAATTATATTCAGAGTATAATGACGATTTTTGTTTTTGTAAACAAAACATTTTCATATTCTGGAATGAAGCCTCTGAGCACAAAAGCCAGTGTCAAGTTAAAGGTACACTTGAAAGATTTAAGGGCTGTAAATTGGATTTTTAAACACCTAAAGTACTTCTTGAAAGTATGCCTGCAAAGAACTAAATCACGATTCTGGGAATGATTCCAAATAATAACCAGAATCAACAGGAGCTGCAACTGTCAACAAGAATACAACCCTCCTATAAAATACGAAACTGCTAATCTTCTCTCATTGCCAACTTGTGTGAGAGTGCTTGAAATAAGCCCTTAAAAATGATCATGCCAGTTGCACCAATGGATTCAAGATGGTCAACATTAAAAGTATACATTTGTTTCCCTTGTTTCTTGTGCTAATGCGATAAAGGGAAAGGAGAAAACAAAGGCAACAGAATCTGGAACTATAATTTTCCTTGTTCAGATAGAATAATCTTATTTATTTAAAAACCGGTGTTTAGAGTTGCAAATGACAGCCTGGGAAATGCTGAATTATGTCACTGACCGTGAAATGCATACATTTAAGATGTAGAATGCAATCTGCAATAGCATAAGTACATGATGGTGTTGTGTTAAATTGGGGGTTATGGACCAGAAAGCCTATTAGGAGTCTGATGCCCTCTTTGCCTGATAGTTGTGATTTGATTGTTAAAATAAGTGTGGAAAGATATGAGAGATTCCATTTAAAATGAAGTCTTGCATGTTCAATGTTGGTGTTTTTCAACAAGGAGGTTGTGTCTATTGCTATTATTTGCACATGACGGTAATTAAGGAGTTAGTTCAAGTGAAACCAGAGAGGTGGTGAGCTCTTCTTCATTGGACTGTTCAAGAAGAGATGGTCAGGTGTGAGGGCTAGTTCTGGCAAGATCAGAAGCAAACAGCTTAAGACCAGACTAATCTGTTACAACAGAAAGGAACCACTATCGATTGTTCTTCCCATCTGAAAGTATGAGGCCTCAGCCCATTGCACCATGCAGCAGAAGAAAGAGGCACAGGACATGAACCTTGCTTCTCCTATAAATATTGCTTGCAGTTTAGACCTGGCAGTTACTGGAATTCTTCAGAGGTTTCCTGCAAAATGCTTCACAAAGAGCTGCATTCTTAAATCACTTCCTGCAAGGTTTCCAGTTCCAATATTGGCTGAGAAAAGCTTTTGCAACAGCCACATGTGGGATGCTTTAATTTGAATTCCTGCAATGAGTAGGGGATCATAATGTTAAGGTTATTTGGTTAAAGCATTCTATGCAGAATTAAACGCATGGCATTTTCTTCCACTGTGTCTGGCCAGAGAGTGGAAAAATACAAGTGAAAACAATCTACATTGTTTTCCGCATTGTAAGTTTGGTTCTCAAAACATCTGAGACGTAGATGGCAGGTGCTGAGATATCTCTAGCTAGACAAAATAAACCCGTAATCAGAATCGTTCTCAAAACAAAAAAAAAAGGCCAATACACAACACTGCCATCGTGTGACGCTTTATAGTAAGTACAATTACTACCAGAAATGCTATACTAAAAGAGATGCTCATGTTTAAACCAATCACATGTGAGCTATGAACCATGGGTAGTCCTTTATACTTATGTTCTACACACATATGTCTTCTGTTCTTTATGTAGACTGCTATCTGCATGTACTTGTATCTGAACTGTAACCATGCCTGGTCTTTGCCTGGTCTTTGCACAGACCATGATGTTATTCTTTCCTCACTTCTGGTGATGGAACTCTGCTTATGCTTTGATTTTACCTTTTTGCAATAATGCACTATACATCCATTATTGCCTTATGCTATCAATAAAGATATTGTTAGCCTTACAACACGTTGTTTGGATTACTTCATTGCCTGGAACCCCGCATAGTTAACCATCACCTAACAGGTTATGGTGGCCCAGAGAGAATTTTGTGTTTTTCTTTGCTGCGCTGGATCTAGCTGTAACAACGGGGTTTGTTTTTAAGGCTGCATTTTGAAGTAAACGTGTTTTTCTTTGAGTGGTCAGCATGGCTGCTGCTGCTGCAGGGCTAACCAGTCTGCCCTTTGAGCGTTTGAATGGCACAAACTATCGGACCTGGTGTGTGAAGATCAAGTCTTTCTTCCTAAAAGAAGGTTTGTGGAAGTATGTGAAAGACGCACCTCCAACCGGTGCTATTACTGAAGAAGTGCAGTTGTGTTTGGATCGTGCTTATGGCAACTTGATTCTGGGACTAGAATCATCACAGCTACTGCATATCAGTAATTTGGAGACCGCACATGCCTGTTGGGAAGCTCTTAAAGCCCTTTATTCCAAGCAAACCTCTGCTGCCATTGTTGGTATATCACGTCAGCTTTACAACTTGAAGCTGCAGCCCGGTGGAAACGTGATGACCCACCTCCATAAAGTCAAGACTTTGTTTCTTGAACTTGAGGACCGGGATGTTGTGATCCCTGATACCCAGAGAGCTTGTATCATCCTGTCAAGCTTGGACAAGAGCTTTGACATGCTCATCGAGGCAACTCAGACGTTGAGGCCCCAAGACCTAACTGTGGATTATCTTACAAATCGCCTGCAAGAAATCCAGCAAGCTCGTGATTTGGAGAGGATGCAGAGTAAGTCATCTGTTGCTGTTCCTGAGGCTTCAGCTCAGCGTTTTCCAGTTGGAACAGAGGCTGCGTGTGCTGTGAGGAGATGTTTCCGGTGCAACTCGACCCAACACTTCATGAGAGACTGTCCCCAGCCACCTCGCCCAGCCGGTGGAGCCAGTGGAAAGAGGTTCGTACGAAAGAAGGGGAAACAAGCGCCTAGACAACGTACCCAGGTGTCTGCTTTGCTCACGGCTGTGAGTAGACGTTCCCCAGAGACTTGGCTTTTGGACTCAGCCTGTAGTCAAATCATTGTCAACAATGAACAGTTGTTGTTATCAAAAAGCAAGCCTAACGTCCAACAGGTTGCTCTGGCTGATGGATCTATGGCTGATGTGTCCTTTCAGGGTGAAGTATACATTCCTTGTTTGGGGATAAATATGCAAAATGTGTTGTGTGTACCTACACTTGACTTTTCCCTCCTTAGCGTTCCAGCCCTGGTAAAGTCTGGTTATACTGTTGTGTTCAAGGGTACTGGATGTTCTATTGAAAAAGATGGGATAGAATGTGCTAGGGGGAAGTTAGTGAATCAATTGTATGAAATGCTTCCTAAGCAGGGGATTGTGTCAGGAAATTGTATTTCCAATGTTCCCCCACATAACAAATGCATTCACTATTATCACAGAGTTTTGGGACATCCCGGGTGGGGAAGTTTGTCCCAACTGGCCAAGGTGTATCCTGAGTTAGGATCCAAAAAGTGTGATGACTTTCTTGATTGTACTGTGTGCAAACAATCGAAAATTAAGGCTGCTCCTATTGCTAGAAAAAGTGACAGAGTGTCAACTAGGCCTTTTCAGTTGGTTCATGGAGACTTAGCCGGCCCCAATGCTCCTAGTGAGGGGGGGGCGCGTTTCATGTTCCTTTTGGTGGATGACCATACTCGCTATACGTTTTGTTATTTGCTCAAATCTAAAGCGGAGGCTTTTGCTCGCTTTAAGGAGTTTGTTGCAATGGTGGAAAGAAATTATGGCTATCAAGTAGGTCAATTTCAATCGGATTGTGGAGGAGAGTTTCTAGGCCATGAGTTTCAGAATTGGCTTCGTAGAAAAGGAATCTCCCATAGACTTGCCAATGTTGGTGTTCCTGCTGAGAATGGAATAGCTGAAAGGAAGATTGGTGTTGTTAATACCATTAGAAATAGCCTGATGTTAGATGCCCAGGTGCCAGCCCGTTTTTGGGGTGAGGCTACCATGACTGCAGTGTATCTGACTAACAGGGTGTGGAATTCAGCTGTAAATGAAGTTCCTTATTTCCTTTTGTTTGGCAAGCGCCCTTCGCTGAAGCATCTGCGTGTTTTTGGAACATTTGCATATGTGCATATTCCTAAGTCTCAGCGAAGGAAGAACCAGCCAAAAGCACAACGCTTAAGGTTTGTTGGTTATTCATCTAGATCTAAGGGTTACCGTTTTTCTGCAGGCTATGGTCGTGTAGTAATCTCTAGAAGTGCTAATTTTGAGCACCCTACTGGTTGGGATAGGTTGAATGCTAGTTCAGAAGTATTGTTGCAATCTAGTGTACAGCCAACTGTCCATGCTCCTGTGGCTGGACAACAACCAGTTCAGCTGCCTTCTGGTTCCCAGTCTCCTAGTGTGGTGAGAGGATCCCCTCAGGTGAAGGAAGAGGAAATTTCACCTGAGCAGGTTCAGGATCTGAAGGGGGATTCAGGTAGTGAAAAGGCAGAGGACAGTGATGAGGAAGAGGCAGTGGTAATTCCTCGTAGGTCTGCACGCTCCACAAAGGGTGTGAAGCCTGACAGATTTGTGATTCAGCAGGTGAGAGTGTGTCAGATTACCTGTGAACCTCAGTCTTTCCAGGAGATGTTGCATCTGCCTGTTGAAGAGCAAGAGAAGTGGAACACAGCGATGGATAAGGAGTTTGAGGCATTAGTGAGTCAAAAGGTGTTTGAGGTCACTGATTTGCCCCCATCCCAGAAAGCTGTTGGTTCCAGATGGGTTTTCAGAAAGAAGCTTCTTCCTGATAATACAGTGCAGTACAAAGCCAGGCTTGTTGCTCAGGGATTTGCACAGGAGAGGTTTTTGAACTATGATCTCACATATGCACCCACAGCTAGACCAGAGTCTTTACGTATGGTACTTTCTCTGGCTGCACAGCGTGGACTTGTTGTCCATCATTTTGATGTTGACACAGCATATTTGAATGCAGAGCTCCCTGAAACTGTGTACATGAAGCAGGCTCCTGGCTATGCTTGTGACAATTCGCAGAAGGTGTACAGACTGCGCAAGGCGCTGTACGGACTGAAGCAGGCCGGACGTTGTTGGCATCAATGTTTAGATAAGGCTTTGTTAGAGCTAAAGTTTAAGAAGTCTGTTGCTGATCCTTGTGTGTATGTAAGAGGTTCTGGAAGTGATTACACAGTGTTGCTAACGTATGTTGATGATTTTTGCCTAGCAACTGGTTCTTTGCACCTTGTACAAGAGTTTGCAACACAATTGAGACAGTACTTTCAATTGAAAGACCTAGGTGAGCTGAAATACTATCTAGGTGTTGAAGTCACTAGAGCTCAGAGTGGTGAGTTCTATCTGAGTCAGAAAAGAAAAATTGACCAATTGTTGAGTCAACTTGAAATGTCAAATGCAAAACCAACCAAAACACCAATGACTCTTGATTTCCTAAAGGGTGATGCATGTGAGGAACCTTGTCCTCAACCTGCATTGTATCACTCAGCTGTAGGAAGTTTGCTACACTTAACACAATGGACACGCCCTGACTTAGCTTACTCAGTTGGAGTGCTTAGTCGTAAGGTTGCCAAACCATCCATGCGGGATTGGACAGGTTTAAAGAGGGTCCTACGCTATCTTAAAGGCACAGCTGATCTTTGTCTCAAAATATCAGCCACCAAGGCTGAAATGCCTGTGATTTATGCTGACAGATCTTTTGCAGAAGAGAGAGACAGAAAGTCTGTGAGTGGTTTTGTTTGTTTGTTTGCAAATACACCCATTGCCTGGAGAGCAAGAAAACAAACATTAATTGCCGTTTCTACCTGCGAAGCCGAATTCTCGGCCCTCAGTGAGGCAATCAATGAAACGTATTGGTTAAAACAATTGTTTACAGATTTATCTGTAAATATAAATACACCAATAACAATGTATGAAGATTCCCAATCCTGTCTATCTCTAGCTGCTTCGGAAAATGTCAATAATCGCACGAAATACATCCATGTAAAATACCAAAATGTGAGGCATGCAATTCAGGAGAAATTTATACAATTAGAGTATTGTCCATCTGAACTAAATATCGCAGACGTTCTCACGAAAGCACTTTCTCCAACAAAACATACAACCATGGTAACCAGATTGGGATTGGAGCAAATGTGTCTGAAATAAAATCATTTGTGTCTCTGTGTGCTTTTGAAATAACAGTTTTCCCCCACAGTGTTTCAAAAAAATCCATGCGGAAGGGGTGTTAAGGTTATTTGGTTAAAGCATTCTATGCAGAATTAAACGCATGGCATTTTCTTCCACTGTGTCTGGCCAGAGAGTGGAAAAATACAAGTGAAAACAATCTACATTGTTTTCCGCATTGTAAGTTTGGTTCTCAAAACATCTGAGACGTAGATGGCAGGTGCTGAGATATCTCTAGCTAGACAAAATAAACCCGTAATCAGAATCGTTCTCAAAACAAAAAAAAAAGGCCAATACACAACACTGCCATCGTGTGACGCTTTATAGTAAGTACAATTACTACCAGAAATGCTATACTAAAAGAGATGCTCATGTTTAAACCAATCACATGTGAGCTATGAACCATGGGTAGTCCTTTATACTTATGTTCTACACACATATGTCTTCTGTTCTTTATGTAGACTGCTATCTGCATGTACTTGTATCTGAACTGTAACCATGCCTGGTCTTTGCCTGGTCTTTGCACAGACCATGATGTTATTCTTTCCTCACTTCTGGTGATGGAACTCTGCTTATGCTTTGATTTTACCTTTTTGCAATAATGCACTATACATCCATTATTGCCTTATGCTATCAATAAAGATATTGTTAGCCTTACAACACGTTGTTTGGATTACTTCATTGCCTGGAACCCCGCATAGTTAACCATCACCTAACACATAACACACATACAAATGTACACACACACACACAAATCATAACACACATACAAGTAACACACACACACAAATGTACACTTTTGCTGAGTTTCTGACTGCCGTGAGTAAACCCACATTTTCCCAATCTGGTTACTCTCTAGCAATGGGCATGATGACTGCAGAATTCTGGGAGTTGCAGCCTATGCCTCTGGAAGATGTTTAGGTTGGAGAAAGCTGGCTTGTTAATATATTACTTGAATGCATGTTGAATTCAAGCCCAATGCTGAACAATGTTTGAGGAATCAGAGGCTGCCCCTCAGCTTCCCAACCTTCAGGAGGACCACAGTAGACCATATAGAGAACCTCAAACAACAAAGCCACTCCCACTTCAGCCCTTAAAAACGTCCCATAGCCCAACCAACAGGCCAAAATGCCAAATTTCTACAGCAGAATCTCCAGATGCTGAGAAGATACAAATGGGCTAATGGGGGGCACAGATGACCCTTCACTTAACCCCATAGATGGCATGTAAGATCATAAAAGTAGTGAATCTTAAAACAAGCTGTGAGAAAGCTGTGTATGTGAATGGTAATCATATTTATAATCATGAACACAAAGACACCATAAGTATTATTACAAATGCTGGTCGTCATTCCAAAATGGGTGGTGCTTGGACAAGAGAGGCCAGAAATGTTTGTTTTAATAGTGGCTTGAAAAATCCCCCAATCCAGTACACTTGTTTTTACTTGAAGGTGGAGTTTCTCTTTAGAAATAAAAGGTGAATGTCTATGTTACTCCTATGTGTTTTTCTACATTGAATGACTTTTGCAGTAAAGGAATACATTTGATTGGCTTTCCATGGATCAGGCCACTGATAAAATATATTGCCAGGGACAACTGCAAGATTAATCTTCTTTCGGATGGCTGTGATCACTTCACCCTCCATAGTTGTAGAGTTTCCAGTGCCTCTCTAGTGTAGGATGCTGAAGCAGCCAAGGGCAAGCAAAGTCATTGTCCTTTTACATGGACATGAAGACCTGTCACATTCCCCAACCCTGTTCTTGGCTTCATTCTGCCTATCTAATTATGTGCTGTTCAGTGGCCAGCTGGTCTGTGATCCCTGATCAGTCTGCTAATTAGCATTGTGAAGAGTAATTTCCTACCAGATACTTGCCATGCAATTACAGTGATAAAAAATGGCAACATGCATATTTGTCAAATGAAACTAGATACTGTCTGTAATTTTGAGAGTCTGCAGTTTGACAGATCCTTCCTGTGTGGCTCAAAATGGCACTTCTTATCACAAAAATGTGGCTAAGTAATAATGTCCATCTGGGGCAAGGGTTATTTATTCCATACTGTTAGTTACCTGACAGTAAGCTTTTACTCATTCCTTCCTAAAGACTTTTGTATCCTATGATCTTAAAAAGAGAGAGGGGAGGGGGGGAGAGAGAGAGAGAGAGAGAGACAGAGATGGTGCTAACAAAGAATAGAATAGAATAGAATAGAATAGAATAGAATAGAATAGAATAGAATAGAATAGAATAGAATAGTTCATTGGCCAAGTATGACTAAACATACAAGGAATTTGACTTCGGTGCAAGAGCTCTCAATGTATTTACATAACATCAAAAAATAAACAATAATAAATTATACAATCAAGAAAAGAAAAATTAAAGAAAAAAATAATACAACAGCTATTTAACTAACACATAATCATATTTAAAGGGAAAATTAAGGGACAATAATGTCAGAATTAATAAATGTCAGAAGTAAATGGGTGAGATCCACATTTAGCCCCAGGAGAGCAAAAGAAAGGGTAGTCACTCCAGTTTGGCAGATGTGTTTCCTCAATTCCCAAAGCCTTGTGAATCAGGCAGTAAATGTAAACAATTGCACAGCTTTTGATTAGATGCTAACAAGAACAAATTAAGGTTGAACATCTCTGATTGTACAATAAGTGAGACCGGGATGGGACAAGGTTTAATCATCTGATTACTCTCTTCTTCACATACTAGAATGGTCCTTCAAAACATAGCATATTTTTTCTACCATTTAACAGTGGTAGAAAAAAATACAGTTGGGGGTCTTCCCTTGAAATGCTTTCTTTTAGGATATAATTGAAGGATGAGGAGGCAAGGGACTACAGCTGACTAGAAAATAGTGTTGGTGTATTATTCTTTTGAGGAGTAAGTCACAGCAATATAACCTTATTAGGTAAGCACCTGCAAACTTTAAAAGGTCAGGAAGCACGTGATCCAGGCTGAAGAGTATAAAAGAACCTGCTTGCCCCACCCTGCCTTCCTACTCACTGCTTGCTACTCACTGCTTCTGTTACTGTTTCTGCTTGCTTTTTGTCGGGACGCGCGAATGGAGCAGCCTGCAAGCGTAGGAGAAAAAAAACACACGCAGGCACAGAACCTGTTAAAGCTCCAAATCACTCCAAATAGCCACACAACTCCTGGATAGGCTTCCAAAGCTTCCAGCTCACAGACTGCACACGATCCACCTATCCACAGCCAGTGCAAAGCCTTCCGTCATCTATGGCTTCTCCGTCGCCTCTGGGCCCGTAACCTGTCGGGGCACGCGGATGGAGCGGCCTGCTTCTCTCTCCTAGGCACCAGTGATCTAAGTACTATGCAGTAAATAGACTCCAAACAGAAGTTATATCAAATATCCTATTTACTTATATACATACGTATTTACAGATCACTTCCACAGGTAACAAATGATACACCATCAACGATACAGCATTCACGAGGTAAAATGGGAATAATGGGAAATGAGAATGTCTCTGCATATATAGTGAACCTGACCAATCACATTATAGGTCACTCTCGTTATTCACCACACCCAACCTAACTCTAAGCACCTGTTGTATGAGTCACACACTGACACATCATTCCTACAACAATGGCTGCTAACTGGGTGACTGTGCAGATTATTTCACCTCTCACCTAGAAATCAAGCCTCTCTGTATAATTCATATCTAGCAGTAAATTCCTGGGTTTATCAAACCCCAACACTTTTACTTCTGTTTGTTACTACTTCTGGTATGTGGATTTTGTAACACTTCCAGGGATCTGGAAGATAACTGTAAATAGTATCTGTTTATATGAGTAACAAATATAACTACAACTAAGTTACTGAACTTATCCTTAGCCCCGCATGATGGAGTGAGCTCCCACACTCGCCCCAGCTCTTGCCAACCTAGCAATTCGAAAGCATGCAAATGCAAGTAGATGAATAGGTACCACTTCAGTGGGATGGTAACAGCGTTCCACATGCATCATGCCGGCCACATGACTGCGGAAGTATCTTCGGACAACGCTGGCTCTTCAGCTAACAAACGGAGATGAGCACCGGCCCCTAGAGTTGGACACAACTGCACAAATGTGCGGGGGGAACCTTTACCTTTACCTTAAGTTACTGAAATGACTGGCATCATTATTTGGTCTCCAGTGCTAATCGCTTTCTGATACTCTGCGTGTGCAAGAAAACACACTCTCCAACAATTAGATTCTAAAGTGATCGACAGGTCATTCCCAACATTTCATTAAATAAATGCAGTACAAAAACATTTCACTCTACCCATGTAATTTTAGTTAAATTCTCTTCTCCTTAGCAAAAAAAATGTTGAAAGCAAATTCTCTTTATCAAATTAAGTGAATATTTCCTAGGAAAGAAAATGCAGGAGAATTTTTCTGGATGAACAGAGACATGACAACTGTAACCAGTCCAGTACTAAAGAGGAATATTTAGAAGAAATTTTCACCTGATTATCAGGTCCTTAGAAGTATGCAATCCTGGTTAATAATAACAGCCAGGCCTTCTTATATTTTCATAAATCAGTTAGGCACCCATAAAATTATACATCTTGCTTGTCAGATATACTTATAGCCCTCCGGAAGCAAGAACCTAATAACAAAATAAACAGATTACGGAAGACTCCAAGCCAGAAAGTATGATAGTATTAACATGATAAATATGTTTAATGGTTGTTTTGCAGATGTTCTGTGATAAAATTAGTTTGATGCTATTAATCTTGTGAAAACCTGTTATGGTTTCTCTGGATGAGGCCATCAACCATGGTAATAGTGTGAATTGCTTAATTTGAGAAGTCTGGGAGGCATTAAATCCTATTGGACCTAAGGAAGTGGACAGGATCCTCCAGATTGTAAAGGCTACCACATGTCATCTAGACCCATGCCTTTCCTAGCTTGAGAAGGCAGCCCGGGAGGTGACATGTGGTTGGGTACAGGCGATGGTTAATACATCCTTGGGAGAGGGGGTGTTCCTGGCTGCTTTCAAGGAGGCGCTGGTGCACCCCCTCCTCAAGAAACCATCACTTGACCCCACTGTGTTGGACAATTTTCATCCTGTCTCCCACCTCCCCTTTTTGGGGAAGGTGGTTGAGAAAGTGGTGGTGTTTGGAGGATTCTGGATGACACGGATTATCTAGACCGCTTCCAGTCGGGTTTGAGGCCGGGATATGTGGTGGAGACTGCATTGGCCACTGTCAGAGTGCTCATGGTGGAGCGGTCTGCTCCTTTTTCCAAGACACCAGTGATCCACGTTCTATGCAGTAAATAGACGCTCAAGCAGAGATTAGATAAAATAGCCTATTTACTTTATATACATACGTAGTCCAAATACATCCAACAGCAGTAACAAAATGATACAGCAATACAGCGATGAAAGACAGCGATGAGAAGTTTCAACAGCAATGAGAAGAAAGACTACCAGACCCCTCTGCTTATATACATAAACTGACCAATCACATTATAGGTCACTCTCATCATCTGCCACACCCAACTAAACTATAGCACCTGTAGTATGAGTCATAACTGCCACATCATTCCTACAACAATGGCTGCTAATTGGGTGACTTGCAGAATAATTCCCCTCTCACCTAGATATCAAGCCTCTCCAGTATAATTTATCTAACTGTAAATTCCTGGGTATATACAAACCCCAACAGCCACGCTTATGGATGACCTCTGGCGGGAGCGGGATGGGGGCAGTGCATCCATCCTGGCTCTTCTAGACCTCTCAGTGGCTTTCGATACCATCAACCATGGTATCCTTTTGGGACGGCTCAGCGAGTTGGGGGTGGGCGGCATAGTTTTGCGCTGGTTCACCTCCTTCCTCCAGGGCCGGTCCCAATCAGTGGTAATAGGAGATGAGAGATCCGACCCTCGACCCCTCCTCTGCGGGGTGCCGCAGGGTTTGGTTCTCTCCCCTCTCCTGTTTAATATCTACAAGAAACCACTGGGTGAGATCATCCATCACCACGGGATGAGGTATCATCAATATGCTGATGATACTCAATTATATATCTCCATCCCGGGTGTGGTAAGTGATGCGGTGGCTGCCCTTTCTCAGTGCCTGGGGGCTGTGGGAGTCTGAATGGGGAACAACAGGCTTCAGCTGAACCCTGGAAAAGACAGAGTGGCTGTGGATTGATGGCTTCTCTGGATCCAGGAAGTTATCATCTCTAGTTCTGGATGGGGTTGCACTACCCCATTCAGACTCAGTGTGGAATCTGGGTGTCCTTCTGGACTCACGACTCCTGCTCGAAGAGCAGGTGGCAGCCGTGGCCAGAAGGGCCTTTGCGCAACTCCATGTTGTGCGCCATTTATGCCCTTTCCTGGATCGGGATGCCCTCTATACAGTCAATCATGCCCTGGTCATCTCCCATATAGACTATTGCAATACACTCTACATGGGGCTACCCTTGAAGAGTATCTGGAAGCTTCAGCTGGTGCAGAATGCGGCTGCACATGCAGTTATTGGTGCCCCAAGATTGGCACATGTGACACCTCTGCTGCACCACCTACACTGGGTGCCAGTATGCTTCCGGTCCAATTCAAGGTGTTGGTTATCATCTTTAAAGCCCTACGTCGCATGGGACCAGGTTACCTGAGGGACCGTCTCATCCCCATAACATCGAACCGTCCCACTTGGTCATGCAGAGAGGGCATGCTGCGGACCCCGTCGGTTAGGGAATTTCACTTGGCAGGGTCGAGGAGGCAGGCCTTCTCTGCAGTGGCGCCCGCCCTCTGGAATTGTATGTATTTTAATTGCTGATTTCACTGTAAACCGCCCAGAGTCCCCCTTTCGGGGGAGATGGGCAGTGATAGAAATTGGAAAAATAAAATAAAATAAATAAATAATTAAAGTTGGCAAAAAGCAAAATCAGGGGAGTGGATAAGCCATCACGATTGCTCCATTTCATCATGGGGTGGCCTGCTAAATTATTTGGATGTTTTCAGGATGCTCGTATTGTGGATGGATTGATGGATTTTTAGTGTGTGCAACAAATATTCCATGAGGCTCAGTTTGTAGCTGACACATTTTGGGGAGGTGGAGGTAAGAAAATAATTTCCTTGTGTGCTATTCCCAGCTCAACAGACATTGTAAATTTATTCCATGCCAAGAGCCATGCTTGGTGTCATGCCTTTTCCACCCCAGCACCTGCCTTCTGGAATTACATATTCCTTGGAGAATCGAGTTGTCCCAACACTGCTATCCTTTTAATGCTCCATGAAGATTTGGCTTTTCCCCCAGGGACTACATTAGGAAGTGTATCCTGCTGTCAGGGATTTTATTAATGTGTTTGGTACATGAATCTCTGAGTTGTTGCCCTTTTTCCCAATGTATTGGATTGTTTTTATCTTGTGTGCCATCCAGTTCACATTGGGCAGCCTGTAAGTTTGTTAAATACTGTAGATTAATAGGGTAACCTTGGTATCTTTCCCATTTTTTAATTAAGGATGAATCCATCGTCTTGGAATCAAGATATGTTGTTGAATTCCTCCATTCCATCAGGGTCTGAATATTCCAAAGACGTTTGGGGCAGGAGGACAGAAAATATTGGATAGTGCTCTCTGTTACGCACGTCCCTTTGAAATCTAGTCTTGATATTTAACCAAAACGAAAAAAGAAAAATTCAAGCATCTCTCCCTCATTAATTTGGATCTTTGAGTACCCCAATGTCAAAGCACTCAAGGGTTGCTTCGGATGCTGTAATTTGAGCTGCCACCATCACTCCCCTCCCCTGCATTTGTCGGCTCTCTTACGGCCTTAAACTTTTGTTCTCTAACGGTTCACTGGCCCCATTAATTCTCCTGGATGACTCTTCATCAAGGTGGAAAGCAAAACATTTTGCTGACCAGTGTTATTGCAGCCTTCCTCTCTTTTCTCCGCTACCCCTAAGTTTAGAGAGAGATGCAGCCAAAATTCATCATAGAGTTTTCAACTTCGCACAGGAAACTAGTGGTCATTCTTGTTGGAGTCTTAAAGGTTAGTAAAAGAACTCCAAGCCACAAACAACAGTCTTGCAGAGTAAAAGCGTGTACCTAAGGAAGGCTTGGACATAAAGCTTAATTGTGTTCAGAAATAAATCCAGTCTTCACACATTAGTTAGATGAAGAAAGATAAAGATAGCTTACATTTATTCTGTAGATATGGTTACAAGCAGATTCATGGTAGAAAAACCACTTAATCATCTCTGGTGCGTGCAAGCGATATATTCGGACGAGACCCACATTTTAGTGGCCCTCCTGCATGCACGTGTGTGTTGGAAGTGGAAAAAATGGAGACTGAATCTCCGAGACCAAGAAGAAGCAGGAAGCGGAAATCAGGTGACCCAGGAACATCCCACAAACACAGTAGAGGTACGTTTTACTAGAAAAGCCCCTCCTTTATGCTTGTGAGACAATGCTGAGTTGATTCCTGATATACCGAACAATTCCAACTCAGAAACTCTTCACAGCTGCAAACTACTTACTCAATATTGCTTGCTCAGCACAGTGTACTGTCTTTTCATTTGCTCATTTCAATGCCTTCTGCAATGGAAGTACAGTAGAGTCCCATTCACTAAGATAAGCTGTACCTAAAATGTACCTGAGATCCTAACTCATTTATTTATTCATTGTACCTTCTTTTTTTTAGTAAATATTTTAAATAATAAAATATTTATAAACAAACAAAAATAGTTACATTTACAAAGAGTTACAACATATATAACATATTTACATTCAACTACATAAGACAACAATAATGACAATAACAATAACAACAGAAAAGTAACATATATAACAATTAATTTAAAAGACTTCCTGTTTCTTTCCGGAAGAAACTTTTTTTTAATTTGTTAAGTTGTATTATTTACTTTATGTTTTTCAATCCCTTTTGTATTTCATTTCTATATTTATATTATGTCATTTATTTTCATTCTATATTTTCAGTGCTTTAGTCTTTTTCGTATATCTATACATTTATAATATTTCTTCCTAATCTATTTTCAATCTTGCAAGAATAATTTAATGTTATATTCCTTTTGTATAAATTTTAAAAAGGGATTCCATATTAATTCATAATTTCCCATATTCATTGTACCTTCTAAATCAAGTCAAGTCAAGTCAAGTCAAATCAATCTTTACTCCAGGCATAGACCAGCATTGTATCCCTTCTGAAATAATATACGTGCATGTATATTATTGTCGATTTTTGTTAGATAACTTTTACCTTCTCTCAAGAAAAATTAACTCTGGTTATTTGTTTCCTTCTGTCAGACTGGAATCCTACCTTCACTAATTGAGTGGTGAAGTTTTTATCAGCAGCAATTTCCATAAGAAGACATAAAATGTCCTAATCTTGGAGTGGGAACTTTTTTTTTTAAGTCACAGTTTCTTAGGTTTTACATGACTGTTTCATTGTTCCTGTTTTATTTGGTCATTGTTTAAAAGTTTCATGTTGCTGGTCATTGACCATAATTATATATAATGAAATAAAATAAATAAATAAACGAGCCTCCCACCCTGATAAATTTACTTTTAATCAGTTTACTCATAAGTTAGAGTCAACGTCTTTAGGTTCAATTCATGTTGGTAAGAAACCAAGCCTAGAGACAACATTTTTAAAATTGCTTGCAATGAAATAACCTTTAAAAAAAAAGGAAAGGAAAATATCGAAACTGAAAGAATTGTGTAGATGGCCATATAATGCAGATGATGACCAATTAAAGAATAAATAAAATGTTCACTGAGTGACGATAAAAATATACTGTCTACATGATTCTGTTGACAGCAGTGAGATGAAAGCTAAAATGAATTGAAGGTAAGTCAAAAGCCACACAGTTGACAAAATGCTACAAACATGGCAACCAAAATGGCTAGCTAAAATTTAATGTGGTTGGCTAAATTATGTAACTTCCCTTCGCGTCACTGTCTTGTATTTCCAGTGCAAAACTCCAGCTTCCCCACTATTCATAGCTACAGTACTTCCTGATGGAATATAAAAAGTGAAATTTCAGCTTTATTAAGTTATTTGGGCATTTAAATGATGCTAGGGCTGTTTGACATATCCAAGGGGTGAATAGATTCAAAGGAGATTTAATTAAAGCACCCTTTCAAATCACATATTTGAACTGGCTCTTCAAGGTGATTTAAGGTGTCAAGTCCAATCAGGTACCTTTGAATTGCTTTGGAGAGATTCAAAGGTAATTTCAGAGATCTGAAGAACTTTCTGGTGTTCTCTGGTTTTATAGAGTCTCAGATATTGTTGCAGCCTTTATTCCATATATGGAGATATTTGGAAGGCTGTCAGTTGTAGGATGGGTAGTCTGACTGAATGGCCAATTATTTTATCTTCTTTGCCTATGAAAGCAAAAGGAAGTAGGAATGTAGAATACATCACTTGCTGTTCTGCTCTTCGCTAGAATTTCTTTAGTTTTTTTTGGAGGGGGGTGGGAAGGAGAGAGAGAGAAAGTGAGAAAGAAGGAGAGAGTCCCTGTTGTAGGTGTCCAGGTAAGTTAGCTGAGTAACACATTTCTTCCCAGTCAATCAATTTAGCTCAGATAAATAGATTGATATACTTTATTTCAGTCAGTGACCAGCCTATAGCAAGATAAACTATAGTAAAATTGAAAAAGTAAACGAAATAGAAGGTAACATTATAGAGAATAAATCTATAAAATCATCTAGAGTTTTGCAGTGAAGAAACAAACATAATAGGAACAAGCATAACCAGTAAACAGCCAGAGGTCAGAAACCAGGAGATGGGAATCAAGGTCAGAGAATGGGTGTCAAGATTCTGACTGCCAAGACAACAGAGTTGTCAAGAATTGATGACTTGAATTCAGCAATGAGACTCATCACTTGAGATCTATCTATCGCTATTTGGCTTTTCTGCCCTTTATCCAGCTTGATTTTTTTTTTTTCTGTCTTAAACTGGATCCACCTCTGACTGTCAAAACATATACTTCTTTAATTTCATAGATTCAGGGACATTTCAGAGACTTCTAGCTCTAGGTCAAAACACGTTAGCCAGCATACCTGTCAGCTATTCTTAGCAGTTAGCAGTAACAGTTATTAGGGGCTTTTTATCTGATTCAGCCACATTTCAATCACAGCTGGAACTTCCCATTTATTTTCATTGTGCTGGGAGATTGTGACAATTCCTTTATGATCTATTTAAATCTCATAAATTCATGGTATCTTCTTGAAACTTTGGAGAATTCGAGCCATCTGCTGCCATTGTCCAGGGAGGAAAAGTGAAACAGTTTTCATCGTGTTGGTCCCATTGTTATGATCCGAGGACTAATGTATGATGGGAAAGAACATTCCTAGCTGTTGGCAGGAGACTAAAATGAAATCTCCTTCAAGATGGAACTTGAGATAACTTCTCAGACATGTCTATGATGTTGTTGTTGTTGTTCCCAAGTAAGGAAGTGGTTTACTGTTACTTTCTTCTGGATTTTCTTTTCTTTTCTTTTTTAACTTTCAGGTCTAGTCTTCACTCTGTGAAAAATCTAGAGGTCTCCCCTCTTATTACTAATGAGATCTGACCCTGCTTATCTTTTTCCAATCCTCCAACAACCCATGTTCCTTACCCTTTGCATGCACCTTTTTGTCTCCCTCACAGTCTAGAGCAGAGCTTTCCAAACTTTTCATGTTGGTGACACACTTTTTAGACATGCATCATTTCGCGACACACTCTTACAGCAGGGCACAAGGCAGGCACTAGGACCTGCACGGAATCACAGCAGGTTTGGAGGCAGCAAGGCACAAGGCAGGCACTAGGACCTGCGCGGAATCCTGGCAGGGCTCGGAGGCAGCAGCAGCCGCAACACACCCAGACACTGCAGCCGACACACTAACGTGTCCCAACACACAGTTTGGAAAGCTCTGGTTTAGAGCTTTGTAATTTCCTACTATTTTCTGGTGATAAAAGAAGTAAACAAAGCATGCTAACCCTTTGGATAGGTAAGCCACACTTCACAAAAACAACCCAGCAACTATCTCTACCCCATAACCCCCAATTGCAGTTTAAATCTATTCTAGAATTAATTGGACCATTTGTAGCTTTTCCAAGAATAGAAATGTAGTACAATTACTCTCTCAGTGCTAGATTGTCCTAAATGCTTGGCAATTTATTCTGGCATCCTAAAAGCTGAAATAAAAATAGGCTAAGATCCCACATAACACACCTTTAATTGGACAACAATGCTTGTGTGTGCTATCCGGACCAGAAGAGGTACTGAAGGTTCAGTCATTGACCAGACCTGAATAGCATAACAGAATAGGAGGAATGAAATAAGATTGGTAAAATAAAATAGGATTAAAAAGGAAAATGAGGTAAAATAGAAGTATAGTCAAACTGAATTGTTTCTAGCATGGTCTGGACAGATCTTGCCAACTCTTAGACAAAATCTGGTGACATTATAAGAAAGTACATCACTCTGATCCACTAAACAAATAATAAAGGGATAAAAGGAATCGGTGTCACCTGAATTTTGAGATAATAAAGATATAATAAGCATTTGTCACAGTTTGTGGTAAGATTGACAGTCAAGAAGTATGTGGGCAGTTGTTTCAATAGCTCCTGATTTACGATGACAAAGGTGTTCCTTGTATGGGATATTCTGGAATCTCCCTTTCAGAGTTTGCAAGGCATTATTGCATGCAAGTGTCAGAACTGTTCAAAATGTTGGTATTGACTGAGATATCTGGCAGGCTTATTCTGGTTTCTCGATTATCTAAAGAGACATCAGTGGGAATTAAGCTATCCTCAGTTTGTTGTCCCACATCAAACACTCGCTGTCTCATGCTTTTCCTGGTTGATTCGTACCCCATTCTGATCAGCGTGTGTGGGAGAAGCTGTACTCATGCAACTTCTCCGGCCAATAGGAGAGGCAATAGATAGATGTTCAACAGTGTCAAATCACAGCACAATCTATCAATAGATAGATATTCAACAGTGTCAAATCAACACTAACAGACTGTAGAAGGAAAGGTGAACTTGACTTTCTGAAGTGACTTGAGCAAAAGATAGAATCATATTGATTCAATCTCGACAGTTCAACTATCTAGACATGCTGCTGATATTTACACCCACTTTCAGCCATGGGGACCTCATGGGGTCACTTGGGACCATGCATATACTCCAGTCTAACCTATTTCAAGGGCTGTTAAGGGGGAAAATGGAGGAGGAAAGGACCTATGGACACCACCTTAAGGAAAGGAGGGATAAAAATCATACTTGTCATCCTTATCATCCTTATCATATGATGGGGTGGATTATTTTTATTATTGTCATTATCATCACTAACGTCTGCTCTCATCATATGCGGAGTAATTACTGTTATCTGAGATAAATAAAATCTAGTGGACCTTCAGATTTAAAAAAACACATATTTTTGTATGAGCTTCCTCGGATCATGTTCCAACTTTGACAGTTATTTGGATTAAATTTATTTGGGCCATTTAGAGGGACGTATTTGCAGATTTTGAACAATTATGTCTCCAACTATGTTGTATTTTGTGATTAAAAGTGCCTAGGATAATGTAATAAAAGGTTATATTAAGGAAACCTACACTTTTTAGACAACCTTTTAGTGCCATCTCGTGGATGGATGAAGAATTATAACAAGAGACTGAAGGCTGAAAGAAAAGTAAAACCTTATTCATAATTGGGGTCCACTACACAGAAATTTAGGAAGAAGGAAGGAAGGAAGGAAGGAAGGAAGGAAGGAAGGAAGGAAGGAAGGAAGGAAGGAAGGAAGGAAGGAAGGAAGGAAACATGCTATGGAATATAAATATGGGATGGATTCTATCATATAGTAAATAGTGTAGTTTTGTGTGTTAATCCTATGACTTTTGCCAGGGGTATCCAAGGGGGTGGAATCACAAAGTCAAGATGGTGGTTTCAGCTGCCATCTTCACTTTTTTATACATATTCCTCCCAGTTCACCACAGGCCAATTAATACAGCACTTGCATTTATATATATAATCAAATTTGTTTCCTGGCCTTCTCACTCATTTAGTTAGTCAAAAGTCTGAAGTTAATTGAGTAAGACCTTCTTTGTCTATCCCCAGTTTTTATATTCTCTCCTTTTCTTTCTATGAGATTATATTATGTTTAAAGTTTAATTTAAAATCAATAAATCCCCTTCTACGTGTATGCAAAATGCTGGTTCACTAAGTTCCTGTTTAGATGAAAATTAGTAATATATGTATAGTGTTTTTAGGTTTCTATGAGCTCTCCATGGAACAGAAGCCAAAATATTAATCCCAACCATTATTTTCAAGGGACCGTCTGATGCAAAAATACCTTTCCATCACTTCCAATGTGCCTCTCTCATGCATGTTTTCTTCCAAGAATTGCCAACTCAGCATGCCTCAACTAATTCTAGCTCGGCTGCATCCAATCAGGGCATAATTTCCTAAGTACAAGTCAAGGCCTGCAATATGCCACCCATCTCATTATTTCTGATAAATACAAATGTGAGCACAATATTTCAGGCAGAGCAATCACTTTTCTTGCATCAGATTAGTTTGCACCAGGTCATCAAGGTCTTCTGATGGGTTACAGGTTTCCTTTTGTGAAGAACAGCATAAACAAACCCTGAGTAACAATGCAGATACAATCAGTACTTTTAAGAAAAGAGGCATAATCAATACAATCTTAGGAGTAAGGTCATCTACAATCCATAATGTGTATTTATATCTAGCTTCACATCCTGTGTTGGATGAGAAAATTTCAACTTGGAATTGGTCTCCAAAGTCCAATAGTCATATACTTGATGTTATACTAAATTAAATATACTAAATAAATATACTAAATTAAATATACTAATTAAATTAAATTAAATATACTAATTAAATTAAATTAAATTAAATATACTAATTAAATTAAATTAATTATACTAATTAAATTAAATTAAATACACGAAATTAAATATACTAAATAAAGAGCCACTTTGGTGTAGTGGTTAAGGCAATGGGCTAGAAACTAGGAGACTAAGTGTTCTAGTCCCGCCTTAGGCACGAAAGCCAGCTGGGTGACCTTGGGCCAGTCCCTGTCTCTCAGCCCTAGGAAGGAGCCAATGGCAAACCAGGAGACTGAGAGTTCTAGTCCCGCCTTAGGCATGAAAGCTGGCTGGGTGACCTTGGGCCAGTCCCTGTCTCTCAGCCCTAGGAAGGAGACAATGGCAAACCAGGAGACTGAGAGTTCTAGTCACGCCTTAGGCACGAAAACCGGCTAGATGACCTTGGGCCAGTCCCAGTCTCTCAGCCCTAGGAAGGAGCCAATGGCAAACCAGGAGACTGAGCATTCTAGTCCAGCCTTAAGCACAAAAGCCGGCTGGGTGACCTTGGGCCAGTCCCTGTCTCTCAGCCCTAGGAAGGAGCCAATGGCAAACCAGGAGACTGAGAGTTCAACTCCCACCTTAGGCATGAAAGCCGGCTGGGTGACCTTGGGCTAGTCCCTGTCTCTCAGCCCTAGGAAGGAGCCAATGGCAAACCAGGAGACTGACCGTTCTAGTCCCGCCTTAGGCACAACAGCCGGCTGGGTGACCTTGGGCCAGTCCCTGTCTCTCAGCCCTAGGAAGGAGCCAATGGCAAACCAGGAGACTGAGCGTTCTAGTCCCGCCTTAGGCACAACAGCCGGCTGGGTGACCTTGGGCAAGTCCCAGTCTCTCAGCTCTAGGAAGGAGCCAATGGCAAATGAGGAGATTGAGAGTTCTAGTCCCGCCTTAGGCACAAAAGCTGGCTGGGGGACCTTGGGCCAGTCTCTGTCTCTCAGCCCTAGGAAGGAGCCAATGGCAAACCAGGAGACTGAGCATTCTAGTCCCGCCTTAGGCACAAAAGCCGGCTGGGTGACCTTGGGCCAGTCCCTGTCTCTCAGCCCTAGGAAGGAGCCAATGGGAAATCAGGAGACTGAGCATTCTAGTCCCGCCCTAGGCACAAAAGCCAGCTGGGTGACCTTGGGCCAGTCCCTGTCTCTCAGCCATAGGAAGGAGCCAATGGCAAACCAGGACACTGAGAGTTCTAGTCACGCCTTAGGCACAAAAGCCGGCTAGATGACCTTGGGCCAGTCCCAATCTCTCAGCCCTAGGAAGGAGCCAATGGCAAACCAGGAGACTGAGAGTTCTAGTCCCGCCTTAGGCACAAAAGCTGGCTGGGTGACCTTGGGCCAGTCCCTGTCTCTCAGCCCTAGGAAGGAGCCAATGGCAAACCAGGAGACTGAGCGTTCCAGTCCCGCCTTAGGCACAACAGCCGGCTGGGTGACCTTCGGCCAGTCCCAGTCTCTCAGCCCTAGGAAGGAGCCAATGGCAAACCAGGAGGCTGAGCGTTCTAGTCCCGCCTTAGGCATGAAAGCTGGCTGGGTGACCTTGGGCCAGTCACTCTCTCTCAGCCCAACTCACCTCACAGGGTTGTTGTTGTTTTGGGGGAAATAGGAGGAGGAAGGAGTATTTGGTATGTTCACCGCCTTGAGTTATTTATAAAAATAATAATGGCAGGGAAATAAATAAATAAATAAATAAATTCTACAATGAAAAGCTTACTTTTGAAACAAAGTTGCATTATATAAGTCTGCAAGTCTTTAGAAATATCTTGATATTGCTCATTGACATGCAGTTCTTCAGTGCTGGAATATGAAAATCATGAAATTCTTCCTCTAAATTAGTTGTTTTAATAAAATGGTTAACAGTCATCTGATTAGATTGTATATTATAACTTGGATAACAAGATAGAAAAGGCTGTTGACAAAGGTAAACATCCAAAATCAAGTGACTTTATTTCTAGAGTCTTGCAGGCTGACATAGTCATCTGATTATCTCTGGCAGATTACCTTCTACCCCCGTGTACTGGTTACCAGTTCTCAGCCATATTATACCACCCCATATCAGAAGACAACAAGCCCTCGCCAGGTTATGATCAAGGATGCTGAAGAATAAGGCCCTCCCTATTCACCAGGATATTGCTCAGACCACCGCAAGATTGAAATCTCGAAGGGCAGCTTGGAAAACAGCCATACACGTAACATCTAACCAGTTCAAACCTGAGAATGCTTGGAGAGAGGAATGGTCCAAGTTGCTCCCCCGTGGCTTGGTCATTACTGATCCCTCTTCCAAACCTCCCAGCTTTAACCTGCCTCGCTCTGTCTGGACGAAATTGAATAGAATCAGATGTGACCCTGGTAGGAGTGCCTCTGCTGTGTATCGATGCGGCTGGAAGGATTCTCCTTGTTGAGATTGCGGTGCCGAAATGCCAACTATTATTTATTTATTTGTTTGTTTGTTTGTTTGTTAAATTTATATGACCGCCCATCTCCTCCAACGAATGTATTCAACACATTGTGCAAGACTCCCCACGACGTGCGTTCCCTGGCTCCTTAGAAGATCTGCACAAAGTAACACCGGAAGCGATCGCTTGGTTAGCTGAACTGGACATCCAGTTATGAGACTACTCTGTATCCCTGCAGAAGTTTACATATAATTGTGTGGACTGTGTGTATTTATTTGCTTTCTCTTCTGTCATGTATTCATCATATGCTATATATAGTCATCTGATTAGATTGTATATTATAAATTGGATAACAAGATAGAAAAGGCCATTGAGGCTGTTGAGAAAGGTAAAAATCCAAAATCAAGTGATGATTACCCCCAGATTCTGGGCAATTGTTCCCTCCCATAGCATTTCCCATTTTTGAGAAGAAAAGTTTAGAGGAGACCCATAGAATTGCATCACACTTTCGTCCCGCAAAGTCTCTCAAGTTAATTTACCGTAAAATCCAAATGAATGAACAGATGTGCAAATAGTTATTGTGAATGGCTTTAATTTTGTTCAAAAGCCAGGAATCTTAACCTCTGCAGGTCAGTGCTAATTTCATACATCTTGGGTGAGATCCAAAGCTCCAAACATGAGCGGAAAATGTTTTTCATGCTAAAGAAAAGAGGGGCTAATTACTTTCTCAGGACCACCCACCCCCTCACCCCATATTTGAAGAACCCCTAAATTTACTCATGTAACATTTGAAAATGTTGAAACATTAAAAGCTTTGTGTGAGAAAATGTTAAATTTATCTCCCTGCATTTCCAGTATTGATGAAATTGTGTGTGTGTGTGTGTGTGTTCTGTGTGTGTGTGTGGGGGGGGATAGTTATTTTTAAACCATCTGATAGACTTGCTACTGCTATATGTGCTGTTCATCCTACACAAAAAATGCTTGTTTGTTCTATGTGATATCTTTGGCCAGTTTACTTTCTTTAACACTTATCACCTTGATACGGCTATTCAGTCCTCAACCACTGGCCATTTCTCCTGCTTTCTCTCCAACATCCATTCAGACCCACAACCTCTCAGCTGGGCTATTTTTGAAGAAGAACTAGACCCAAGTTCAAACATATCACAGGTCTAGACTGTATTGGACACCTTGGCGTGTAGCTAAACATGCCATTCTAAGTATCCAGCTTTTCTCACCAACCGACAACGTTTCATGGAAGGGGAAATAAAGTTGGAGAATCCATCAGTTGCTTTCCTTAACATATCCCACATTAACAGAGCAAAGACCATGCCATTCATCAGCTTCTTTACTATGACAAAATAGGGCTCAGAAATCAGGATAACAATGTTTATGCCAACATACCTTTTTTCTGACTCAAAAACTAGTGAATCATATTTTAATGTGACCATCTGGCCCAGCCTTAGTCCTGCAAATCAGGTGTAGATTTATCCTTCTAGTATTGTTTAATAGTCCTTCGGGCCATCCTCAAAGCACAAAATGTTCATAATTCTGATGATATGTGCTGAGGATATAGCCAAAAAGAATACATGTATTCAGGTCTTCCAATGATCAGTTTATAGTCATATTAACGATCCCATGAATTGCAGCCTAAAATGTGTTGGGAATAGAAAAACTCAAACTATATAAATTAATCTTCCAATTCCTTGAATGAATCTCACAGTGGCCAGGCAGTTGCAAACCATTTTTATTAAACATTTTCTGAGTTAGATATGAAACAAAATGTATTACAATGAGTTTAAGTTCAATTGAAACTAGTTTCACATTTTTAAAGCACCTTCCCCTGATTTGCAAGAACAGGACATTTTATCTCATTTTTCCAAAGACTATATCAATAATTCTTATCTACTTCATCAAATTCTTATAAAAGCCAGAGCTGATTCTTCTAGTAAATATGGAATTTCAGAATCCCAATGCCATCAAATTGTCTAAAATAACAAATGCTTAAGTTGAATGAACTGCCAATGAGCACTTGAGGTAAATCAAATATTATTATTATTATTATTATTATTATTATTATTATTATTATTATTTTACAATTGCAGAAATTAGGCTCTGGTTGAAATCAAACCTCATAATTTGTGTTACATGGTTTTACAGAACAAAATAGTGATGATAACATTTTATTTCTTTCCACTAATACATGAAGAATTATTTGTTCCTTGGGTTGCTCAACCAACTTATATTATTCTGCCATATACATTTTAAAAATTATTCTAGTATCCCATTTTTTAACATTTCCTAACTTAAATATTATCTTTGCTACCTTATGAATTAGTATGACATTGAACTTTTCACACCTTGGATTTTTTGGCAGATTGTAAGTAGAGTATTTAGATACAAAATGGAGCTTTTAGAACTCACTTTTCTCTTCTTCACATGTTTATTTATTTAATCATAATATGCTCCTGAAAATTGGGAAAAACTAAACAATAGCATTCAGTACTGAATGAGAGAGCATAATTGGATGCAATAAATCCCACTTTTCCATTGTTACATGTGAAGCTGATCTTTCTATTTAGCTTAAATCTCTTTAGAATATTGCAAATATGAAGACACTTTCATAGTGTAAGAAACATCAGGATGAAAGGAAACCAACTGTTTATTAGACTAGACTATATCTGGTGCATGTAATTTGTTTGCGGGTTCTGACTTCTGTAATAGTATTTTGTATAAAAGGCAGTCCAAAATCTGCCATCAGGATTGGTTTAATGGAAAAGTTATTGGCCAAATTTGATTTGAGAGGAGAAATAGGAAGAGAAATTGGTGATGTTTTCATGGAGAGCATGTTGGTACTTGTACTTACTTCAGCTACCGTACAAGATGGCTCGGAGCGGAGTTTATGATTATTGAGACGTTCATAATTGATTTTCCAATAGTCTGCAAATTCCCTGGCTTCCCACACTTCAATTAAATCTCCAGGAAAGACACTGCAAAGGAATTTCTCCCCTGGAGCTTCTTCAGATCAGCAACCCTAAAATGCAACCACACCTGATTGTCAGTAAAATAAACTCAAAACTATATCACCCAAAGAAATTCTAAAGCACACTGAGGAACTTCTATTCAGTCACAAAGCCACACAAGGCTTTCAAGTTCTCAGAATACTTCTCCATACAATATAATTATAATGAGGCCCTGGGAAATTTTGTTGAGACTGCTGTTTCACCATCTTGGATTCTATATTTTATATTTTTATAATGAATCTGTTTTTATGATATTTTAATATTTTATTATCTTAATTTGATTGTAAACCGCCCAGAGTCGCTTGCCGAGATGGGCGGTGAAGAAATGTGATAGATAGATAGATAGATAGATAGATAGATAGATAGATAGATAGATAGATAGATAAACAATAAAAACAGTTAAGTAACTGGCTGCATGGGGTAGAGAGAATGCTTCAAAAATGCAGACAGCACAAGTATCAAATCAAAGAGAATAATTCATTCTCAATGCCTATATAACTTTGTCTCACTTTGGATTTAAAAGTCTCTTCCTGATCACAGTTGGACCTAATGGAGAAGAAGAAGAGAATGGAGCTGGTATTCAAACTTTCTCAACGATGTGTATTTGTTTGTGAATGTATGTGTAGTAGATTTAAGATTTAGGAAAAGGGGAAGATTAAAATGCTGCATTGTTCACTCAGTAGAGACCCTGATGGAAAGGAACTTTAGAGAGATGCCTTCAAAGAGCTTGCTTCATCTTTTATACCTGCTCTTCTTCCACAGTCTTCTCCTTCCAAATGTTCTTCACTGTATGGAAAACAGAGATCCTGTGAGGAGACAGTGGGCAAAGAAAAACGTTGTAGGTAAAGGGTTTAGAACCATCCTTCCCCAATTCAGACTGTCCCTTCTCATGTTCCTTTCCCACTCTTCAACACTGGCTTATATTTCTTGGTTTAGGTCAGAGGAGTATAATCTTTTTCTGGCCTGAGGGCTACACCACTTAAAGAGCATGCTGGGACCTGTATTCCAGGAGGAAAAGTGAAACAAGATGGAAAGCTCAGTTTCATTTCATTTAGATGCGTTTACTGTTTATGGATTAAAAAATACATTTGACCAAATGCTGTTTACCTTAAATTAAAATTAAATATAACTAACAGGATTCCTCTCCAGTCACCTTGTTAATTTCCCCCCCCCCCTTATTCCCAGATTGAAAATCAGATTTTGTTAATAACTTCTGGATGTTTCTACAGACACCTGAGGCCTCCACAGGACATCACAATATCTGCCAGACATGTCATTTCAGCTTCATCATGTGAATTATGCATCTCTGATCTTACTTTGCCCAAAGATTCACTATTTTGCTTAGCAGAGGTCAAGCCAAAAAGTATTCATTTTCCTTTTACTGTGTCTGCTGCTTTTTCTTTATTACTGAAACCCCCTGCATAGTTAATATCCCTGGGAATGTCTTAACCTTTGAAATCTTCCAATTCATTTTCCCATTCTGTTATTTCTTAGCACTATCTATGAAATACTATCTGGACAAAGCATTATTATTCTGCCATTCAAGGCAGAAGTTCTATCTTAATTATAATTAGTCAACTGAGATCCTGAGATTCATTAAAAAATGAACTTTCTACCTTCAGGGAACTTTCTATCTTCAGATAACCTTTCTCAAATTCAAATTTATTTTCCCTCTGTGTGCTGTGAACACCTCTGGGGAAAGTTTTTGAACTGTTGCAAATTCGTAAATAAACCTCTACCAATTTCAGTCTAGGGATGGGGAAAGAAATTCCTCAGTCTTCCTTTCTAAGCAAACTCGCTTAATTTGTACATGGAATTTGGAATCCTAGGCAGACGAGAATGTAGTCATGCACACTGCAGCTCACAAACACACACATGCATGCACACACAAGCATACATATATATGAAAAATCTTGCCCGGAATGTCTAATACAATAATGTCTAAATTGAGTAAACTATGTATGCATATTTTAGGGAAAATGCACTTGAAATGCATATTTTATGGGAGGAACAAACACCTTAAAACTTAATGTTGTGGTGTTAGCTTTCCTTTAGAGAGTGAAAGTGAAAGGGTCAGAAAGCATTGCCTCTAGAAAGATGTAAGATTGCCTCATCCCTCTTTTTCTGACTCAGCAAACTTATTTCTTCACTATAGCATTGGAGGAAGATCAACCATTTCCGTTGTTCCTCTATATGAAACTATTGAAACGTATTCACCCCCTTGGGAAGAACAAATGAGTTCTATTAATCCTTTGCTGAAATCTCTCTTCCCATTTTCACCTGGGACTTCCACTCCAGAAAAGGAAACAATTGGTATACCATGTGCATCTGTGCAGAGGGCTTCCTGGCCCCAGAAGATACCTACTCAACAAGCAACAGCTATGAATCCAGCAAGAGCCCCAAATTGCTGTCAGGGAAGTACACTCTGTTCAGAAGTAATGATGGAAGATTATTAGGCACCAGAGGAATCATGAACCCATAGACATTCTTCTTTGTCAGGGTTGAACCTAAGCTGTTCCTCCCCATCCAGACCATGACAGCATCACTTGGGTAACCCATCCAAGGGCCTGAGAGCATCATTTGGTCAACCAATGGTTGAGATACACAACTGACTACCGTCTGTTTGAGCGCCAGATCAGCCTAGGGATCAAGACACCAGACGAGCAGCAGGGAAACCCACGTTCCAGCCCTGTCTTTGGCACGGAGGCCAACTGGTGACTTTGGGCAAGTCATTCTGTCTCAGCCCTTGGAAGAAGTTAAGGGCAAACCCCTTCTGAAAAAGGTTGCCTAGAAAACTGCATGGTCTTGCCCACCGAGTTGCCAAGAGTTGGGACTGACTCAAAGACAAAATAAACAAAAAATAATAATCTCCACACTGATGATACCGGACCTCGTGTTGATGGATCATATCACCCTCATGAAGATATTAAACCAGAGGGGTGAGAGCCCTGAGCCCTGTGGCACACCAAAAAACAGGGGCTTCAGATTCAATGTTCCCCCTCCTGTCAACCAGCTGGAATAGAGAATGGAAGAGAACCATCATATGACAGTGTCCCTGTTCCTAATCCCCATAGCCAATCCAAGCAAACCCTGATGCATTGAAAGCTGCTGGGAGCTTAAGAAGAACCAGAGATTAAGGAGAACCAGAAGGGTGGCATCACCTCTGTCACAGCTTGTCTCTATAATGTGTCCTGCCCTGAAACCTGATTGAAATGGGTCCAGATAATCTATTTCTTCCAGGGCCCTCTGAAGTTGGGTAACCTTCTCAACAATATCTCCCCCAAGTCTTCCAGAAAATTGTCCAGGACCATTGGGTCCAGCAATGGTTTCTTAAGGACCATTGTATACAGCCTCCTCTAAGACAGGCAGGACTGCCCCCCTCCCAAAGATATATTAAGCCAAGCAGGAGAGACCAGGAGGCACATGAATCTAGGAAGCAGGTGGTCTGGTTAAGCACCCCAAGGATCCTGTCCATTTCCTCAGGAGTCACAAGGTCAAACACCCCTAGATTGCATGCATCCGTCAACTTGACCATGCAACTTTATCCGTCGGGTAGAAGATGTCTCACATTGGCCCTGTAAATGGGACATAGGGAACAGATCACTTTAAACAGAGCCACTGACCAATTATCTGCGGATGTGATCAGAGTGGAAAAATAACTATGGTTTGCCACTCTTACTGCCATAATATAATCCCTAATGGTGGCTCTGAAACTGCCACCGTTATCTGGGGAGAGGGGCAAAAAGAGGTTCCTCGGAAACCCAGCAGGGACTGTTAGTCCCGGGGCAGAACGGGTCCCACTTCCCTGCAAGGGGAAGGGAGAGGGCACGGCACCTGCAAGCCAAAAAGCCACCCGGGTGTGATCTGACCATGCCAACGGACTGGCAGTAATGTCTGCCAGCTTCCCACCACTTTGCAATTGCTCTGAGACAAAAGTTAAATCTAATGTGTAACCACTAGTGTGAGTTGCACCCTCAATAATCTGGGGTAGGGCCATGTCTACCGTGGTGACCATGAACTCCTGGGCTGCTCCAGACTCACAAGTACAGGTTGGTCTCCCAGAAGTATCCGTCTTGGAGTTCCACCGCCAACCAGAGATGGAGCCTTGCAGCTCAGGCAGGAAAGTCACTGTGCACAAGGGAGGCTTGTACAGAAGCAGCTTCCTCAAGGCCAACTTCAACCCCAGGGTCTCACACCCAATTATCAGCAGGGAGGTGCCTCTCAAGACTCTCCAGACATCAACTGCTACCCTAACATCCTGCCCTGGTTCACAGCTAGTGGCACACTGAAAACTGAGATGGACTCCTTTCCAAAAGTTGTCCACCTCTTTGTCTCCCGAAGAACAATTCTGTATGTTCTCAAGCGTGTATCTGCATATGCAACCGTGTGCTTGGGTATCCAAATTCCTGCCCTCCCCCCATTAAATGCTCCCCGTACCATAAATCAAAAGGCCTTCCACTTTCCAGTAGCCTGAAGCAGAAAGTGAATTGGATAAAGGTTATTGTTCAGTTGGAAACTGTGAAGGAGGAAGACAAATGAGGAGAACGTGGAAACAGAGAAACCAGTTCTCCAAAATGCCAACAGTTAAGCATTATTACAGTCCAAAGCTTTTTGCAACCGTCACCAGCTTCTTTGGGAGCATTAAGCATGGTGACAATTTTACACACTCAGATCCTTAAAACAAGGTGAAACAACTTGCTGGAATTACCAGTGACATATATGGAGCATTATGGTTGTTCACTGACATGGAATTTAATTAGATATACTTTGGAGAGCTCTCATCTAGATCAGCGGTCCCCAACCTTTCTGGCACCAGGGACCGGTTGTGGAAGAAATTCTTTCCACTGACCAGGGGGGGCGGGGTTTGCAGGCAGGAGCCAATCACGTGCACCAGGGGGGCGGGGTTTGCAGAAGGGAGCCCCGCAGCCCACTTCCTAACAGGCCGCGGCCCACTAGTGGGCCGTGGCCCACAGATTGGGGACCCCTGATCTAGATAACTTCTAATGAATGTACTGTTATATAGGTAATCCACCAAGTATTCTACAGAGGAGGGATCCTTCTTCCAAGGCAACATAATAGTGTCCTGGGTAGACTTCACTTCGTAATGCCCACATCATTACTGGCTAGAAATAGTTAGCAAAATGTGACTGTTCACTGTTCCAAATTTTGCAAACATGATTAAGTCTTAATCCCCAAAGTTTATTAGTTGAAACAAAGTAAAATGAGCACTTTCAACACACAATTGCCAAACTTTTTCTCCTGCAGCAGGAATCTTGCAAAAGACATCTGAGGATCAGCTTTGATCATGTGATGAAAACGTAGTCTTGCCAGGGTGACTAACCAAACTTTAATCTGCTGCCTTTACTTTGGCAAAATCATTTTAATTATGGCAAAAAATATTTACAAAAATACCCCGAGGCCTTCAGAACCACATTTACTTGGACATACCTTCATTTCTATTTCATTTATTTTTATACTGATTTTTGCTTATTTTGGAATGTTTTATGGGTTTTATAAAGCTCTGGGATATTCTTTTAATGAAGAAGTAGCACAAAAATACTTTTAATGAAAAGAGAATGTCTATATCAAGTCAAGGTCAATTCCTGGTAACTAAAGAGACTCTTTAGGTGTGTGCAAAGCAATATCCAGAAAATTATCATTCTCTCTCTCTCTCTCTCTCTCTCTCTCTCTCTCTCTCTCTCTCTCTCTCTCTCTTTCTTTCTTTCTTTCTTTCTTTCTTTCTTTCTTTCTTTCTTTCTTTCTATGCCACTGGACTTTTTCCTTTTCTTGGTGTTATTATTGAACTGGTAAAGAAACAATTTGAATCTTTTGCTCAATGCTTGTAGTAACCTTTTTCTGCCACAAGAGGTCAGAGTTGTACTTTGCTAAATATACTAATTGTGCTTTTTTAGCATGGTTGATATCCTTCCTTCTGCCTGCAAATGAACTTGAACGTATCTAGACTAGTGCAATGAGAACTTGGACTTCTGTTAAGACATGGTGCTGCAAAAATATTGATTGACAATGATCCAAGAAAATTGTTCACATTCTGGGTGAAAAAATAATAATTTGATGCAATATTTAAAAGCAAAGTAAACCTGGACCATGTTTTAAAGAGAATTGGCACCTTTTCATTTAGTTGGCAGATCCAACTCAGCTTCCTAATTCCACAGTCTCTTTAGCTTTCCAAACATGCTTTCCAGATGTGAGAAAAAGACCCCACCGAAAATTCACATCAACTGCATTGGGATTGTTCTTATATGTACCAGAAGAAGCCTCCCGTGATAAGGAAGTCCCTAGGCTGGCAGTCGAAGAAAATTCTGGGTGGCCAGCTGAATCTGGATTTTAGTTGAAAATATTTCATCAACTGTGAGAATGGCAGTAAATTCAACCAATCAGGCACTGCCTTTGGTTGTGGAGGGA
Organism: Charina bottae; assembly: GCA_023362775.1. Classification (NCBI taxonomy): domain Eukaryota; kingdom Metazoa; phylum Chordata; class Lepidosauria; order Squamata; family Charinaidae; genus Charina; species Charina bottae. The sequence goes on along the minus strand of JALMGJ010000004.1, from coordinate 2,191,351 downwards.
AGAATCCAGAGAAGAAGGAAAGAAGGAAGGAGGTGAGGGCAATGTTGCTTCAGCAGTGGGGTTGAAAGAGAAGTTCCCTTGGTACAGATTCTACAAAGCAAAATTCATTTAGACTTCAGAGGGCCAACTACCTCAATGTCACATAACTACCTTATGTGGTTCAGTGCTTGTCCATCCAAACGCTTTAAAACCATTCTCAAATTGATGTCTCTGAAACACGGGACTGGAGAAACGAGTGATGGAGAAAACCTAAAACTGGCAGATTGCTCTGTCATTCTTCAAAGGATTTGGAGCATCCGAGTGTGATGGTTCATCATGGATTTCCCATAGACCTTTCAGAATAGGGAAAGAAGAGCCATTTCCCCAAAGAGCCACCATGAGTCAACAGGTGGATATAGTGTATATGTGCGTAGGGGAATGCTGTAAATGCCATGTAGGGTGACTTATGCACTTTTCACCACCCAGCTGGATTACTGCAATGTGCTGCACATGAGGTCTGTCTTTGAAGACTATCCAGAAACTGCAATGAATATAGAGAGTCAAAATTGCTACATTCATAGAACATTACTTGTTTTGCATTGGCTGCTAGTAGGTTTCTGGGGACAATTCAAAGATTGGTTTAAACCTGTAGACCCCCATAGGACACAGCACTGAGATACCTACAGGACCACTTTTTCTGTACAGAAGTGGCTAGCCCAACTCATCCCATGTGTCCATGTCACCAGCATCTTCTAATGGTTCTCAGGCCTTGCGTAAAATGTGTGTGTGTGTGTGTGTGTGTGTGTGTGTGTGTTGTGTGTGTGAGAGAGAGAGAGAGAGAGAGAGAGAGAGAGAGAGAGAGGAGAGAGATTTTCAGTTGCAACCCTAATATTATGGAATAGCTTCACTCTGGAAATTAGAGTAGTGTCCTCATTGTTGATCTTTTGGAAGTTGTTCAAGATCAAGCTCTTCTGAATGGCCTGTAGGGAGTGAACAGCCACCAATGCAGGTCCTGCCTTAAAACAGATTTGAATTTCGTGTTGATTCCATGTTTTTTCTCATGGTTGATGTTTTTATGAGGTAAACACTACAGGGAGTTTTTCTGGAGCCCAGAAGAATAAAAATATAATCAGTAAAATAAAGCAAGTGTGCGCGAGAATCGAGGGGGCATGAGCGAGGTGGAAATGGTGCATAAATGAAACATGTGATGCCAAGCACCATAGAAGGACATTTTTTATTTATTTGTTTGTTTATTTTTCAACTTCTATCACCGCACCATCTCCCCCAAAGGGGACTCTGCCTGCAAGGGAGGAAGCTGCCCCATTTTGATCTGCCCAGCTCTGGTGTTCTTGCACATACCCAATTCCAACTTTGCACTAAAAAAGCTACTGATGGAGAAAGGAATCTTCAGGATCCAAGAAGCCCTCCATCATCCACTCCAAGAAAACAGATTGGCTTCCTTAATCTCAGTTGAGTTGAAAATTTGGTGGACCAAATTTGGACTTCCTTGCATCTGCCAAATTTGGGGTGGAACAGGACAGAATTTGAGGAAAAGGAGCAGAAGGAACAGCAAAGACTTAATGTGGAAGATCAATTTGTGATTTTCTATGTCTGCCACAAATTTCAGTCAAGGTAAATTTGGGTTTGCAAAGCATTACACTTGCCCAGAGCAACTGAATGGTATTTTGAAGACACTCTGGCAATAGAAATTAATTTTTTCTTCAGTCTATCATTGTTGCAGTACTATTGTTGGCAAATAAAACCACAGAAGGTTATGCTTTCAATAGGATTTAATCCATAATCTGAATAACTTGTTGCTGAGTCATACATATATGGCCTGAAGGAACTTAAAGACATTATTTTCTCCAAAGAATTTTGCCTTCTAAAATATTTTCCTTGTATATCTAATTGGTTTTCCATTGTTATTTCTATGTGCAAGCTTCAAACAAGAGATATGCATGTGATTTTTTTTTCATAAAGCAAATAATAAATATTTCTAAATGCAAGACCATGTGGATATTAGAATAGAACAATGAGAAGGTCTTCTAAAGAGAAAATTCTCTGCTGCATAATAACAGATATTTTTTAGATAAAGTTATGTCAAGGATAAAAGTAGAAATAACTCGAAGAAAGATTATGCTCGGTGTTTGGATCCTGTTAACTGTTGCTTATTCTGGGGTAGTGAAAAAGAATGCATTTGCTTCCTGAATAAGTGAAATGGATGAAAATATTACATTTTGTTTAGCACACGTCGGTTTTACTTACCCACAGTAAGGATAGGAGGAGGAAGGAGTGTTAGGTATGTTTGCCGCCTTGAGTTATTTATAAAAATAATAAAGGCAGGATAGAAAATAAATAAATAAATAAATAAATAAATAAATAAATAAATAAATAAATACATACATACATACATACATACATACATACATACATACATAGCTTTTGGAAGCAACTGGAATAATTTTATTATATTGATTTAAAGTTTCCTTTTGATCCACCTGAGCTTTTATTTTCTGTGGTCTTCTACATATTCTTGGCACGTTTTGAAATGCAAGGAGGAGGAAAATAGCGTAAAATTCCCCTCCAACTCCTTCCTGAAATTCTCCCTTCCAAACTCCAGATTCTTTCAGTTACACCAGAGGGCTAGGGCATGTCCAGTGAGAATCGGTTTTGGTTTAAAGAAATATTTCTCCAAAGACTAATCACAGCCTACATTGCTTAGCTAAGTTCAGCCGAGGTTAGCTATGTGCTAAAACGTAGCCAGGCAATTTTAATAAGTTAAATAAAAATTGGCTAAAATACAATTAAGTATCAGGTACTGTACCAGGATGGGAGGCATCTGAAGATGGAGGAACATTTTATCCAAAGTCAGCTAAATGCAAGCACAGCCTTATCAAAGAGGAAGAAAATTCTCTCATTCATTCATTCATTCATTCATTCATTCATTCATTCATTTTTATTTTTCCCTGCTTGAAGTTATAGAATCAGTAATAGGACCAGCATATAATAGTATATCTTTCAGTTATAGGACCTTAGTTCTGGGGCAATCTCTGGAAGATGTGGTGGAGAACTGAGGGGTGTTTTGCGTAATGCACTGTGAGCGGTGGGTTTTCCATGGTATTTGTGTGTATGTGCATATGTCCATTTCTGAGCATCACTATCTTCCTCAATCCTGTGCCCTCCAGGGGTGCTAGGAAAACAATTCCCAGAATTATTCAAAGCATGACTGTGGGCTGTATTCACTAGGAATTCTGGGAATTGTAGTCCTAACACATTTAAAGGTCAATAGGAAATGATAGGCTATAAATATGTTTACTAGTCCAAAATGGTTTGGATTTTCGTCTGGAAAAACAGAAGATGAAGAAGGAGGAGGAGGAAGAGGAAGAGGAAGAGGAGGGAAGTTCATATACCTTGTCTCATGGGGACCAACTGAAGCAGCTGTTTTATTTTTAACATTAACATCGTTTGGTATTTCTGAATGTCTTTCTTTTTTAACTCCAAGCTCCTGACAGGGAACCATTTTGCCCTAAATATGCCTCATGCATAATTCCCAGCATAATTCCCAGCTTCTCACCATACTTTTAGGCTTAATAAGTTGAAAGAACACGGAGCATGGCACGCCATTTGATATGAATTCTTGATAAGAGCGATGTTCTTTTTAACATATGCTGCATTGTTTGAGGAAACGTTTTAGATGCTGAAAGGAAGAGTCCTCGAAGGGCAAGCTTGAAATAATGTCCTACTTGTGTAAAATAAATCTGAATCTTCAAGTGCAGTAGCTGTTTATGGCTATCCAGAGTGCTATGTAGAACTGACATCTGAGAGTTCCTTCGTTCGTGATTCTATTTCTCTTCCTGGATGAGTTACAGATGCTTCCTTTAGCCTTTCAGTTATCTGATCATAGGCGTGTTTGCAAAGGAGTAAACTGCCTCTCAGTTCAGTGGGGGCACACTCCCACGTAAGTTGTATTACTGAGAAGCAGTATAGAAGTCTGACAAATAGATGAGCTTGGGTACCACTGCAACTGAAATAGGTCAGTCTCTTGACGGACTGGCGAAATGGTGAAATAAACAGCTGTTTTGTGGTTGGGTCTGATGGGTTGTTCAGACCTGGCGCTGTTTATCACAACATTTCAGAGCAGTCCATAGTGTTTGTGCTGGAAACCCTGTCAGCTGAAGAATGTTGGTCCAGGGCAGTCATTGCTAACATTTCATTTTATGAATTTCGGTAGTCCCATCTTGACAAGCCAATATATACAGTATATATAACGCCAATGTTATGAGCTTAAATTACAAGTAGCAACCCATTTTCCCATACGACATTTTAAAAAAAAATCTTCTGGTTGGAAGCTTATGAACTAAACAAATCAGAGAAGGAACAAATCAGTGGAGCAGTAAAAAATGAGAAAGAGGTAAGTACCTCTCCGTACTTTCCCGAAATGGTGGCAATTGAAAATCTGACAAAACTGCAAAATTTACAAATGCAGTTTGGAAAGTAAACCTGAAGGGTTAGCCCTTTGTGTCAAAACATTCGGTTCTAAGATTGCTGGCTCATTCAAAACGTCCGCTTAACTGAGTTCCATCTCTGCTATAGTTATGTCATCTTGGTTATTTCCTAATCTTTCTCATTAAAAATTCAGTTCTCTAATTCCTGTTGCCTATGCATATATTTTAAAGCAGGCTGAGCATCGGCAGAGCCACTACACAGCTTCCTATCCTGCAGACTCTTTGTGATATCTCCGGAAGTGATAGGGATGAAGATGTGTTTTATTTATCTATTTTTATTTATTTATTTATTTTATTAAATTTCTATGACCGCCCATCTCCCCCTCAAGGAGGGACTCTGGCGGTTTTAATGGATTGTGGGTGATGCATAGGAGTCGTTCACCTCTCAAAGGCCTTATATTCACAGCATTAAAACACTGGGCATGTTTGACATTGAGGTTCTTCTTCCCATCATATCCAGTTCTTAGAGTCTGCCTTTGGAGTGAACCTTAAGATCCCTGAATATTCATCCCAGCTCCAAAAAGTCTACAGTTCCTACACTCATCTCTCCCCGAGCAGATGTTCCACTGCAGGTGGCAGCAGCTGCCTGCATCTCAGCTGAGGAAACCTCTCGAAATGAAGAGATCTCGTCAGGAAATTATCAGTATCATAACAAGGGACATTCTCTCAATAATACATGAACATTATTTAACAGGAACAAGAGTGTCAGTAGAATATAAACAATGCTTCCCCTGAACAATCACCTCCGAAACCCCTCAGCAGACAGAATGAGAGTGTCCCTTTGATGAAGGGCTTTTTCAATTTGCCTGCATTTTAACAGGCTGGCCACAATGGATATTGATAAAAATAAAAATAAAAGTCTTTCCACATAATGGCAGGACAAGACAATAGCAAGAAAACGGTGAATGGGCGATGGCTATTAAAAATGTATTCAAACCCACCTTCAGCTCTTTTATTTCTTGCAACAACACCCACCACAATAAGGAAAGAAGGTTGGTAAACGCTGATATGCAAAATCCTTCTATAAGGGCAGATATAAAAGGGGTGGCAGAAGGAGGCCACAAGGTTTAGAAAGATGAAGATAAAGGAAAGAGGCCTTTGGGACAAAAGATGAGGCTTGGGACCACTGGGGTGAGATCACAGGGATCTTAAGCAAAATATTATTGCCAGCAACGGCATTTAATAGTCTGAATCAAACACAGTTCTTTCGCTTCCTAGAATTCACTGCTCTGGGCAACAGGGAAGATCTACCGCCATTCTTACTTTTGAGTAAATGCCCACAAGACAATAGGACCCTCCTAAATAAGAACAAAGTGAATCACAGTGTCAAAGCAGAAATAGAGAAATTGCAGCATAGATTTTTAGTGACGAAATCAGCCCAGCATCTCCAACATTTGTAGCCCATTCCCCCTTGTTAAAAGTTGCGCCTAAGTTCGCAAATGCAAAGGCAAAAAAAAAAAAAAAGTTCTCCCCTCCAGCGAGCCTCCCCACACACATTTCTTTCTTTCTTTTTTTAAATCTCAGAGGGAAACAAAGGAAAGCTTTGAGCCATTTCAGGACAACAGCAAGCATGTGCAGAGAAAGATTAAAAGGTAGACGATTACATACACTAAGAATATGCTGGTGAAGGAAAATAACTTTTGTTTTAGGGATCTGAGCAGACATTTCAAACCAACTGGCAGATGGAGGTGGTGCAAAATGTTGAGTTGGGGGCTTTCCGTAGTTTGCTGAAATGTCTCTATTCTTTCAAACTGCATCTAAGTACTGTAAATCCTCCCGAGGTTACTGTGTAATTACGTTGTGCACCCTGTATACCTTCTCATTAAAATCCAACCTCTTATTTTAATGACTCGATGTTAGCCTTTTGAAGATCAGATTGAAATCCTGGCTCAGTGAAAACAGTGTATTTAGCCATATATCAGCTTTTTTTTTATGGGGGGGGGCATTATTACTTCAGAAAACTTCCTTCCCTTCTCACCCTCGGTGATTTCTTCCCAGGATGTACCCAAGGACACAATTTTTGGGTCGATTCTGACAGCCCTGGTGCAGAAACCACATTAACCCTTCACGCACAAAGGGGAACATTAAGTGCCTTGGTTGCTCTCGCTTAAACGCTCAGCAGATCTCTCCAGCCGGAATTTCTGCTTCAGAGGGATGTTTCAGTGTACCCAACTTGTGTCATCAGCACCTTTCAACGACAGCAAACCAACAAAAAAGACAAGGAAACAAGGGGAGCCACTTTCTGGTGACTTCCTGTGACCAGGCGAAATTGCTATAGACTGAACCAGACCATTGGTTCCCCCAGCCACGCATTATTTACTTCCCCTGAAAATGATCTCTTCGACACAAATACACTGACCTGCTTGCTTGGAACCCCATTAAAGAGAAATGGTGGTAAGAAAACTCAGGGCTAGGCGAAATAGGTGGCTTCATCCTTTAGCTATGCCCCTCCAGTACCATGACTATTTCTCGGTTGTTTGAAGCAACGTCCTTTTGTTATGCTGTGTTTGTTACTGAAACTGCTACTATCAGCATCTCTCTGCTAGGAGAGAGAGAAGAACACATCATCTTTCCACTCCACTTATCGGTACCATTTTGTAGGCTGTGGGTTTACCGGTGGGTGGAGCTCTGGTTTAACTCCTAGAACCCAACACTGCCATGTTGTTGCAAAATCAAATGCCTGACACAGAAGTTTAGGGCAAGTGATTCTTGCGGCCATACTTCTCCAGCTTGCATCAACTGCACCAGGCCCCCCAAATTCAACAGAGGGGTGTGCAGAGCCATCAGCCAGGACACAGAGAGGAAACTGCCTAGATGGAAGAGCTGCCTTTTATGTTTTACTCTCTTCTTCTTCTTCTTCTTCTTCTTCTTCTTCTTCTTCTTCTTCTTCTTCTTCTTCTTCTTCTTCTTCTTCTTCTTCTTCTTCTTCTTCTTCTTCTTCTTCTTCTTCCTAAGCATCATCACTAACTGGAAATGCAAGATATAAATTGCACACATAAAAACAGTGATGCAGGTACAACTGGATCCTGGGGTTAAAATCTAGGGTTCCCAAGAACAAAGATTGTTTCAAAGAACAATCCGGAGGGCAAAACAGGGAATCAGCTGAAAATGCCCGAGTGTCAGATCCTAGGCTGGCTGGGTCATTCTGGACGCTCTCAGGGTTGACCACAGCGTCCCTTCTTCCTATGACGGAGATGGAGATGGAGATAACATTCAGGGCAACTGGCCATGTACTGGATTGTACCTGGTTGTTTATAATCAATTATTTTCATCATTAAAATAGCAAACCAAAATACAAGCAACACTCATATCCTAGTAAAATGGCCAAATCAGATAAATAGAAATCCATAATTGGGATTGTTTGCAGAAGTGCGTGACCTTGGAGTATTTTTGTTGTGGTTGCTATTACAGTAGAAGGGCAGAAATATAAAAAAGCAGTTAAAAACTGCTGAACTATCTAGATAGAATTGTAAAATATTTTCCCCTCACGATATTCTTCAAGAGTAAAGTTCAAGAAAACAAATAGGGTGGCGGAACCTCCTGTTGTTTGCTTTGTGAAGAAAGGGATAGCTTTGCTAGCCATCATTGAATGAAGAACAGTACAATATTAATATCTTGGTTATTTTTAGAATTGGAGATAGGCCTGTGCATCATGATTAAGAGCTGGAGACATGCTTCTTCTTGATAAACTGGTAAAATGTAGGCTGGATGGTTCCACTACCAGATGGATTCACTCTTCGCCGAATGACTGTAGCCAATGCATGATCCTTAATGGTTCTATGTCCACATGGAGGGAGGTATGCAGTGGGATGACACAAAGCTGGCGTTGGGGGGAAATTGCTACCATCCCTGAAGACAGGCTCAGGATTCAAAAGGATCTTGATAAACGTGAACATTGGGCCCCATCCAACAAAATGTTCAGTGTTGAGAAATATAAGGTTCTGCACTTAGGCAGGAAAAACCAGAAGCACAGGTACAAGATAGGTGGCACCTGGCTTAGCAATAATACTTGCGAGAAGATCTGGGAGTCTTGGTAGACCACAGATTAAGGATGAGCCAGGAATGTGCTGCAGCTGCCAAAGAAGCCAGTGCAGTTTTGGGGTGCATCAATAGAGGTATAGTGTCAATACCACAGGAAGTGATAGTACCACTCCACCCTGCACTGGTCACACCACACCAGGAATACCATGTCCAGTTCTGGTTGCCACGATACAAAAAGGATGCTGAGGAACTGGAAAGAGGGCAGAGAAGAGCAACAAAGGTGGTAAGGGGATTGGAGGCTAAATTCTATGGAGAGCTGTTAAAGGAACTTGATATGTTTAGCTTAAAAAAGAGAAAGCTCAAAGGATACATGATAGCTGTCTTCCTATACATGTCACAGGGAAAAGGGTATAGATTTATTCTCCACAGTACCTGAGAGTAAGACAAGAACCAATGGGGGAAGCTTTACAGTGACAGATCCAAACTTGAACTAAGGAGGAATTTCCTGACTACGAGAGCTATTAAACAGAGGAACAGCTTGCCGCCTGATTTTATGGGTACTCCATCACTGGAGGTTTTCAAAAAAAGATTGGACAACCATTTGTCCGAGATGGTATGAGGACTCCTGCCTTGGGCAGGGAGTTGGACTAGAAGACTCCAAGGTCCCTTCCAACCCTAGGATTCTAGGATTCCCCGAGACAGATCAACCTCACATTGGAGATTAGCATATTTCATCCAAGTCATTCATTTGAAGTAATGATGATGAATGTCTGAGTTGTCTCAGGTTCCTTCACTTTAATCAAAACCTCAAAGTGCCCTTTTCAACGGTTCTACAAAGTGCCACAACACCCCCTTTTGAAGCAGAGGAGTGGAGCAGTTGTGGTGCTTTGCTTTGCTCGCAGATTGGTTTCATCTCAACATTCAGTAACTGTAATGGCATGTGGGAAAGACCTTGGGAGACGGGGGGAAGAGATGCTGCCTAGAGAGTGATCAGATAAGGGGGGGGCGTAACCCACAGCTGCATAATAGGTGGACAAAGAAGCTCAGAAGGGACCCTCCCTAGTTTCCTGGGCTGTAAAGGAGACAGTGGGAGATTTGTACTTTCAGACTTACAAGATTCTGTTAATGTAGCCCTGCAATACATTCGACCTTCTCTGCAGTTGTGCCCGCCCTTTGGAATATCTTACCCCCAGAGCTGAGGTGGGTTTCCTCGCTCCCGACCTTTCGGAAAGACTTAAAAACCTGGTTCTGCCGGCTTGCCTGGGAGGGAAATGCCAACAGTTCCTCTTGGGGATGGCTGGTCCCATGAAGCCTCCCAGTATGACCATTTTTAACATCTTTTATACTTGGATTTTATATTATTTATTATATTGTAACTTTATATTTATGTTTTAACTATGTTTTATTGTGAACCGCCCAGGGTCCCCGATGGAGGAGATGGGTGGTAATATAAATTTAAGAAAGAAAGAAAGAAAGAAAGAAAGAAAGAAAGAAAGAAAGAAAGAGGGAGGGAGGGAGGGAGGGAGGGAGGGAGGGAGGGAGGGAGGGAAGGAAGGAAGGAAGGAAGGAAGGAAGGAAGGAAGGAAGGAAGGAAGGAAGGAAGGAAGGAAGGAAAGAAAGAAAGAAAGAAAGAAAGAAAGAAAGAAAGAAAGAAAGAAAGAAAGAAAGAAAGAAAGAAGGATTAGCTCATCTGGTCATGTTTCCTGTCTGGTCTGCCTGGGAAGGCTGACAATAACAGGAGCACTGAGGCAGAGCCCAATGTGATAGAGTGTAACCACTTCACCGCACACTATTGCAATACTATTTTATGGTATGTCAATAGTTAAAGGTCTTACACAGGAGTCAGGAAGCCCCCGTCTGCATTTCTCTTTTGCTGTTAATTCAGGAGGAGGACTCGGCTTCCTTGCCTTCGTACCCCATCCTAGGCGTTTGTGATGTCAGAGTGATGTCACAAAAGGCACAGCATCGCAACGCAAATGACTCAAAAGTGTGATCCGCGTCCTAACGTGCATGACATCACTGCCCCTTCTCATAGATGGCCAAGGACCCCATCAACACTCGTAAAGTATAATGCTGACCTTCAGGAAAGGATAGCTGGTATTCTGGGGCACCACACAGTGGGAGGTCTGCTCCTAGAAATGTAATGGAGGAGAAAAGTAGGTGAGTTCAGGGCAGAAAGAAATATTTATTTTTAATACATTTTAAATACATATTTTTAAAAATCTAGAATTTAAAAAGGGTCTTCAAAACATCACCCATCTGAATCAATGGGTCTACAGGACTTAAAACTGCCACTGAATTTTGGTGAAGGGATGAGGTGCAAATATCCAAGATTTAGGGCCCTAAATGAGTCTTAAACAGTTTGTTGCACTATAATAGACAACTTGTAATCCTCTGAAACTCTTTGTGTGTGTCTGTATGTGTGTGTGGTGTACTTACCAAAACTTGGTGGTATGATTTCCAACCATTTTTGAATGAAAAAGGCACATGAAACTGTAGAGTGAGTCTAAAAGAGGCTTAGAAATTTAAAGAAAATAAATTCTCAGCCAATTCTCCTGATTTTACGACATTACCCTCTCTGTTTTATCCTCCCCCAAAACTAATCCGACACCAACCACCCAAATTTTGCCCAGCTGGAGAACACATGACCAGCTCTTATTTGGACTGCAAAAATGCAAATGACCACTAGATGGCATCAAAGAGGTATAAAACAGCCCTAACTCTGCTGCCATCTAGGGGTGTTGCCCTAAGGCTTGAAACTGCTCTATAAATGTTAATAATATCACTGTTCAGCGTTTTTCTTGTATACAAGGTTATACTGCATTTCACTTTGAACAGAACTGTGAAAACGTTTAGAAAAAGGGGATATATATACCATTTTGCCCTGCATCTAAAATAAAGTACTTTACTTGAGGAGCCATGTGGGAAAGGTGCACTCGCCAACGACAATCATGAATTGATTTATTGAAAGCCGGGTCCCACAGATGTAAGTAATGTTTTTATACTGCAAAGGCCGGGGGTCAGGAACGTCCTTGTTGCTTTCTACCCTAGTGGTTCTGACTGAATATCAATAAAGGAATAACCAGTGTAAAAAAATTCACCGAACTGTGAGGGAATGAAAGCTGTTGTGGAGGGAAGGAAACGTTCTGATGCATTTTATTTACTCCTGGTAGACAGCTCACCTGATCAATCACTGTTGATGAAGGCTAAAGGTACATTACGGTAAGCAGCATGTGACTTTGGACCCCTGGGATGTTGGGTTCTTGCTTATTTGGCTAGGTTGGACAGGCTTTCCAAAGTGAGCATGTCGGCCGCCCACCCCGCAATTGGGAGATAGATAGATAGATAGATAGATAGATAGATAGATAGATAGATAGATCTCCTGATTTGGAAAGTTTGAAAGAGCTGGGGGGAGGGGGAGTTTCACTTGTGGAGGTTAATATTTCCTAATTGCTGTTCTCTCTCTCTGGAATAAAGCAGGGAGTGAGTGAATTCTTATTGGAATGCCCTACATCAAAAATACAAATAATTTTCTATTAGCTGTGTCAGCAGGATAAATAACTTCTAGGTGGAACTAAGGCTATTATCAGGAAATGTATGAACATTCTTCAAAACAACCCTGACCTTAATAACTTGTTTAAAGATCTTCTCCTGATGGTTTATGGATGGAGCCCAACTTAAAAGACAAAAGTGTCTTGAGCTTGCATTGTTAATCACTCTCAGACCTCGGTGGCACCGTTACCTGATGGCAATTACTTTTGTGAGCCTCTTACTGTGTAATTCAGGCCCCCAAATAGAAGTGTTTTATTTTATCACCCTATTAGGGGGAAAATGTCCTCTCCCATTTAATGAATATCGCATGCACTACAAAGTATATACAGTAGCCTATCTCACCAAATGTCCTTGTACTGCAGCTACCCAGGGATCAGACCACAAAAATGATGACTGAACCAAAACAACAACAACAACAACCCTCTCCATTAGTGGGAATGATGGAAGCTCTCAGAAAGATAAATGCATTAATACTCAGCTTACCACCACTGGCTGTAAGAAATGGTGTTTTTCAGTTAAGTTAGAACAGGGCATAACTCATTCCTAAGCTTTTAAGAAGGTCGGGGGATATTCAAAATACCAGACAAAGGGGGGTTTAAAGGATCCGTGAAAGAGCAGTCCCAGAATTTCACTAAATGTGTTTCAGATCGTTACTATAAAATGTTAAACCCGCACAATCCCAAGACAAAACATCAAAGAAAGCTGTGTCAAGGACTGAGCAGAGATTTGATGGCAATGGCACCTAGTCTCTGAACCGACAATTCAGAGCAAATCACCAAACGGATGAATCCTTTCTGGGGTAAAGCTGCAGAGTAAATAAATAAAATCAGATGCCTTTTCACTGACATGATACATGGACAAAGATCCTTGTTTTTCAACTTCCAGACCAACCCCATTAAATAATTTGATTCAAATCAAATTATGGCATGGTGGATCAAATCAGCAATGATTTGAATCAGAACCAAGTCCCACACATCTATTAGTCAACTCTTTTAAAACATCTTGTTTCTGTGGTTACACCAAAATTGTTCTTACTGTGTATTCTTCTGGTTTTTTTTTTCTTTTTAAAACTAACATTATCCTGTTGCTTTTGTTGTTTGTATGCTGCTTTGAACTTTCACGATTTTACATAAAAGATGTCAACAACATTGGATTGCTGTTCAGGTTACTTCATTCATTTCTTCTCCTGGCTGGTTCCCCCTCCCCTTTCCCCTCCTCAAATTTCTAATTGTTTTGGTTACTGAACATGTTTAGCCAACACTGGACTGTTTTTACTTTTTTGCTACTATCTTGATCATATTTCCCTAAGACCCCATGAACCTCAGGACCCTTGGAGCCTTGTGAGATCTCTTTGTTGTGCATCAATATCAATATAGATAATTAATAATCTCATTTGCAGCCTGACCCTCAGAAATAAAGGGAATGGCTTACTGTGAGGATTTTCACATGTCTCCCTCATATGTGCCCTAGCACCCAGAACTCAGGGGGGTAGACTTATCCTGAATGTGAAATTTCACTTCTCTGTCAGTGTAAGAGTATCTGACATGCAAATTCAGACATCTAAACTCATGGCTTTCATTGTACTGCATGACAACAAATCCCCCAATTTTGCATAATGCTGCACCATCTTTCAGGGCTCAAGGAAAAGCCAGATTTATTTTAAAATTTTGGATTGGTTCTTATCGGTCACAGGCCCTGTTCATCTACTCTCTCCCCCTCCCTGTCTCTCACTTCACTCCTCCATATGATTGTAATAACTGACAGAGAATATGGACTAAGTTTTCTGACCCTTTCATAACATCCTTGCTCTTCAGCTCTGCTGCTGACCACATGCTGAGTTCAGCAGGAACTCTGTGATTTGAACCTCTGCCTAAGGAGCCTTATGTGGGAGGAGATGTCTGAGCTCAAAGCTTCTCTCCTAGTTCGTGTATGTGTGCAGGGCAGGATGTGAAAGATACAACATGGAAATTGAAGCATTGTAATGGTATGTGGGAATGACCTTGGGAGATGGGGGAAGAGATGCTGCCTAGGGAACAATCAGATAAGGGAGGGCACAGCCCGCAGATGTACAACGGGCGGAGAAAGAAATTCAGAAAGGATTCTCCCTAACTTATCAGGCTGTAAAGGAGACGGTGGGAGATTTGGACTTTCAGACTTGCAAGATTCTGTTAGTGTAGCCTTACAATAAAGTAGAAGTAGCTCATCTAGTCATGTTTCCTGTCTGGTCTACCTGACATCAATCTTGAAAGTCTGAATGGATTCTAAGCAGACCCACATGTGGAGTCTGAACACTTCCACGTGTGGGGATAAGAGTAGGACAAGTGCCCTTGGTCAAAGGGTTTACAAAGCCAGAAACTCCTATAAGGGTTCTTCTGGTCTGACCCTTTGAGACATAAGAGGGTCAGACTAGAAGAGAGGCCACAGTCTAGGCAAAGGTTAAAATAGTAGTAGTGGTAGTAGTAGCAGAAGTAATTAAATTTGTATGCCAGCAAGTCATTCTGACTCCCAGGATCACATCCCAAAGCCCTCTGGAAGACCTGTCACCTTCTGGATGGTCATTATTGAACGGCCCAACAGGAAATAATAGAATTCCCAGTCTTATGTTCCACTGTGGGAATGGGAGGACCCAAGATGCTAAATATATATACAGGACTGTATTTCCAGCTACAACTTTGACATTACCTTGGAAAGAGAGAGGGGGGTCAAGGAATCCATTTATGCCAACTTGGAAAATCCTTCCTTGAATAGAGGTGGGGGCCTCAGGCATAACATTTCCCCTATCTTCCTTCCTGCTTTGTCTTCTGTGCCCAGGAAGATTAAGACCATTTCGCAAGCTCAACAGCAGCAGGGTAATCTTAACGATCCTCCTTTAGATGATAAAGGGACTTAGAAATAAACATCTCAAAAATAACCATGACCTAGCCTCAGGTGCAAGGTCACACAGCCACCCTAGAAACATATTTAAGGATTCCCTTACTAACTTTGCTCAGACTGAAGAAGCTCCTTGGATAAGGAGCGAAACGTTTCTACTGAGAAAATAGAAATCCAGTTGACATGATTCAAGCCACAGACTGTTCCACCTGGATGACTGAGAACCTTCATCGACATTACCTTGCAAAGTTTCTTGCTGGGAAACTATTTCCCCAGAGACCCTAATATAGCCACCTGATGCCCCTCAGTTCCTGCCTCTGCAAAAAGGGTCAACATGGGCAAGTTGGTGGACAGAGGGTTGTGATAGAAGCCCTACGCTTTTTGAACATCGAGGTGGTGTCAACACACTTTCAAAAGGGACAGAGCTTGCACTGGGATGCTCTGTCTGCAGTCGTGCTGACTTTGATAGCCCTCTCCCACAGATGCCACTGAATCAGAGCTACCAAGTCCAAGGATGTCACAGAAACTGGTTCTCCTCCATCCTTCTTCCTTTCTTGTGACCTTTGCCTGGGGTCTCAAGAGGTATCCAGTGATTCCTTCTTGTTCCTGGATTCCACCAAGGGAGATCCCAGGGCAGATGTGACAGAAACTTCCTTCTCTTCTCTCTTTCTAGGGCCATATGAAGATGCTGTCATTATAAGGTGCTAGAGACTCAAATAACGCTGATGAAATGTGCGGCCTTTTGCTTTGCAAATCTAGCTTAATATAGGCCCAGTTTTATGCAAATTGAAGTCATTTTTAATACTATTCTGATTTGTGAGAAAATGCAAGGGCAATCCATTGATTGAAATATGGTAACTAATTTCTTTCTTTTGTTAATTCATTTGGAGTTATAGCTGGCCCTGACCCGAATAATTTCAACTATGGCAGATCTTTCTCAAGCTGGTTAAGTGAGGGGGAAAAGAACCTTGGGAAATGGGGCATGGTTGACTGCAGGAAGCTGTTTCAATCCAAGCTAAGCTTAACATGGCCATTTCAAATTAATTTTCTTGATGAGTTGTGATTTAATAGTACCCAGGTTTGATTCGAAACTCAGGGGAATGCCATTGAGATGATCAAAACAGTTTAATGTGAATCACTGCAAACTGGTATTGACAAGGGTTATGTGGCTCTAGTGACATGATTTTACTGCTGACTTTAGTCTTCTTGAATTATCATTTTGGGAAAGATTAACCTAATCTGTTTCAAGAACATATAAATAACCCTGTCACTGTTCCTCATAAAAAAGTCTTTAGAAAAGGCTGCATCCAAGTAGATATGATAATCATTTAAAGAAGCCCATTCTCTTTGGAGAGATGAGTTGGCCATGGACTAAGAGGTAATTCATCATTCTTCAAGTGGGTGGCCCCCAGATGTTTTGGCATTACAAATCCCTGAATTTATAGCCAACACATCTGGAAGGAACTGTGTTGATAAGACCAAGATAGCCTACAGAGATCACCTAAAGTACAGGTTTTTAGCATCTTTAATGGGTAGCAAAATATATTTATAAAAAAGTATTAGATGATGTTTCCTTTAAGTGTATTTACACACTAGGTTCTAGGTTTTTAAAATAGATTTCATAAAATTGAATTGTAACCCACCATTTACAGCCTGGTGGGTTGTTGTTGCTTTTTTTTTTTTGCTATGCTGTGAATCTTGTTTTAAGTCTACCTCGGTTGACAATCTTTATGCTGCAGTTTGTTATTTTACTGTATTTTAATATTTTATGTTTACAGGCTGCCCAGAGAACAATGTTATTGGGCAGCCTATACAATTGCCATAAATCAATACCATAATGCCCATATGCCCTAACATTCTGTCAGAGAAAATGCAGAAGTACTGCGAGGGCATAAACAAATGATTTGAATGGTGCGCTGTGCAAAATCAATATCCCAATTTGTATGTATCACCAACTCAGAAGAGAATCAAATGTGTTCCAAGGAGGCATCATTTCAATCATTTTGACCCAGGTATCAAAATGTCCTAGGTCTTATACTTATATTTACATGTACTATTTATTCCAGTGATCCTTTCTATGAAATGGCTGCATTTGTCTGCCGAGGTACTTAATCAGATAGTTTGCTGATGCAATTTTGAGATGCCTGCATAGAATTTCAGCACAGACCTATATATGGCACAAAATTTCATAAGATCTCCGAAAGAGATAAGGCATTACAGAACTCACCAAGAAGCAGATGAATGACTGGCTTCCATTTCCTCAGGCGTCAGGTTTGAAATGCAATCAAGGGAGTTTGATCTACGAGGACCATATGCAGATTCAATTTGTCTTCACGCTCCCCTTTCAGTGTAACTCAGTCCAAGGTACTTATCTGCATTTTGGAAATGTGAAGTATATTAATCATATTTTGTTTGTTAAAATCAGATGAAACATGACATGCATTGATGTAGCAGAACAATGCTTACACTAACATGGCAGAAAATAAGCAACACTGATAGTTGTGTGCAAAATCCTTCTCCCTATATGCTGTCTCTTTACTTCAGTGAGTGCAGGACTTCATCTCATTCCAGAATGGAAAGTATTAATAACCTCTTCAAACAAGGCATTTAATCGTTCAGTATTTCATTTTAATATCTGCTCCCATTTGTTTTATTTATTTAGACATCTACTTCATGTCACAGTTAGTTTAACCTTTGCAGAATACATTTGCATCGGACAATTTAACATTTTAACATCAAGCATTCGTAGAATTGTTTATAGTTCAAATAAAATACATTTATTTTAATTGCTTGTGGCTGAACTAAATATAGCTATCTAAGTGGCTCTTTTGACTAAACTAGAGATTGGATTCACCCGTCTAGCAAAGCTGGAATTTATTATTTATTTACAAGATTTAGAGGTCGCCGGACTCCAAAACATCTCTGGCTTACACTAAAATAGGAAACACTAAGAAGAAAAAAGTCAAAAGTAAATCCTATTGCATCCAGGCAAACCCACTCTCTCTAACAAAAGCATAACCAGAGTCCTAGCCAAGGCCCGGGAGAACCGGATATATGAAGGATGAGCGAATGGCCTGAGAAGGACAAGACTGAGAAAGTCATCGTTGGATGAAGCTGATGAGGTCCTCATAATACGAGAGGTGGAAAGCTTAAAGAGAAGGCAATGTATTCGTTGGCCAATGGATGGAGATCAGAGCTTTCCAAACTGTGTATCGCGACACATTAGTGTGTTGGCTGCAGTGTCTGGGTGTGTCGTGGCTGCTGCTGCCTCCAAGCCCTGCCAGGATTCCACGCAGGTCCTAGTGCCTGCCTTGTGCCTTGCTGCCTCCAAACCTGCTGTGATTCCGTGCAGGTCCTGGTGCCTGCCTTGTGCCCTGCTGCCTCCAAACCTGCCCTGCCATAATTCCACACAGGTCCTAGTGCCTGCCTTGTCCCTTGCTGCCTCCAAACCTGCTGTGATTCCGTGCAGGTCCTGGTGCCTGCCTTGTGCCCTGCTGTAAGAGTGTGTCGCGAAATGATGCATGTCTAAAAGGTGTGTCACCAACATGAAAAGTTTGGAAAGCTCTGATGTAGATGAAGCAAAGGTGGTCTGCAAGGACAGAGAGCAGCAGAGAATTATAGAGAATGGTGCTGCTGCAGAGTAGACATGTCTTTCCTTGCTCTTACTCCTTGCCTTTAGTTTCTTTGGTTTACTACAGCTGTCCTTAAACCTTTGAATAGCACAGTCATGTAAAATGATCAGTGGATTTGGATGACCCTCCACTCATAAGTGAAAGGGGTGATTTCACTGGGGTTAGAGTAGGGCGATAAATACGGATACCATTATACTTCCTTGACTTAAACTTTTCTCTTATCATCTAATGAAACCTTTTCCTTTCTGAAAGGTGAGGAATTTAAAATAATGGATAAAAATACTGAACTTCACTTACAAAATAAGCATTCAACTGCCTCTCAAAATTATGTCTTCTAAAACCTGGACATTAATTCCAATTCATTCCAAAGCCATTACTACAGAGCGCCACTCGGGAAGTGCTTGTAAGAAATTATGCAACTCGTCTGACCCAAGAATAATTTTTAGGAAGGTATAAAGGGATCTATAATTTCTGAAAGTCATTCTTTTAGTCAATGTGACTGATAAGTTCTGAAAATGAAGACAGGAAGACACTTTATGTGGCCTTCACCTAGAAGCTGGCAAGATTTAAAGATTTCAATAGATGCCAAGGGAACTGAGTGATCTAGGAAAATTATCAGGAACACATTCTCTCTAATATCTGCCTACCAAAATGGAGCCAAAATGTTTTCCTTACACACAATATCGAACTCTGTGGATTAAACCCAAATGAATGTTTCCATCCAAGGCACCCGACCTAGCACCCTACCTCCAAAGTTGTCCAGAGGAGTTAGGTGAAGTGAAGGAACAACCTTATGACCATCTAGTATTGCTTCCTCCTTCAATGATATATACATAATGATGGTAATAGCAAATGATGAACTGTCTTGACAGGCAAGGAGAAAGAAAACAAACCATCAGCCACTCAACTCCATTACTGAATCAAGTTTTAGGATACTCAAAATTTTGGTAATAGATCTTAAGAGGCAAGAGCAGTCCTGTTAGTTGAGGAAGGTTGACTAGTCAGCAACTACTTAATGCTTTTTAGCACTCCTCTCCTCATTATTATCACATCTTCATTTCTACACACTGCCAAAGTCTAACAACTCCTAATCTTTCCTTATAAAACGCATACCCTCTTAGCAAATATACAGATTTATAGAAGCATAACCAAACTATGTAGGGTTCTTCAAGTTGGCAATAGGATTCAAATATGTTTCAACAACCCATCTGTTGACCTATTTTCATCTGGTCACCCTAACCTTTTGTCACCCTAACCTTTTAGAAGACAATTGTTTAAGAATCCCACATTATGAATCTAAAGTTGAAATGAACAGCCTTGTGCAGAAGGAGCTCCGTCGGATACAGGCTCTAAATTCCAGACTGTTCCCAGCTTTAGGACACTGCTCCAAATATTGCAAAAATCTGAATATCTCAGTGAAGTTGTCCCTGTTCAATGTGATGGAGAAGCAGGCAAATCAATAAACAACAGTTGGCTACCACTTTTCAATATATAGATCTCAATTTTACTTCTGCCCCTACCCTCAGCAGTATCAGTCACTTTTGTGAGATGGCAAGGAAGTGTCAAGATGAACCATGTTGCCTTCATGGTATCTCTGAGCAATTTTGATACCAAACTTTTCATCTGCCACATCTTCCTTTTCAGCTGAACTGGGACTCTGTACAATACTTCCAGCAGTTCCTCAAAGGTGATCCTTTGAGTTTGGTGACCATTAACTTGGATGGTCATACTACACTTTTAATCAGACTGTGTTGAGGCTAAATGTTCATTTAACTCTAACCTATACTGCAATAGATAGATAGATAGATAGATAGATAGATAGATAGATAGATAGATAGATATATTGTTGATATATATATATATATATATATATATATATATATATATATATACTGTTGATATAGATATAGATATAGATATAGATATAGATATAGATATAGATATATAGATATATATACTGTTGAGATATAGATATAGATATAGATATATATTTATACACACACACACACACACACACACTGTTGTTGGAAAAATTACGTTCCAATTCCAAAGAAAGGCAATGCAAAAGAATGTTCAAACTACCGTACAATTGCGCTCATTTCACATGCTATCAAGGTTATGCTCAAAATCCTACAAGCTAAGCTTCAGCAGTATGTGAACTGAGAACTACCAGAAGTGCAAGCTGGGTTTCGAAGAGGCAGAGGAACTAGAGATCAGATTGCCAACATTCGCTGGATCATGGAAAAAGCAAGAGAGTTCCAGAAAAACATCTACTTCTGCTTCATTGACTACGCTAAAGCCTTTGATTGTGTGGATCACAACAAACTGTGGCAAAGTCTTAAAGAGATGGGAGTACCAGACCACCTTACCTCTTCTCCTGAGAAACCTGTATGTGGGTCAAGAAGCAACAGTTAGAACCGGACATGGAACAACCGACTGGTTCAAAATTGGGAAAGGAGTACGACAAGGCTGTATATTATCACCCTGCTTATTTAACCTATATGCAGAGTACATCATGAGAAATGCCGGGCTGGATGAATCACAAGCCGGAGTTAAGATTGCCGGGAGAAATATCAACAACCTCAGATATGCAGACGATACCACCCTAATGGCAGAAAGTGAAGAGGAACTAAAGAGTCTCTTGATGAGGATGAAAGAGGAGAGTGCAAAAGCTGGCTTGAAACTCAACATTAAAAAAACCCAGATCATGGCATCTGGTCCCATCACTTCCTGGCAAATAGAAGGGGAAGAAATGGAAGCAGTGACAGATTTTATTTTCTTGGGCTCCAAGATCACCGCAGACGGTGACTGCAGCCATGAAATTAAAAGACGCTTGCTCCTTGGGAGGAAAGCTATGGCAAACCTAGACAGCATATTAAAAAGCAGAGACATCACCTTGCCGACAAAGGTCCGTATAGTTAAAGCTATGGTTTTCCCAGTAGTAATGTATGGCTGTGAGAGTTGGACCATAAGGAAGGCTGAGCGCCGAAGAATTGATGCTTTCGAACTGTGGTGCTGGAGAAGACTCGAGAGTCCCTTGGACTGCAAGGAGGTCAAACCAGTCAATCCTAAAGGAAATCAACCCTGACTGCTCATTGGAAGGACAGATGCTGAAGCTGAAGCTCAAATACTTTGGCCACCTAATGCGAAGAGAGGAGTCACTGGAAAAGACCCTGATGCTGGGAAAGACTGAAGGCAAAAGGGGAAGGGGACGGCAGAGGATGAGATGGTTAGATAGCATCACCGATGTAATGAACATGAATTAGAGTAAACTCCGAGAGACAGTGGAGGACAGGAAGGCCTGGCGTGCTATGGTCCATGAGGTCACGAAGAGTCGGACACGACTAAACGACTGAACAACAACAACAAATACTGCAAACATGTGTTTTCGGACTTAAAGAAAATCCACCCTCTTTCACCCTTCAGCTTCAGTAAATTGGATTTCAAGTTGCTTAACTCTGGCAGGATCAAGCCCAAAGCCTTTTTCAAGAACGTTGAAAATGTGAATGAAAAATAATTGATTTGGAACATTAATATATTGTGATGCATGAAATGCTTTCAATTTTAGAATTTCCTTTCACCACATGGTCCCACTGCAGTCTCCTGACTCCGCACAGATACATGGCAGATTCAAACAAAGGAATTGCAAATATTTTCCCCCAAGCAGCTGCCAGGTCTTAGAAGTGGCAGTCCTGCAAGATACCTTCCTAATGCACGTTTCACTCAGTAATTCTGTTTCTCCTGAATCACAACAGATAAGTCCGCCTTTCTTATTTGTTTATTTATTTATTGCAGATCGCTGTCAAAAGGAAGAAGAAGAAGAAGAAGAAGAAGTCATTTGGACGATAAATGTCTTTATTTGAAATTAGCATTTTAGGCTAAATTTATTTTAATGAGATTTGCAACAGATCTTGCCCTTTGATCTCCCCTTCTGAAATGCTGCATGTTGTTCTATTATTCCATTATCCATCTGCAGATAACAATGCATCAGAACTTGGTTTTTTCTTTGCTGCAGAAACAATGCCCTTTAGTGGAGGAAGGACATTGTTTTGACAGATAAAGTAGGCATTTGATAAATTGAAACTGGTTCTGAATTATTTTGAGAGGAATGCGTGCTACATCTGTCTACAGCATTTTCCAGTGAAGCCATGCTTAACTTTCTTGTCTGTTTGTGATTTATAGAGCTGCAAGAAAGGTTAGGAAAATTTCATGCCTCTTCTCTTATAATTTGTAAGGGAATCAAAAAGCATTTGTTACTGTTTAGGATGCTCAAAAAGGCAAAAGTGGAAATCAAATGTTTAGTCAAAGTAAAGGCAATAGCGGCAGCCTCAGTCATGAGACCAAGACCTGATTCTTTAGCTTAACAGAGAAGGGGAAAATGAACTGAAGGTATGCAGATATGTATTAATAAAGTTATGATTTGATATATTGAAATTAGGCTGAGAGGCAGAAATCTTCAGCAGAGCCTAAGTAAATTTGAAAATGACAGATTCAGTTTACTACATTAGTAAAAAATGAAGTTGTTGAGGAGGAAAAAACTTTTAAATTCCATATTAGGACAATACCCTTAGTAGGCAGCTCAGAAATCTTGCACATTATTTTGTGATATTTAATTAGTTTTTAAAGGTTATTTAAAGAGAAGCGGAAATATATTAATGAGTATTCTCAAGCAAAACCCATGATTACTTAACATGGGAATAGTCTCTAGTTGCTTAGATGTATTTGTTTATTATTCAGTGGTATGCTTATATATTTTATTGGCTTAACAGTTGTTCTGTTCAGAAAATATTAGCAGAATATTTGACCTATATCCTGTCATTTCTCCAAGGGGGATAGACAGGGGATGGGTCTATGGAATACTGCTTGATTTGTTGATTGATTGATTTTATATTTTCCTTCCATGTGGTTTTCTTGATAAAATACAGGAGTTGTTTACCATTGCCTTCTCCTGCACAGTATGAAATAATGCCTTTGCCAATGTCACTTCACCTCCAGCATCTTCCATATTGCTGCTGCCCAACATAGGTGCCTGCTTGCTTTAGCTGGGCAGCTGGGATAACCTTCATGCCTTGGGTGACCCTGCTGGGAGTATATGTTTGGTCTAGTGGTTAAAGCAACAGGCTAGAAACCAGGAGACTGAGAGTTCTAGTCCCGCCTTAGGCATGAAAGCTGGCTGGGTGACCTGGGGCCACTCCCTGTCTCTCCGCCCTAGGAAGGAGACAATGGGAAACCAGGAGACTGAGAGTTCTAGTCCCGCCTTAGGCATGAAAGCTGGCTGGGTGACCTGGGGCCAGTCCCCCTCTCTCAGCCCAACTCACCACACAGGGTTGTTGTGGGGAAAATAGGAGGAGGAAGGAGTATTTGGTATGTTCACCACCTTGAGTTTTTTATAAAAATAATAAAGGCGGGATAGAAAATAAACAAACAAACAAATAAATAAATATACTCTTGGTGTAGACTCCTGACACTCTTTGCTCATCCCACTCAGGATGAGTTCCCACCATTATGAGGCAGCAGAGCAGGGTTTGGGAGGTGGGAGGTGGTATGGAGTAGTAATCACCCCAAAATAACCTAATGTATTGCTAAATAAAATTATTGTAATCTGGGTCATCCTAGTCTAAAGCTTGTTTCATACATGAATATCCACAGCTGACCTATCTCAGTATGAAGTTATGTCTTGTAGATGCTGAAGCCATCAATACTCAAACATCCAAAGCTAAGACTTCCAGATATCCTTGACCAAAGAACGAAATACTCTGTCTTGGTTGGTCATCCACTTTCATCAAGCACACAGCTTCAGCAGGGATGCACGGTGAACATTGAGAGAGGAAGGGGACCCTCACCTAGCTAGCAGATCAGCTGACTCAGCCGTAGAAATCATGGAGTGGTAGATGTCAACAGGCAGATCCCTTCATATTGTTCCTACATCCCATCATCTCAAAGGCAAAGCTTCTCAAGAGAGTCAGTGCTTACATTCAGCTGTCAGTTGTCATAATGGCATCCATTAAATGGTGAACAGACAGGTGAGAACCGGAGGTTAAGCTAATATGACGTTCCATACCAATGCTCATAGCAGCTGTTGGATCAACTTTATTGGTAGCGATGGGGAACTCAGTCCTCCTTATTTACCACCACGCTTTATAAATATGATGTGGCCTCATAGTTGACCATTTTAACCTGCTATTGAACATCCACTAAGTTTCATTTAAGGTCCACTCCACTTACACAAGGTGCTGAGGCAGCAACTAGAATGCTTTAAAGCTTTTTTGTTCTTTAACCACCATTTAAACTGTATATGATTTGACTGATACAGGAATAATCTCTCTCATGCAAAATGTTACTCTCAGACATGAGAAAAAGCACTTGGGATATTTGTCTGCTCAAGAGAAAATCATTCTAAATTGCCTTGCACTGAAACTGATACCACCGCTACAACTAGGACACTAAATTACTTATCCAGATCAAACCTTTAAGTCATTATCTCATAGCTCAGATAATACTTCTACAAAAGAACAGGAAAGTGTTAGAATATTATTTTTCTTCTCGTTCTCACTCCATCTTTATTCAAGTTCTCTATGTGTGTGTTTCTCTCGACCAGCAAATATGCAATAGCAAATTGGCCTTTTTCATTTGATAGAGCTTTGCCTATCTAAATTTGCTCCTGAATTAATCATAATATGAATGACTAGCTCTTCTTTTTATCCACCTTACTTTTGCCATTAAAAAAAATGATATTTCATATGTGTACTTCATGAACAGTGAGTTCTTTAAAACTATATTTTTATGGAAGATAAGTAAGCCTTTTAATTATTTTCATTTATTTAATAATGTGTTAAACTGTGCCACTCTATAGCAGAAAGATGGTATCTTTTCAAAACTGGTGAGAAGATATATTTTCTTCTGATAAAGAAATCTGGAAGTTTATCATCTGAAAATGTAATTGTTTGTTATAACCTTTGGCATGTATCTAGATCAGCCCACCTAACCTTGGTGCCCTCCAGATTTGTGGACTTCAACTCCCAGAATTTTCAATGAGAGCTTTGGTGGCTGGAGAACTTTGGAACTTGAAGTCCACATATCTGGAGAGCATCCAAGTTGTCAGCTGCAGTTCCATTATAAGCAGCAGCTGTTTTCTGAAAATATATAATAGGGACATGGACCCTGTGGTCTTCAAGATGTTGTTGAAGGATTCCCAGCAGCCCCTATCAGCAAGTGAAGGAAAGTGGGGACTGTAGTTCAGCAACATCTTTCCCATCTATGACTCTGAGCTCTTAATCATCCATGAAATTCAAGCTTATGTCTTCTTATCTGACTGTATACCCTTTTTTCTTCTGTTTTTCTGGATGCTACCCATGCATATTTCCATATTCAAGAATGAAGCAAGTTCCAGCTGTTGTTGTTGTTGTTGTTTCTTCTCCTTCTCCTTCTCCTTCTCCTTCTCCTTCTCCTTCTCCTTCTCCTCCTCCTCCTCCTCCTCCTCCTCCTCCTCCTCCAATAAATCCATTATCAGCTGACTCTACAAATATCACCTATCACCAATCATTAAAAATGAGTGGGAATCCAATCTCCTTTCCCTAGCTTCTTGCAATGTACATTTTGCTTTCCATTTTTACACCCACAACCTAAATTAATTTGTTTTTTCTCCACCCCTGCAACAACCCTACTTCTATGCAATTTTTTGTGCTGTAGTTACAAGTTCTTCTGTCCCTTCTTTCTTTTTTCTCTAATCTTCCAAGTCACTTTGTTTTATATTGATGCTCCGTGGCCCTCCCATCCTATTGCAATTTGATATCATCTGTAGTTTAAATGAATGTGCTGTTTTCTTCTTACTTTCCAGATAAATTATAAATATGTATTCTCAGTCCAACAGTCAAAACACCATTTGCAACCCCTCTCCTCCTTCTTTCTCTCCTTCCCCCTCGCATGTTCTTACATGTCTTCTCTATCATCTAGTTTCTTGCAAATTAGTAGCATTCAATTATTAGGATATCAGTAGTTCTGAAGAGGAAAAGGAGAAGGTTTCCTCCCTAGTAGGTGGAGCTCAAGGAGGTAACAGAGAAAGACAAGGAACACAACTACCAAGGCCCATGTGAGCAGTGTGCACTGGATGTAGGAAGCTTAGCTTTAGATGCAAACATTGGAAGCTTTAACAGTTAAGGTTTAATTGGTGGCCTTTGATTGGTCATCACATTATTAGTGGGTTGGAGTCACAGATTATATCTCACATATTATTATTTTCATGTTCTTATTGTTATCACAAACCTTATTATTATGATTCCCAAAGGAAAAGAAAAGAAAACACATTCAGTTTGAAACAGCAAAGGTACATATTTGTGTCTTATGGTACTCCTTCCATGGAATATAAGAGAGAAAGCCGTTTCCAAGGTAAAAGGAGGACTTAGGTGAAGACATTCATTATTTGTGGATGTGTGTTTAATAAAACCAATTACTGCCTCT
This sequence comes from Charina bottae, assembly GCA_023362775.1. Taxonomy (NCBI): domain Eukaryota; kingdom Metazoa; phylum Chordata; class Lepidosauria; order Squamata; family Charinaidae; genus Charina; species Charina bottae. The sequence continues at coordinate 2,164,374 of JALMGJ010000004.1, read as the reverse complement.
AAATTATAACAATAATCCCAGAGCAGGACAGGGCTAAAACCAAACAATGGCAACAAATTAAAATCATAAAATTAAAATAAATTAAAATAAATTAGCAATTGTGACTATTTTCTTAGATTTAGAGTGTGATCCTACAGATTCCAGCCTCAAGCAATGCATTCAAAGCTCTTATTCCTATGGAAGTGGGTACAGAATTGCATCTCTGATTTATATATTAATCAGAGTATGATCATGATAATGCCATTTTGATAATATTGCAACAATAAACTAGCAAGTAACACTTGTAGGATATACAGTACTTTATATTTAAAAGCTCTCAAAATTTAGTGCTCTGTTAGGATAATGCAAATGTATGTTATGTTTAATGCAAGTTATATCAAAGAAATTGAGTCAATTTGGTGTAGTGGTGAAGGCATCAGGCTAGAAGCCGGGATACCATGAGTTCTAGTCCCGCCTTAGGCATGAAAGCCGGCTGGGTGACCTTGGGCCAGTCCCTCTCTCTCAGCCCTAGGAAGGAGCCAATGGCAAAGCAAGAGACTGAGAGTTCCAGTCCCGCCTTGGGCACGAAGCCAGCTGGGAGACCTTGGGCCAGTCACTCTCTCTCAGCCCTAGGAAGGAGGCAATGGCAAACCACTTCTGAAAAACCTTGCCAAGAAAACTGCAGGGACTGGTCCAGGCAGTCTCCGAGAATTATCTCAAAGCACAAAAAATAATGTAGATGATTTCTTAAATATGTCATTACAAAATCAGATTGTCAGACCTGTTTTTGATCCACGGATTGGTCATTTTGTTAGAAAATTTCCTTGTATTTGTTAACCAGTTAAATAATGGATGAGTGCTATCAACTAAGGGCACTTCTGCCAAGCAGCATAAGCTGCACGTCTCCTGGCATTTTCATAAGCTCCACTCAAGATTTGGCTAGTGCTCAGCCCACACTCAAGCCAATATTGGACTTGATTGGTCATCCCTCTGCTTCTTGTCCTTCCCATCTATGTAGGGAAGTCAGGAGTTATTGGATGGCCCTGGGATGGACAGATCTCCCTGTGTGTAGTGGCAATGTGGAAGACCATTGTATTCCAAGGAGTTTAAGTGACATTTTTTTGATTTCTCCTTCATATTAAGAAAATTATAGAAGTTTAAAGTTCATTTTGATCTATGTTTAACCTGCTTGTTTTTCACTCTTGCTTGAAAAGGGGGGAGAAGAGAAAACCCCAAGATTGTTTATTTTAGCACTAGCTTATCTGTATAGCTTCTCTGGCTCTTGGATCATGTCATAAATAGGTAAGACCCTGGGAACTATCCAGTCAAGGTCAGATCCTGCAATCTCGGTACCATGGAAACAGGGTCACAAGATTTTAGGGCCAGACTTTGATAAAAACCTTAGGATTGTCTCTTGAGCGGGGAGCTTGGCCACAGACCCTGGTACCAGGTGCTGTCTGCAAAATTGGCTTGGGGAGCTTCTGCACAGACTTAGGGCTGAGTTCTCTGAAAATGGGGCCACCCTGGGGTATCTCTGCTGGCAACCTCTGCACAGACCTGAGCTGTGGAGCTGTGTGCTGTGGCAATTGAGCTGTCCTGGGGCTGTCCTTATTAAGGGGCTCCTGACAGCCTATGGGAGATTGGGTTTCATTTGCTTGGTATGTTATTTTTTATTTATTTATTTATTATTTGGATTTATCCCCGCCCATCTCTACCGTGGTAGACTCTATGTTATGATTTTTCTTCCTTTATGTTATGCTTTTTATGCTTCTGTTTAACCTGTGTAAACTGTGTTTCTGTTTAAATCTCTTTGCTTGAGTTAATAATAAAGCTTAAAATCTCTTTATTCACTGGTGTGCTTATTGTCTCTGGATCTAAAAGAATTGATTGTCTGGGCACCTAATCACTGCCTGGACACTTGGCAGAACACTGTGCACGTTTAGTCCCATGTGCTTATTTTCCCTCAGGGAGATCCTCATGCAGACTTCTTGCATTCTGCCACTTTAACTTTATACAATCCCCCTTTTTCTCCTTCCTTCCTTCCTTCCTTCCTTCCTTCCTTCCTTCCTTCCTTCCTTCCTTCCTTCTCTCCCTCCCTCCCTCCCTCCCTCCCTCCCTCCTTCCTTCCTTCCTTCCTTCCTTTCTTCCTTCCTTCCTTCCTTCCTTCCTTCCTTCCTTCCTTCTCTCCCTCCCTCCCTCCCTCCTTCCTTCCTTCCTTCCTTCCTTCCTTCCTTCCTTCCTTCCTTCCTTCTCTCCCTCCCTCCCTCCCTCCCTCCCTCCTTCCTTCCTTCCTTCCTTCCTTCCTTCCTTCTCTCCCTCCCTCCTTCCTTCCTTCCTTCCTTCCTTCCTTCCTTCCTTCTCTCCCTCCCTCCTTCCTTCCTTCCTTCCTTCCTTCCTTCCTTCTCTCCCTCCCTCCCTCCCTCCTTCCTTCCTTCCTTCCTTCCTTCCTTCCTTCCTTCCTTCCTTCCTGTTCTTTGAATACATATAGCTAGATTCATTCCTTCCTTCCTTCCTTCCTTCCTTCCTTCCTTCCTTCCTTCCTTCCTTCCTTCCTTCCTTCCTTCCTTCCTGTGGACTGATTCGCCATTCCTTTGAAGGAACAATTAATATACTTGCTGGAGTGTTTCCTCTTTTCAGCCCCCTCACAATTAGAGCTCTTTTTCAGGAGCTTGATGCCATGTTCCTACCTAGAAGTTTCTCTTTATAACTTGCACAACCAAGGAGAAATATTGCATGCTGTGGGCAGGGGTTGGGAGAGAAAGGGGGCAAGCTTCACAAATTCACAGGAGAAACTGCTTACTGGGAATACTGAGGATTAAATGCTTGTTTTGGCATTTGCCCCCACCCCATAACGCCCATGTTGTATGCAAAAGGTTAGGCACCCCTGATCAAACTATATCTTTTAATGAATTCCTCGGTGAACGGAAGTCGACACAATATCTACATGATTAGGCATCTATCACCAAAACTCAGTGCATTCTTACAATTTGTGTGCAGGTGTTTACAGATCAAAGTAAGAAAATGGCGAATAAGGCAGGTAAAAAAGGGTTAGAGGATTCAATCAGGACTTCGTTACACCTTCTTTGGCAGAAAGCACAGTTTCCAAACAGTTCCTCTAGCCAGCAAATAGTTTTTCTATTCTTGCTTTGGAGTTCTTTCCCACTCTTCATTGTAGCTCAGCCTTTCTCAACCTTTGACCCTGGAGGAACCCTTGAAATATTTTTCAGGCCTCCGGGAACACCTGCATATTCAGGCTCAAATTGGGGCCAGAAGTTACAAAATGATCACATTAGTTTCATGGGTAGGCCTGTCTATATGCATTAACAGTGTCCTTAAACTAAAAATAAAGAATGAAACTTACTGTACCTCTTTAATGTGAAGTGGCCTGAATTTGAAATAATTTTAAAAATAAATCGTGATCTCCCAGGGAACCCCTGGTGACCTCTCGTGGAACCCTGGTTGAGAAACCCTGTTGTAGACCATTTATAGCTCAGAAATAATCTTTGGTGTCATTGCTTGCACTATATGATTGAGATCTCCCCACAAACATTCAATGGTGATCGAGTCTGCCAACCGCAAAGACCACTCCAAAATCTTTTTTCCTTTAGATGAAGATAAACTGCTGACTCTGGTCCTGTGGTGTTACTTCTCCTGTGTTGGGCCATCCTCCTGTACAAAGGTTGTTTGGTTTCTCCAATGTAGAGTTCAGAGCACTCCTCACTGCACTGGATTGCATAAACTACATTGCTTTGCTTGTGTTTTGGAGTTTGATCTTTGGGGTGTACAAGCCTCTGTCTCAGTATGCTTGGTATGTTATTTTTTATTTATTTATTTATTATTTGGATTTATCCCCGCCCATCTCTACCGTGGTAGACTCTATGTTATGATTTTTCTTCCTTTATGTTATGCTTTTTATGCTTCTGTTTAACCTGTGTAAACTGTGTTTCTGTTTAAATCTCTTTGCTTGAGTTAATAATAAAGCTTAAAATCTCTTTATTCACTGGTGTGCTTATTGTCTCTGGATCTAAAAGAATTGATTGTCTGGGCACCTAATCACTGCCTGGACACTTGGCAGAACACTGTGCACGTTTAGTCCCATGTGCTTATTTTCCCTCAGGGAGATCCTCATGCAGACTTCTTGCATTCTGCCACTTTAACTTTATACAATCCCCCTTTTTCTCCTTCCTTCCTTCCTTCCTTCCTTCCTTCCTTCCTTCCTTCCTTCCTTCCTTCCTTCCTTCCTTCCTTCCTTCCTTCCTTCCTTCCTTCCTTCTCTCCCTCCCTCCCTCCCTCCCTCCCTCCATCCTTCCTTCCTTCCTTCCTTCCTTTCTTCCTTCCTTCCTTCCTTCCTTCCTTCCTTCCTTCCTTCTCTCCCTCCCTCCCTCCCTCCCTCCTTCCTTCCTTCCTTCCTTCCTTCCTTCCTTCCTTCCTTCCTTCCTTCTCTCCCTCCCTCCCTCCCTCCCTCCTTCCTTCCTTCCTTCCTTCCTTCCTTCCTTCCTTCCTTCCTTCCTTCCTTCCTTCCTTCTCTCCCTCCCTCCCTCCCTCCTTCCTTCCTTCCTTCCTTCCTTCCTTCCTTCTCTCCCTCCCTCCCTCCTTCCTTCCTTCCTTCCTTCCTTCCTTCCTTCTCTCCCTCCCTCCCTCCCTCCCTCCTTCCTTCTTTCCTTCCTTCCTTCCTTCCTTCCTTCCTTCCTTCCTTCCTTCCTTCCTTCCTTCCTTCCTTCCTTCCTGTTCTTTGAATACATATAGCTAGATTCCTTCCTTCCTTCCTTCCTTCCTTCCTTCCTTCCTTCCTTCCTTCCTTCCTTCCTTCCTTCCTGTGGACTGATTCGCCATTCCTTTGAAGGAACAATTAATATACTTGCTGGAGTGTTTCCTCTTTTCAGCCCCCTCACAATTAGAGCTCTTTTTCAGGAGCTTGATGCCATGTTCCTACCTAGAAGTTTCTCTTTATAACTTGCACAACCAAGGAGAAATATTGCATGCTGTGGGCAGGGGTTGGGAGAGAAAGGGGGCAAGCTTCACAAATTCACAGGAGAAACTGCTTACTGGGAATACTGAGGATTAAATGCTTGTTTTGGCATTTGCCCCCACCCCATAACGCCCATGTTGTATGCAAAAGGTTAGGCACCCCTGATCAAACTATATCTTTTAATGAATTCCTCGGTGAACGGAAGTCGACACAATATCTACATGATTAGGCATCTATCACCAAAACTCAGTGCATTCTTACAATTTGTGTGCAGGTGTTTACAGATCAAAGTAAGAAAATGGCGAATAAGGCAGGTAAAAAAGGGTTAGAGGATTCAATCAGGACTTCGTTACACCTTCTTTGGCAGAAAGCACAGTTTCCAAACAGTTCCTCTAGCCAGCAAATAGTTTTTCTATTCTTGCTTTGGAGTTCTTTCCCACTCTTCATTGTAGCTCAGCCTTTCTCAACCTTTGACCCTGGAGGAACCCTTGAAATATTTTTCAGGCCTCCGGGAACACCTGCATATTCAGGCTCAAATTGGGGCCAGAAGTTACAGAATGATCACATTAGTTTCATGGGTAGGCCTGTCTATATGCATTAACAGTGTCCTTAAACTAAAAATAAACAATGAAACTTACTGTACCTCTTTAATGTGAAGTGGCCTGAATTTGAAATAATTTTAAAAATAAATCGTGATCTCCCAGGGAACCCCTGGTGACCTCTCGTGGAACCCTGGTTGAGAAACCCTGTTGTAGACCATTTATAGCTCAGAAATAATCTTTGGTGTCATTGCTTGCACTATATGATTGAGATCTCCCCACAAACATTCAATGGTGATCGAGTCTGCCAACCGCAAAGACCACTCCAAAACCTTTATATTTCTCTCCTGTAAGTACTTCACAGTTGATTTGGAGGTATGTTTCAGATATTGCTGAATTTTTTTATTTATTTATTTATTAAATGTCTCTGCCGCCCATCTCGCGTACGACGAAATATCCAGCAGCTTCAGTTTCTTCAGTATCAAGAAGCAAGTGCAAAATAGGAGTGCAGCCTCTTGATTCTTTTTTGTCAGCTTCCTCATTCTGCAAACCACTCTCCTTCTCTTCTTTCCTATGTCCTCTCCAGATCTGTATGACATTATGCTTGATATTTACTTTTCTTCTCCATATCTCAGTCCTGTTATAGATATCTGCCTTCATCTCTCTTTGAAATGTAAGGAAGAATGTAGGAATTAAGCCCATGGCATTATATACAACAAGGTAGCCCATGTAATGCGGTGGGGGTGGGGGGTGGCTGTTTGCTTTTTGTTTTTAAATAATGTATCTGAAAGACAGAGGCAGTAAATGCATATATACTTTTGGAGCTCAGTATCTGGAGAGAAATGGCAATCCATAAAGCAAGTGCATTGAATTTACTTCTTTAAAAAAAGGATTTGGGGGAAAATAATTATATTGGCTACAAAAAACACTGAACATGTTCCCTCAAACACAAATGTTTAATCCCTTCAATACTTTAAATCTCTGATCTCCTTTGGGAATGAAATAACTGCAGGGCTCAATTTGTACTGTAGCTTAATGATTAAAGATGAAAAATCCTTTGCTTATGCATCTGATTTTTATATGCCTTGTTTTACTGCACCCCTTATTAAAATAAATTCTGTAGCTAGATGCTGGGAATAATTGGATCCAGTACTCTACAGCTAAAACAAATAAATATATAAATAAAGCTTTTGATTTGGAAGCTTTTAGCAGAAAGGGAATTGACTCCAAGGGGAGGGGGAAAGACCCCATTAGGTGAAAATGATACTCTAACGAAAGCACTATTACTGGGGCCCTATCACCAATGTTTGAGGAAAATTGATGGTGAAGTGTTCCTCTGATGCTTTTTCACTTTCCACGGTTCAGAGTTTATGACACTCCATCTAAGCTAACAGTATTTAAGCTCTCAGAAATGTTTGATAGAGATCTAAATGAACACTTTGGGTTTTTTTTAAATAATAATTTTATTAAACATTATAGTTAAACAGATAAAGATTAATACAAACTACAAAAAAAAGGAATAAAAGGAAAAAATAGAAAGTGCCAAAAAATATAGATAGAAAGATAAAAAAAGAAATAAAAAGTAAAAATATAGCAAAGGGAAAGAAAATCCATATATAAAGAAGTGAATTCCCCCTTCATCACAACAAATATAAACAATTTTACAGCTCCTCTTAAAATACAACAAAAAATCTCTTCATTGCATATCTCAACTCATATCTATAAACGGATCCTTACAACTTCGTCATTCAGTCCCAGTCAGCAAAAGGCCATTAAGGGTTGCCAGAAATAACAACATATCTATTTTAACCTTGATCAAATGAATCTACTTTATATTCCTTCCTTTTACTTTTAACAATCTTGATCTTTAATACCTTCAATTACTCTCCTAGAACTTGATTTATTTTCATTTTTTCTTTGTCCCTTCTCACAAAATCCTTCAGAACTTTAACAGAACTCTTTTGTAGGTCCCATATAATAAAGTTATCCAAGTCACTCTTTTGGTTTGCAACTTGCACATCCCTTTCAATTATTAAGACGTCAGCCAGTTTCTTTTGTATATGCAATGTAGCATCTTTTTCCATATCACTCTTGCAGCTGGTCATTTTCAAATCCACTTTCAGGTCAGTCCCTGTCCCATCGGGCAAAACCTGTTCCTCTTCCACAACATCTCTTAAAAGCCATCTATCTGTAATGGCAGACACTTTTAAAATTAACTTCTGGATCTGTTGCTCACAATTTTTTAAATTTATTTATCACATTTATATCCCACCCATCTCCCTCACAAGGATAATCTTAAATATATCCAGTTTTAAAGTATTTTGCTCCATTCTGTGTTAGTGTCTAAGTGTTCTTCTCCTTTAATTGTAATCTTTAGTTCCCTCTGGTTTCCTCTAGTGTCCAGCATTCAAATTCCCATCGTATCATGTTTTCTTTCAAGAATTCAAAACAACAGCATTTTTCCATGGGAAGGATTCCCACAATCAATTTCAAAATATTATTTCAAATCCATCTGGACCCCTAGTCCATTTATAACTTTCCAAAATCAATGTTCCAATCACCCTTTTGCCGCTTATTCCACAAAAAGACCTTTTAAAAACTTATCTTTAAAACTTTTTTCATTAAGGATTAAAGGAAATTCACCCAGTGCATCTTATAAAAGATTCTGCCAACCCAGCAGTTCGAAAGCTAATTGCAAGTAGATAAATGGGTACCACTTCACGTGGGTCAATTTGCTGGCGTCCTGGTGGGGGTCGCCTCCGGAGCGAAGAAGACCTTGCGAATGGCGGCGGAAACGGACAACGGATCCCGAAATAGCAACATCCAGGACGTCAGCAGCCGACTCTGAAGCAAGGTATGCTGGGACATGTAGTCCAATACTTCAAGAGTCGGTTCCCTTACCCCTTTCCTAAGCGCGCGGTTGTAACATTGTTAAAATAAATATGAATTGTTAGTAATTGGATTTGTGATATTGTAAGCCGCCTAGAGTCCTCCGATAGGGAGGGGATAGGCGGGGTATAAATATGAATAATAAATAAATAAATAAATAAATAAATAAATAAATAAATAAAACTTGTTGATCAAGAGGTTCTCAATAGCTGAAAAGCAATCAATCAGCAATTTCCAAAAGTGATTAAGAAATGAGGCTCAGCAGAACTTTGTGTCCATAAGGCTACATTGCAGCTGTGAACTTGGTGGAAATCCCTCAACTCCCAGCCACTCAACTCACAAGCCGACCACAAACATTCAGTTCCTGCAGTTTACTCATGAGGAGCAGCTGTCCAGAGTGCAAGGGGGTGATCTCACAATCTCTCCTTTACCCAGAGAGGCTGAATGAACACTTTGGAATTAATATGACAAGGTGGACTTCTTGTGGATAACTCTCGAGACATTCTTTCTTGTGGAGAACTCTCGAGACATTCTTTCTTGTGGAGAACTCTTGAGAAGAAGAGGGTGAAGCTGGCTCCCATCGTGAAGAAAGAGAAGCAGAACATTTCTGGTAGGGAAAGAGTGATTCTGAGGATTGTCTAGCTCCTCCTCAGGCAGAAGATGGCTCTAAAGGGGTCCGTGTTTCTAAAGGGGATAGTCAGCACAGCATGAGTAATTCCATGCCGTTTCAGCTTGAACCAACAGACAACCAACCAACCTGCAGATTCAGAATTATAGCTGATCAGGGTCTCTTATTCAGATGTCTGCTGTCTGAGAGTATGGGGTTCAAAAACTCTCCAGGAGGCTTTGGAGAGGTGTAAGGAGAACAAGAGGGGGAAAGAGAGGAATGGAATTGCCCAGTGTGGAATAGTGGTTAAAGTGTTGGACCAGAACTGGGGAGCCTCGGTTGTGGGTCCACCTTCAACCATGGAGACTCTCTGGGTGACTCTGGGCCAGTCACTCCCCCTCAGTCCAACTTACTCCACAGGGTAGGGGATAAAATTAAGAAGATTCCCCTTGTAAGCTGTCTTTAGCAGTATGAAGGAATGTAAAGCTGATTTTGGGGTAGGAAAGGCATGAGTCCCCTTGTGGGGGGAGATGGGCGGTGATATAAGTTGGAAAAATAAATAAATAAATAAATGAACAACCTTTAAGGGGGATTTGGTAAACAATTACTAAGTCTTGAGAAAGAAGAGAGAGTGAGAAAGAAACTCAAATAACTCCACCTTGATTGTGTTTTGTATAAGATGGGAGAGAAAGAAACTTGGACAGGCTTTCAAGATTCTGTTATTCCACCTTAATACAATCAAGAACATTCCTGGAATTCCTGCCATGTCTGTTTCTTGACCTGGCCTATCTTGAAGGGACGACATCAGGCTTAAAAGCCTGTCCAAGTTTCTCTCTGGATTTCACCCATAACAGGTACCAATAGTAGGTTTCAAGTTCGATGCACACATATTATTATCAGGACATGAATCTGTGAATTATTGATTCTACTTTATTACTGAATTCAGAAAAAGAAAAAGACGTGCACCAAATATCTTGGCAATTTGGAATGCAACATTTTCTGTTCCAAGGATCTCTTCAGATTTAAGATTCAACTTAAGATACTATATACCAATCCCTCTCACACATGAAGGCATTTGCACTTTACAAATCAACTGAAAACAACTAAGGAGGTTTCATGCATAGTTTTATTGCAGATGATATCAAAATGCATCTCCTTTTTGAATATGTGGGATAGAGGCCCCTTGTCCATTTCCTCGACTGAAATGCTTTAGAGGCACATGTTTAGTGACAAAAAACAACCGTATAAATCTTGCTCTCTACAGATGCAATTTAGTGAAATACGCAGTTTCCTGTTTCCCATTACTATATACAGTATAAATTCTTTCCCCTGAAAGACAGATTGTGCATATTTGCAAACAGCATCTGTATTCATGCATTTGAAACATTAATTTTTCTGGCAATAAAATTTTTGATTTCCCAAAAGGAGTGCTATGTCTGAGAATGAATGCTTTGGGTGTTTTTCCTCCCCACTCCACCCCCACTTTTTGTTGAGATTTAACTAAATTTTCAGTGTTAGTTATTTTGTTGTGAGTTACAATGCTTGGGTAGCAAAATATTTAACTTAGCAGCTAGTACAAAGCATTAAAAGGATCACACTCGGCATAAATCTCCACGCCTACTTTATGCATGTATATAATTTATAATATCTGACAAATTTCTGAAAGTAGAGCTATCCCATTGTGGAAAAAGTGCTTTTCCTTTACTTAAATGGAAAAAGTGTGTTTAAAAGATGATAAGAATTCCAACTTTACCTATTGAAAAGGGTGAGAAGACTGTGGCTTTGTATGTGGGAGGGGTGCATGTGTGCCTATGTTTATGTGCATATGCTTAACCTTGCATTAAATATTTTATCCCATTGGAATAAATGCAAATACTAAAAACAAAAGCTGTAAAAATGCATCTTTCCATCTCATCCAAATCTTGCAATCCAGTTTGACGTCAACATAGAACAGTAAAAAGAGGATAAAGAAAGGGTGAAAGGGAACAGATTTTGATGCCTCCTAGATCTAGGACTTTTGGTAAACTTTATAATATTGACATGCCTGTAAAACAAAACCATACTTCAGAAAGAGTAGTGTGCTTCCATTTCCAAACAATTATCATATACTGTTGTTAGGGAAAAGATCCCGAGGATCCAAAATGAGTGAAATACACAAAAATATAAGAACTGCCTTCCTGTGTCAGATAAAACTTCCAACTAGACAGAGACTTTATTTTCTTTCATTGAAATTTAACAATGGGGATTATTTCTGCACGATGAAATAATCACTTTACTGGTCCTCAGGGCTTCTATGTACTGTATATTGTCCTGCTATATAGGATGAAGTTGTGATAGCCTTCAAAGTTCTCCACCAAAATGGTGGCAGTGAAAATTGGATGGTCAGTTTCTCTGAAGGTTTCAAACCATTTCTTAACAGCGTGACTTCATCTTCGCCATGATAGTTGCACCACTGAAAAAGCTGCCTCTGGTTCCTCTGTAATATCCTTCCGTAAGACTGGACACAAATCTGGGAAGCTAAAGAGGATGGTACAATGAAAGAAACTCACATCATGCCATCTGGCCACCTGGTAAATAAACAAACACTAGAATGTCATACTCAACTTAGAAGTATTTCTTTGAACTTCTTGCAATTATCTCCTTCTTTGAAAGAATTTCTAACACCAGTTCTGTTTCATCATACAGAATGAGAACTGTTAGGGAAAAAAGGATTTGGGTTTGTTTAGCAAAATTCTGTGAGCTAAAAAAAAAGAATATATTGGCAGTTGAAACATGTTTTGAATGTTTTCTTAATCCAGTTCCTTCCACCTCTACTCCAATAAAATTGGACAGTGGTTTTTTCTTTGGTGCATAAATACATCCTTATAAGATTCCAACTACAATTCATGTTTGCAATCTATTCCAAGGAATACTTCACTCATAAATGATGGGCAATTTATATTAAATACTCTCTATATTCATGCAGATAGAGTCAAACTCTCTCTCTCTCTTGCTTTTTTTTTTATTGCAAAAATGCAACCCTTGAATATGTTAAAATTCAAATAGCTTTCTCTGCCAATTGAATAGTGGAGATCTAAAGCTTGCATCCATGCTGTTAGTTTAATTAAAAAATTACCCAAAGGAAAACAATATTCAACAGTATTCTCTGCAGAAGTTGAGAAGTGGAAGGATTGAGCACACCATAAGGTGTTTCGTTGTCTTGGGCTTTCATAGAGATTTCTCTTCCCTGCTGTTGTCTTTCTAACCTGATTTAAATGAAATTTATGTGAGTCTTTGGTTAGTGTTAATAACTCCCTTAACCAGTATTTAAAACAAGGCTTTCAAAGTGACAATATTCTGGAAGAAATGGATTGAAAATGTGGCTGTCTGCAAACAGCCCTTCAACAATTTATTCCTTCAAGAATTCAATCATCATTCACTCAGATCAAAACCCTGTATGGCAGATTATATGAACTGGGATGTCAAAATACGTTTGAACCAACATTCCATCTCTTCTTTGGGTGTTTTTTCTCCCCAAATAGTTGGCTGTGCTAACCAAAAATAATGACAACTCTGGAGAGTTGTGCTCCCAACAGTGAATTACCCAAATGTTTCTTGAAAGCTCACGAAGACTTCTTTCTGTTTGTCCCTAATATTGGGTCACAGGAGATAAATCACAACTAGGCATGAGATGCTAAAGTGATACAGAACCTGCAGCTTTCTGGGTGTGATAGAAATATGGTTCCCATCAGTATTTCCATATCATTGATGACACAGCCTGAGGTTGATCAGAGTAGCTGTCCACATCTGAAGGGCATTTGTTTCCTTACTCCTGATGTAAAGCTACTGTAAATGACAAGGTGTCCTCTGGTCCTTCTTCTAATCATACTGCTCCTGTTTTCTCCCTCCACGCTGCTGGCATTCACAGACCCTCCTCTTTCCTTCTGCATCATCACCCCTCCTCAAATCACTCCAGAAGGTCCCTTGTTCAGTTGGGGTGGCTCCATAGGATTCAACTTCTCTTTAAACAGTCGTGGATTTGGACAGAATCCATCTGTATTGGGACCAGGATTATGGATTCTCCATAGAATGAAGGTCTGGGGAACATTATTATGAGTTTCTACACAAGCACTGACACCACTTTTTATTGATTTATGCTTGTCTTTAGTTTATAGTACTTTATTGCTGATTAATTTTTAGTGCCATCCACCTTGGATTGCATATTATAGGAGATGGCAAGGAAATACTTCAAATACATTCAGAGAAAGTTTATCTTGGTGCCTGTTAAAATAAGTTTTCATGGTGAAACTTTAATAGATGTACATATAGTTTCCATCATCCAGTTTCAATGGCTCTTTTAAATATCCTATCATGTAATCATTAGGATTCTGATAAATTGTCAGTAGATGGCATTAATGAGCTCTTCATGCAACAACAGCCTTAACTCAGAGAAGAAGCAGATGGACATCCCTTGAAAACAGCCTGTCTTATTATTCTTTATGATGGAAAAATGGGGGGGGGGTAGTTCTGTGGAAGGTGTCTTAATTTAGCACGTACCTTGCAGAAATAAATATCCAGAGAAGAAAACCAAGCCAGATTCTCTACACTACTTATTTTGCATTTAAAAGTAAGATTATTTGGAAGAGAATATAGCCAGGACAGTGAAATCTGATTTTCTTTTTGTGTATTTCTACGTCGCTCACACCACAACATTCTGTAAAATAGAACAGTTAATACATAAGCACGACAGAGAAACAGTATCTTAAAAAACATACACATTAAAAAAAAATAAGGTAGCAATGCTGTCTCTGCTTGCCAAAAAGGAAGTCCCTCTGAAGTCAGTGGCTCCTGCTTCTAAGTAGACATCTAAGTAGACATCTAAGTAGGCATCTCAGTAGACATCTCAGTAGACATCTCAGTAGACATCTATACATATAGAGGTGCATGGGAACTGTGCCTCTATGCCTAGAAGCAATGGGTCCTGTTAAATGTCTTCAGGGATGCAATTACTCCAGGTTTTTCATGGCTCCTGTCTGTTTTCCCCCTGAAGAGACCACAGCTCCATCCAAGGAAAATGAAAACACTTAATTTGGTTTCATATTACAGTTCTCCCCCCAAAAGACACCAGCCTGTTTAGGTGCTCTGATGTATATAGTTCCCCCATTTCCAGGGGATTAGTGGGTCCCCCATTTTTGAGAGCTTGGGGACAGGGCCCATAAACTGGATTTTTCAGTTGGAGTTCCATTTTATAGATCAGCCTCCCTCCTGAAACCAGGTTAGTGCCCATCTGGATTGCTTTCTGGAAGCTGATGGAAACCGAGCTCTTCCAGCAGGTATTTGGAAGATGCCCCTGAGTATTACATGCCTACCGTATTTGTGTTTATTGTCACTGTGATTGGATTTTATATTGTTTTAATGGTTTTTACTGCTGCTGGCCACTGGGAATCTTCTTGAGTATGGTGGTATACAAATTAAATATATAAATATGAAGCTGGTGTGATTCTGTAAGATGTTGGATAAGGAGTGAGGAGGCAAGGTTCAAATAAGAGCCCTCTGAGCCACAGAAGTTCCTTGCCTTTGAGCCAGTCACTCACTCAGCCTACCTCACAAAATAGGTGTTGTGGACTTAAAATGAAAGGACAGCACCCTTTAGCCTGAAGGAAAAAATTGGCATATTCATTTAATTAATAAGTCTTCTTCTTCTTCTTCTTCTTCTTCTTCTTCTTCTTCTTCTTCTTCTTCTTCTTCTTCTTCTTCTTCTTCTTCTTCTTCTTCTTCTTCTTCCCCCTCCTCCTTTCAACATGTTCATATGCTACATATCCCTATTCAAAATTCAGCTCTCTTTGCAGTTTACAGTAAAGGTAGATTATAGTCAAGTATCATTGACTAGATACTTTTTAAAAAATAATAATAATAACCTCCCTAGGATAATAAGTTGCATAAACAGCTGAATAATTTAAAAAGAGAGCTAAAACTAATTAAAATGTTCAGCTGTAGAGCTGAATGCAGAGTAGAAATTTTCAGGAAGAAATTCAGTATTTGATAATGAACTTGTTTTATTCCAGACCTGTTTAATTAAACCCAGACTATGATGAATGCCAAAGAAAAAAAACTGAAGTAGGAAACCATTCTGTTCTCAGAACTGAAACCTCATTTGCAGAACTATCAGTAAACAACCATCAACTTGTTCTGCAAGGTAAAGTGTGTCTGAGGGGATGAAATGTTTTTCCCAGCCCCACCTAGTTCCCTGCATGGGCACGCTAGCAACAGAGTCAAAAAAGTCAAGATGATGGTCACAACAGTGGATTAAAGCTTCATTGTTTTTGTTATTCGTTCCACACGTTAAAAACAAAACAAATCTTTGATGGTGCTGTCTTGTCTTTTTTTACTGCTCCCTGCAAAGACCCCTCTAGAAGGCTGTGTGACTCTTGCTGGTGCTGCCCCAGTTCTTATTCACCTTCTTTCTCCCCTTGATCCAAGGAAAGGAGAGGAAACTGGCTCCAGTGGTCTTAGCCTGTGGGTCACCTCTGCCCTTTCCACGGGATGTTGAGCCTGGTTCCTGACACCCCTGGCCAAACTGGTGGATCTGGATGTTATCTCATGGGGAGGGACCTTATGGCAACGCCTTTCCACCAATTGGCGTGGTTCAACCAGGCATACTAAAATTCAACTTCAGAGATGTTGACCTCTTCACATAGGTTATGTAAGGTCCCACTATGGAAATCATTCAAGAGTAAAGCCAAAACATTGTTCCCCTACAACTGTTACTTCATAATAATATTCAACATCATCACATTACTCAACTTCTACTCTTACCTCACACCATGTTATTAATAATTAACACAATGTGGTGCTACTGTCTCTACTAAAGGAAACAAGACCCTCTCTTTGTCGCCATCTAGTGTGCTAGAGATCTAGGGGCATGGTGGCTCAGCGGGTAAGACGCCAGGCTTGTCGATTGGAAGATCACAAGTTCGGAGGTTCGAATCCCCAGCCCTGCGTGACAGAGTGAGCTCCCGCACTAGCCCCAGCTCTTGCCAACCTAGCAATTCGAAAGCATGCAAATGCAAGTAGATTAATAGGTACCACTTCGGTGGGATGGTAACAGCGTTCCGCGCGCGTCATGCCGGCCACATGACCGTGGAAGCGTCTTCGGACAACGCTGGCTCTTCGGCTAACAAACGGAGATGAGCACCAGCCCCTAGAGTTGGACACGACTGCACAAATGTGCGGGGGGAACCTTTACCTTTTTTAGTGTCTAGATGTCAATGAAGGTTCTCAGTCATCCAGGTGGAACAGTCTGTGGCTTGAATCATGTCAACTGGATTTCTATTTTCTCAGTAGAAATGTTTCACTCCTTATCCAAGGAGCTTCTTCAGTCTGAGTAAAGTTAGTAAGGGAATCCTTAAATATGTTTCTAGGGTGGCTGTGTGAACTTGCACCTGGGGCTAGGTCATGGTTATTTTGAGATGTTTATTTCTAAGTCCCTTTATCATCTAAAGGAGGATCGTTAAGATTACCCTGCTGCTGTTGAGCTTGCGAAATGGTCTTAATCTTCCTAGGCACAGAAGACAAAGCAGGAAGAAAGATAGGGGAAAGGTTGTGCCTGAGGCCCCCACCTCTATTCAAGGAAGGATTTTCCAAGTTGGCATGAATGGATTCCTTGACCCCTCTCTCAAACCACCTATCTTCTCTGTCTAAAATGTGAACATTAATGTCCTCAAATGAGTGTCTTTTTTCCTTTAGATGAAGATAAACTGCTGACTCTGGTCCTGTGGTGTTACTTCTCCTGTGTTGGGCCATCCTCCTGTACAAAGGTTGTTTGGTTTCTCCAATGTAGAGTTCAGAGCACTCCTCACTGCACTGGATTGCATAAACTACATTGCTTTGCTTGTGTTTTGGAGTTTGATCTTTGGGGTGTACAAGCCTCTGTCTCAGTGTGTTGGTGGGTTTGAAATATACAGGTATCTAGTGTCTATTACCATTATTGCAGCCCAGATACAGTATCTTATACATGATACTAACACGCTCCAAAGCTTTTCCTTTTCAGATTTTTTTAAATTTCATGCCACCTTCTTCATCTTCTTGACCACCCTGTTTCCTCCACAAACACTCAATCAACTACTAAAACCAAGATGAGCCACTGTAAAACAATAGATAAATCAATGCATTATAAAAATAATTCTCTAAGGGGGCATAATGCTATATCAGGCACTCTTAATTATTTATTCTTTTCCATACCAAACACTAAGTCTCCCTAAAGCTGCATGCATTTAACTTTTCTCATTGCAAAAATGTAAAAGGCCTTTTACATCAATTATTAAACCTGTTTCATTCTCTTCAGCTTTTTGACCCATCAGAAATGGGTAAGAAGTATTTGCGTTTGTGTTATTTCCCCTTCTTCTGATCAAAAGAGTTTTCTTTTGAAAGAAAAAGAAAAGGTGGAATATTATCTCTGTGTGCAAATTCTGTCCTTATATTCATTCATTTTTAATTTGCTTCTCTGCTCATTTGTTTCCCTGAGAAACACAGATAGTCAGAAATTTTTGAAAACAATGGAAAAAAAACTTTACCAAAATAAGTGATAATCATCTGTTGATAATAATACTGTATTTTTGTTTAATTTTTTTTAAAAAATACCTAAATTGGTTCAGCCTAGATTTGAGTTCTTATCACCAATAGTAAATCACTTGGTGGTTTCCTTTTTATTGTTTACATAAAGTTTCCGGTTTGTTCAAGAAGATAGGTATGTGCCTTATGTAAGCCTATGTATATGTTGGGTACGTCTCTGAAGCCTGTCCTAGTTATTTGCAGTTTAAAGCATATCACTAAGAATCCATTAAGCTTGTTTTACTTCTGAGGAACTGCTTTCCAGTTCTTTACTCACTGAGTCAGGAGTTCTTCATCTGAGAGCTGCTGGAAAAGTGGGATGACCAACACATGTTCCAAAGGTATTAAACAGACTTTAGTCTAGATTAACCATACAAATTATGGATAGGCTGACCATATTTCCTTGAGACAAAAACAGGAGATTGGGATGGCAAAATGGGATGGGGTCTTATGTAATATTCCGTATTCATGAAAAAGACAGGGGTCCCCGCCCCGCGGTCTGCGCGATTGGCGCCCGCCTGCAAACCCCACCCCCGGTCCCTCCTTTGCCGCGCACTGATAGGCGGGAGGGCTTCCTCTTCCGGGCTGCCTCCAATTGGCAGCTCCGGCTTGGATCCTCCTTCTGCGCCATTCCCGCCAAGTTTAAAAAATGGGACAAAAATTGAGATTTTTATCAAAACAACGGGACAGCTGAAAAATGCTAAAAAAACGGGACTGTCCCGTTCCAAAAGGGATGTATGGTCAGCCTAATTATGGAGAAACTTAATCCTAGGGAGGAAAGCAATAACAAACATAGGGAAGATCATGGAGGATGAGAGTATTTTTATGACAACAAATCTTCAAACATTTTCCCCAGTGGGGGTATAAGGCTGTGAAAGCTAGACTTTGAGAACGTCAGAAGAAAGAAGATAAAAGTTTTTGAACGATGGATTTTGTGCTAAGAGTACCTTGAATGGCAGAAGAACCAGTCAACTACTCCTGGACCCCAAAAATGTCAACTATTTCCCTGAAATTTCCCCTGAGCCACAAGAAGAAACTCACGTACTTTCGGCATGGTAGATGTGAGTGGCTCATGGACTGGAAAAAGATGACTATGCTTGGTATGGTTGAAGGAAATAGAGCAATATAGTAGGAAGGTGATAAAATAAGGTGGATGGACTGGATCAGAGATACAGTGGGATGCCTTTCAATTGAGATGAAAGGCATTTGTCCATACAGTCACCATGTCCGACTTGGTAGCATCTAATTTTGAACAAATCTTTATCCCCTCAAAAACGCTATGATTACTCTTTCAAAATATATGAGACATTTTTTCAGTATTTCCTGATCATTCTTGATTTGAATATGATTGAGTGGACCAAAATGGCAACAAGGAAAGTGCATGATTTTTTCTCTCTCTCAATATTCGTCTAGTGCAAGCTTGGCCATTTCCTCACAATATGCCCTTGATGGATTTTGCATGCCACCAAGTTGGCACTGGGCAAAGGCATCTCCTTTGAAAAAGGGTGATACAAGCTGTGAGCTGGAACATCAATTTCTGAGCTTGTTCCATAGTTTATTGCGATTGGCAGGTGTCTATTAAAGAGATAGCTGATTAAGAATATTTTTAAAAAATCAGGCAAAAAACTCATCTAATTCTAAAAAATAACATGTTAAAGTGAAGCGTGATTTCACTTGAACAGTTTCACCTTTATCTTCATCTTGGGAGATTAAAAATTGGGGGAAGAGAATAGGCCACTTTAGTAAATGGATGTCCAACACTGCAACTATTTTGTGAGTCAACCCAATCCCTCCAGCAATTGATCCAGCAATCATTCTGACAAGGGAAGGAATATAGAAATCAATTAAATAACAAAAGAACATTTCCTCATGTACCCTCTTGCTTCAGAAAGAAAATTGGAGATCTGTGCTGTGCATATAGGAGGCAATCCTGTCAAAATTTAGCAGTTTTAGAAGTTTGGGCTTCAGTGGGAAGGTTAGTTTGTTGAAGCTATCACACTCAAAGGTTAGTACAAATACCTTAGTATTTGACTGGATTGTGTTCTTATTTTTATATCTTCATACCCATCCCTTGGAGGATTACTTTATTCATCTGCTTTATAGAATAAATTTATCTTAGAAACAATCTTGATCAAGACTGTGTATGTGTGTGTGTGTGTGTTGTGTAATACAAGAGAAAATACAATAGCATCCTACACATACAACTGGTTCCATCGAGACAGTGAACTCCTATTAGCCTTGATGTTTGGCTAGGCTGGCTGTAGCTTGTAAAGTGTAGTCCACAAGGCTGAACAGTAAACTACACTTAAGAGGTGTTTGCTCTCCTTTTACACATTTACAACACAAATTTCACTCTCATTGAGTTCAGCAGGACTTACTCTGTGATTAGTAGATTTGGCAAGGTTGGGGTTCAGAATTTCATCAAGGGCCAGATCCTTCCCCAATGTTCTCCCATGGGCTGTTTGGAGACAAGCCCACCAACCATACCAGAATCTCCAGGAAACATGGAAGAGACCATGCAGAGGTCTTTCCTGGAATCTGTTTATTTCTGGAGTATCTGGGAGCATTATTCACAGCGACATCAGCCTCCTTGAAGGAGGAGGACATATGATGGTTCCAACAAGGCTCTGCTGCAAATGGCAGAAAGGGCTGTAGTGGGATGAGATGGGATGAGCAGAGGCTCTTTCAAACACCTGCTGGTTGAGCAAAAGGCTGAAGATTCCCCATCTCTACCATACTGTATAAGAACCATCAGCTCTAGGGAGCCATGGCAATGGAGTGGATCTTGAAGCATAGTGCCTTGAAGATCACAAGGGCTTTCACACATACCAACACCTGCCCGAAAGGAGACATAATGATGCAATTGGCTCCCGCCTGCAAACCCCACCCCCCTAGGAGAAGTCATGATCAGTACATGAGGGACATGTAGGAAATAAGCAAGCTAGCACATCAGGAAGATGCACTTTAAAAGCAAACGTGTTACCGTTTGGAGAAAAAATAATAGATTAATATGAACAAATGACAGAATGGTGTGTGAGCCTTTGAGAAGTGGCACTAAGCGGAAAAATTTGGATCGATCCATTCGTAGGCTTCACTGGTGTGCTAGTTTTCTTCCTTCAGAGAATATTTTGCATTCAAACCACTAAATCCATTCTTCCACCTAAGGCTGTACAAAAAAATCCACCAGACATTTCTGTTGGGGCAAAGCGGTGAAATCTACGAAAATTGATTTCCAATGGAAAAATCTACACACAAACACACGCACACACTTTATGAAAGACGTGCTTGTAAAGCTCATATCATCTTGAAAATTACACAGAAAAACACACACATATTTGATTTTTTTAGAAAGAATTGTGCATAAACTGTGGCTAACATTTAAAAACAGTAAGTGAGGGAGATTTAGGATAAAAACTAGGCGAATTGAACAAATTGCATAGCAGACTCCTCAAGTTAAAGGACACGTGAGTGACAGATAAATGTGGATTTCTTTAAACTGATCTTTGACAAATGTATGATGAATGGGCTAATTGTGTCTCATGTGGGCACCTCTCTGTTGTATTATAAGCCGGGATTTTTTATTTAATGTACCGTGGCAGCTTTTAGAATGTATTCTATGCTTCCTGATATTGTTTTCTACTGCACTCGCTTTTTCTCTCCCTCTATATACAGTATATGACTGGGATCTTAATGAAGTTGGCACAAAGCCTGCAGCGTAATTTGCTATTTTTATTACTCTGTCAATATTGTGCATTAAGGTTCTCAATACTACTCACGGAATGAGAGAAAAAAAGAACGTTTTAAACAGCGCAATGTCAAAACGAAAACAGGAAGCCGCTAATGCACGTGTCTTAATACACCAGCCTGGATTAAGGTTTTTGAAGCAGCCCCACGCTAATTAAATTGGACCTGTGGTGACAACAGAGAGTGGCCGAGGTTTTTCTGACAAGAGCATCTTGCAATGGGTGTTCTTCTCGCAGGCCCTTGACGAGAGCAACACACCGCAAACAAATCAGAGCGTCAGTTGATGGCCAGCCCTTCTCTGCTTCTCAAAGGGGACGACAGAGACATGAACTTTACTTCTGCTCCTGACCTAGTAAACTGCAAAAATCAGAGCAAGAGCCTAAAGAGCTCAAGGGAGTTGAAAAGGAGAGATGTAAATCTGGTTCCTGTTGCCTCTTGTTATTCTAATTAGCCTTTTCAAAAGATGCACAAAATTAATAGTTCCGCCGCTTACACATTTCCTGGTCGCAGTGCTGTGCAGATAGGACGTGATTCATTGACGAAAAGGTTCTCTGCTTGCAGAGTTTTTTCCCCCCTTCATTTATCCACGATTTGTGACAAAGGTTTGGCCTAAGCAAATTTAACTCAAATCTCACTATCAGGTGAAAGAGGGGGGTAACTGGGTAGTCTGCTGTGCATACGTGCACAGGAAACAGCTCGTTGTTTTAATCTTAAACTCAAGGTTGAAAAGAACCAAAGGATTCAGTTGGTTTGACCCATGTGTAGGTGAGTGTTCCCTCCTCAGCAGGAATATCTATCAGAATTTACCTGTGCTCTGACACTTTATTTATATATTCAGGGGCCACATTTCTGTCCACAGGCTCGCAAGATGGATAACAATTCAAAAGACAAACATAAGCACTGTTGTTGTTGTTGTTGTTCAGTCGTTAAGTCATGTCCGACTCTTCGTGTCCCCATGGACCATAGCGCGCCAGGCCTTCCTGTCCTCCACTGTCTCTCGGAGTTTACTCAAATTCATGTTCATTACATCGGTGATGCTATCCAACCATCTCATCCTCTGCCGTCCCCTTCTCCTTTTGCCTTCAGTCTTTCCCAGCATCACGGTCTCTTCCAGTGAGTCCTCTCTTAGCATTAGCACTGACAATGTCATAAAAACATAAAATATAGCTCAACCTGTAGATGAAAAGTTTTAATGTCCTTCCTTTCTTCCCTCCACATCTCCTGTTCTTATCATCTGGCTAGTTTTAGTTCAAGATTGGCAGCTCCTCAGATGGTCCTACCTTAAGCTTCTTAGAACTTTGAAGGTTGAAAGCAACTGCTTAAATTGGGCCTGGCAACCCGTGTCAGTCTTTCAACAATGTCATCATTGCCACATCTTGTACCAATGGAATCTTCTGGATATTTCGTAAGTGTAGCTCCATCTAGGGTGCTTTGTAGTAGTCCCACGGGGGTATAACCAAAGCATGTGGATAAGCTTGACCAACAATAACCCAACATAATGCATTTCCACACCATTAGCAACTGGTAACATAGAACAGGGATATGTAGGTGGAGTGAGACATCAGATTGCATTAGAGCACTGTAATCTTATATATATATAACAGTTGCCACTTATACGCACATCACAATGTCACATTTGGATTTGTCCTTTCAATCCAGTTTCTTGAAAGGGGATAAAATGTGATAGAACCTAATGCTTTGAATTAATAGATTTATGGATTGTAGCCATAGATTTCTAATTACAATATGTACTGTAGATGTAATTAAGGAATTAAAACGGAATAACATTAGTTCAGTTGCAAATGGAGAAGCTGAAATAATTTGCTTTAAAAAGGCCATTATATTCTAAAGTTCTGATTTTTTTAAAAAAAACTAAAAAAAATAAAAATCCATCTATTAAATTAGAGACCCAAGGAAAATCTGATTTACAGAGGTGGTTAAGAATGTGTGAGTGTGGTTTTGAAATAATAAGGAGAAGAACATGTGCTTTGTTGCCTGTGGAAAACGGTAACTGCTAACAACACTTGAAATTTATGCTGAAATTTATTATAATAAATACTGCTTACTCCCAGCCTTTCCTTGTCCTAGTCAGCCCATAAAAGCAGCTGCCAAGCACGCCTTCCAATTTCATTTTCTGTCGTCATTATTTTAAAATGAACTACGCAGAGCAAATCTGAAATAAATTCCGATTAAGGGAAAACTGTCGGCAGGAGTCACTAATGCCAAATTATATAACCAAAGCATGTCCAACTGTATAGCACTCTTTCACGGTGAAAAGTATGGGAAACAGAGGGCCATACATATGGTTCTCCAGCCAGCAGCCTTTCGCAACTGGGAAACACATGGATGGTGAAGGCTGGTGCAAGATGTGTGGCAGATGTTACACACAAACCAACTGTAGGGTTAGAGAAATGTGCTCCATTCAGGTATGGCCGCAATCGTGATGTGCTCTGAATGAGCAGCAGGAATTAGCTCTCCATTCTGCCATCATACCTGTGAATTCCTTTCAGGTGAGGCATCCACCTGTCCAGTATGGATGCTGGGACTGAAGAGAGCTGCCCAAATACAGCTGCAGGAACATTGGCTCCCTCAGGATCTCGGCCTAGGCATGGAGAGGTCAGACTCACGTGAAAGCCAACCCATGGGCAGCTATGGATGGAAAGGCCTCCTCGGAAGAAGGCATCCATGCTCTTTTCCCACATCTGTGAATAAGATGGTGGCTGCACTGATAGTAGAAGCCGTTTTTGAATTACATCACAAGTGTAACCCCATAGGAGGCAGAGCTAATGACCACCACTTGCACGTAGATGAAGGCAGTTTCAGAAACCTCAAATCAGGCTCTAATGCAGAGCTTTCCAAACTGTGTGTCGTGACACAAAAGTGTGTTGCCACACACAGTCTGGTGTGTTGCCACACAACCCGGAAGCGCTGATCATCATCAGCGCTTCCGGGTTTTCCCACGGCAACACACCAATGGCGGCGCGCAAAAACCCGAAAGCGGCAGCAGCGCTTCCGGGTTTTTGCGTGCTGCCGCAATGGCGGCACTTCCGGGTTTTCCCGCGGCGACACACCAACAGCGGTTGGTGTGTCGCCGCGGGAAAACTTTGGAAAGCCCTGCTCTAATGTATGCCTTCTTTCCTCTGCGCACCTTTTGTGAAGATTGAAAAATAACGTAAGTGACTTCTAAACACATGCAGTCAATCCACCAGAGGCACCATGATCACTGCATGTGCATAGGACATTACACTCAGAGAGACTGATAGATAGGGTGTGTGTGTGTGTGTGTGTGTGTGTTATTTATACATATGTACATATGATCTGGTGTTCCATAATCAATGCCTGATTATTTAGCTGCTCTCCAGTGTTCTGTTACTATCACCAAGCTCTTTCCTTCTGGTAATGGAGGTCATTATTGTGATTATGAAATAATAACCACCCCTTGAGTTACCTAAATTTTCCTTATCCCTCCCCATCTTCTTTTCTTTGCCTGCCAGCTACCTTTAGGGTTAAAGGTAAAGGTTCCCCCCGCACATTGGTGCAGTCGTGTCCGACTCTAGGGGACGGTGCTCATCTCCGTTTGTTAGCTGAAGAGCCAGCGTTGTCCGAGGATGCTTCCGCGGTCATGTGGCCGGCATGACGCACGCGAAACGCTGTTAACCTTTAGGGTTACATACCTATTAAGAAGAAACACTGTGCTGTCGTTGATTTAAATCTTTGGTGACCTGCCAGAGGGTCTCAAATGGTTCCCTACCACCCCACTTTGTTCCACAGAGAAAACGTAGCCGAGCTGTCATCCCCACATCCTTTCCATGTCCAGGAACCTATTTTGCTTTGAATCCTGTGAGCCCTCCATCACAAACTGCAGGGGCACAGTGAAGTAATTTACTCCCCCAGTGAATACGTCTTGAGGCCAAGTCCCCGTTCTTTGGGTCGGCAATTACATCAGGGCTACCGGACCTGGGCTGGAAAAATGGAACGGGCAGAGAAATCAAGAAATCCAGTAGCCCTATTGGGCAACCTCATTTGTGGGTGGGATTGGCCTGGGCGTGCATAGAAGGATGATGAAGAAGGAGGGCCCTCTCCCCGCATGAACCTGCTTTCTTGTAACGCAGCCAAAGACTGACTGGTGGTTACGTGGGAAAGCAAGGTGGGGGTTTTCTCCTCCCAAGAATTACCTGTGAACCCAGGGTGGGGCGGGGAGCTAGCCTTGCATTTGCTCTGTAAGCCTGGGAGCAGCTGATGAAGACACAGGAATTAGCAGGAGTACCTGCAAACGGCTGCCAACGTCTCTGCTGCAAAGCCTGAGTTTGCTTGAAAATCAGCTTGAAAATGAGCTGCTCCTGAGGAAGGAAGTGGCTGCTTCACCGCCAAATGTAACACTTCCCTAACATCTACATGTGATTTCTCTCTCTTTCCCTTCCTTCCCTTTCCAGCTCCCTGGCCAGCTCCTCTGCTTTGCATCTACACCCATCTCTGTTCCTCTCTTTCACTTTCCTTCCTTCTTGGAAGAACTAACCCCTTCCTTCACCCCATCTCCCTCTTCTTTATTTGCTTCCTTCTGCTGGGACTCCTATTTTACAGGCCATTGGTTTTAATTAGTAGTTATTAATTCAATTAACGGGTAGTTTTGTTCTGCTCCTGTCCTTTTTGGAATGTGACTTCTGGCACGCATGTGCACGCATGGGTGTGCATACACCCTTGCACCACAGGCACACATTGATGAGGCAGAGAATTCCCAGGAGGGGTTTTAGCTGGAGCTGACCACCCTGGGCTAACAATGTGGGGAAGCTGGGCCTTGCCTGGGACGTTGGTCTGTGCCTATATTTGCAGGGTGGGGGTCAGAGGCCTTATTAGGACAACTTTACTCTCATCGTGACTATTACTGTTAATTTCAAAAGGTGGAAGACATGAGATGAGCACATGGAAGTAAAACTCTTCACCCACAACTAATGCCATTTTGAAAAGTGAAGGAGAAGCAAGCATCCATGTTTTCATTAATATACACTGAATGCTATCTGGAATTTATTTTATTTATGCATTTGTGATCGGTCTTGTTCCAATACACCCTGTCCTTGCTTTTTCTTTTCTTTTCTTTTCTTTTCTTTTCTTTTCTTTTCTTTTCTTTTCTTTTCTTTTCTTTTCTTTTCTTTTCTTTTCCTTTCCTTTCCTTTCCTTTTTTTCTTTTTAAATTTTCTCTGTGTACATTTCAGGCCTGCCAAACTGAAACCAAGCCAAATGGAAGGGATTTGTCTTCTGCTTTAACTTCTGCTTCTATCTCCTCTTCCAAGAATTTGCAATTCTTCCTTCGGCTTTTAGGCTGCTGGCCAACTGCATTGCTACTTTGCTACTTACTTGACAAGGCTCACTAATTATAAAGAAATGTTTAACGTTTTAGAGAGTGGAAGGTGGAAGAAAAAAGAAAGAAATCACAGCAGTAGGGAAGCCATAAATATCCACTGCACTTCGGGAGTGCCAAAAACCACATATTTGCTGCTGCAGAAGAGCCAACTCTTTCCAACACAGGAGGCATGGAAAGAACAATGGCAACTCCTTGAACAAATGCAGTTGATGCATGAGTGTTAGCCAACCGCACAAGTAAACGGGGGACTATTTGCAATGGAGCAGAGCCAGAATTGGTGCTCTCGCAGGATCGTGATGCAAGATGGATTTGAACGTGCATCTCCCAGTTTTTTTTCACCCTTAGCAACTTTTAGGCATGTGGACTTCAACTCCCAGAGTTCCCCAGCCAGTTGAAGTCCACCCGTCTTAAAGTTGCCAAGGCTGATAAAGACTGATCTAATCTCTCAGCTGTATCACACCAGCTCCAGCTTGAACTTTCAGGGAGCATGAAAATCCCCATCATCAGCTATGATTTTGTTCATATAAATGCAGTTGTACAGTATGTACAGTATTTTGGGCCTGAGTATACAGTCCTGGTCCTCTACTATCCTATGATTTTCATAATAGGGGCGCGGTGGCTCAGCGGGTTAAACTGCTGAGCCATTAGACTGCCGACCACAAGGTTGGCAGTTTGAAACCGCGTGGCGAGGTGAGTTCTCGCCATTCACCCTGGCTTCTGTCCACCCAACAGGTCGAAAGCTGAAAGTGAGTAGATAAATTGGGTACCACTCACGTGGGTCAATTTGCTGGCATCCATCGGAGGGTCGTCCTCGAACCAAGAAGACCTGGAGAATCCCGATAATGGCGGCGGAGGACGACGAATCTGGAAACAACAACTTCCTGGACGTCAGCAGCCGGCTCGGAGCGAGGCATTCTGGGGCATGTAGTTCCGATGCCTGCAGCTGTAGAGACGGTTCCCTCTCCTCCTCCCAATTGCGCGGTAAAAACTGTAATAATATATATGATTGTATAATATATATGTATTTACATGATTGTAAGCCGCCTAGAGCCCTCCATTAGGGAGGGGATAGGCGGGGTATAAATAAGATTAAATAAATAAATAAATAAATAAATAAATAAATAAATAAATAAATAAATGGGTACAAGCTTTTGCATTCTTACCATTATGCAAATACAGGATCCTTTCTTAGAGAAACCCCCCAATATGGAACAGGTATTTGAAAATATCTATAGAATGGCTGTGAGAGTTGGACCATAAGGAAGGCTGAGTGCCAAAGAATTGATGCTTTCAAACTGTGGTGCTGGAGAAGACTCTTGAGAGTCCCTTGGACTGCAAGGAGGTCAAACCAGTCAATCCTAAAGGAAATCAACCCTGACTGCTCATTGGAAGGACAGATGCTGAAGCTGAAGCTCAAATACTTTGGCCACCTAATGCGAAGAGAGGACTCCCTGGAAAAGACCCTGATGCTGGGAAAGACTGAAGGCAAAAGGAGAAGGGGACAGCAGAGGATGAGATGGTTAGATAGCATCACCGATGCAATGAACATGAACTTGAGCAAACTCCGGGAGACAGTGGAGGACAGGAAGGCCTGGCGTGCTATGGTCCATGAGGTCACGAAGAGTCGGACACGACTAAACGACTGAACAACAACAACAAATAGAAACATGATTCAAAGAAGAATGAGCGTGTCACAGGGAATCATGATCACACCCCTTCCTCCCTTTCAAACATTTAACTCCCTCAGCCCAAACCGTTCAGGGTTAGGGCTTCATTCTACTTAGGCCTGAGTTTTTCAGCTAGGCGGGTCTCCACAAATCCAGATAGAAATGCAGAAGTCCTAAAGAAGAAGCCTCAGAAAGCTTACCTGATAGTAGCCACTTCTAGACTTTGATCTGATCTGTGCATGATGGCTGAGGTTCAATCATCGCATTCATCTACCTCCAAAACATTCATCAGCACCCTGTTCGTTTGGACAGAGCTGTACTTCTGCCTTTTCAAAGGCCTTGAGCAATTAAGAGTTTGGATGAAATGGCGCTACCTCATCTATCTTATTCAAGCTCATGGATAAATCAGTTCTGACCTCCCTATAAAAGTGAAAGGTCGTATTATCAATCCACCATAGCGAGCCATCACTTTTTCCATTCTTTCTTATTCCAGGTGGATGTATCTATTACTCTCAATTAGGTTATCCATAATATATCAAAGCAGATGTTGATGTGGAAATGCTGGTGTGTGTCCTGGTGCAATTGTAAAACACTGCCATAGATTTTATTTCTGCAAATATATGTGAAAATCTTTTGCATCTCTTTCTAACCCAGGGCTGTTAACGAAGATTCATTTCATGTTTCCAATTTACATAAACATTACTTTTCTTGTTTGGAGAGAAAAGAAGGGGGCAAGTCTCCCCCAATCTATTTTACTACTTGCACAAGGGAGTTTCGCTGTTGTTCTCCTCTTCCATTTGTCATGAAGAGGGAGCTAAAAATTATCACGGCTGCCAATGGCATTGTCTGACTACAGGAGCAGATTGAGTAGAAATGAGGAGGGCTTGAAATGTCTGGCCGCGTCATCGTGCACATAATGCAGAGCTTCATCTTTCACTGCGTTCTTCTTAAGAGGTTTTGTAGACAATAGCAAGTGTTGGATGGGAATATCTTTATGTTTATGCTAATGGGAAGGCAGCAACAATTTCTCATCTTGAAGAAGGTTTAATATTTTTACTCTTGCGGAGTGTAGCTCAACTGTGACTCCTGAACTGTAGCTCTGGAGATCTACTCCAAGATGTTGTACTTTTGCAATATAGGTCTATCTATCTCTAAACTATCTTAAATGAATTATATTTATCATCTGTATTTCAGTCCTAACGGCACACAAGGGGATTTGTGTTTAAAAACAATTGAAAGTTTTCCCAGAAGAAAACCATTTTTTAAAAATAAAAAAAAAAAGTTATTAGGCAAAAGAACTAGAACAATGTAGGAAAAGTAAAACTTCAGAATACCCTAGAATGACTTGATTAGTAATCTAGTCTCCGAAGCATAATGAAAATTGAAAAGAGAAATGTTATGCCCTTCCCAAGCATGCATTTGTCTGATTTGAAGCCTTTATGTAAGACAAAGAAGAAACCCAGAGGATTAAAAGCCAGTTTATACCACTGGGCAGGCACCTTAACAGGTTGCAGATGAATATTTAAAGGGGACTCAGATTATCCAAGACATCCAAAAAGCTTTATCCTTGATGGTGCATCAAGGATAAAACTAGCCTGGATCTTTCCTTTTCTGGTAGATGTTTTCAGAAGGGGAAAACTATTCAGCTATATACTTTGTGGGTGATGCATACTTCACACTGATGGTGCTGTGTGGTGTGTGGTGCCTGCCTAAATCAATATAAAATAAGTCTTCTCTTTGTATAAATCCCCCAGCATTTAAACTCCCTGATGGTGAAGTAAATGAACAAAGGTGGCATGCTTTAAATTTGTAGCCGAAGAGAAATGCTGTAGAAAGTAAAATTATTTTCAGATCAGGTCTAATTATTGGTGGGCAGAACTTCCATATGCAACAGGTTCATATCAAAGTAGGTCCTGAAAGCCAGTTAGTGGGTCAATCATTTTAAAACTCCCCAAAGTTGAGACATTTGTCTGTAAAGGAAGAGTTGCTGGTCTACCAAAGAACCTTCCTGTGCTTCAATGGGACTCCGTGAAACACAGAAAGTTTCCTTATACGCGACCAATCCTTCAAGCATACATTGACAACATGGGGGGGTCTAGTGGTTAAGGCAACGGGTTAGAAACCGGGAGACTGAGAGTTCTAGTCCCACCTTAGGCACGAAAGCCGGCTGGGTGGCCTTGGGCCAGTCCCTGTCTCTCATCCCTAGGAAGGAGCCAATAGCAAACCAGGAGACTGAGAGTTCTAGTCCCACCTTAGGCACGAAAGCCGGCTGGGTGGCCTTGGGCCAGTCCCTGTCTCTCATCCCTAGGAAGGAGCCAATAGCAAACCAGGAGACTGAGAGTTCTAGTCCCACCTTAGGCACGAAAGCCGGCTGGGTGGCCTTGGGCCAGTCACTCTCTCTCAGCCCTAGGAAGGAGCCAGTAGCAAACCAGGAGACTGAGAGTTCTAGTCCCGCCTTAGGCATGAAAGCCGGCTGGGTGACCTTGGGCCAGTCACTCTCTCTCAGCCCTAGGAAGGAGCCAATGCCAAACCAGGAGACTGAGAGTTCTAGTCCCGCCTTAGGCATGAAAGCCGGCTGGGTGACCTTGGGCCAGTCGCTCTCTCTCAGCCCAACTCACCTCACAGGGTTGTTGTGGAGAAAATAGGAGGAGGAAGGAGTATTTGGTATGTTCACTCCCTTGAGTTATTTATAAAAATAATGAAGGCAGGATAGAAAATAAATAAAATAAATTAATAATACTTTTGTATTTGCGTCTGCAACCATTCCAGCAATGGGGAAAATATATTTGACAAGAGGTAAAGACTTTCACAGCAACCAGTTTCAGAATTAGAGTAGTGTTCAGAATTCCATTACCAATTAAAGGGAAGCTGAAACCTATAAAAATGTTCTTTATAAAATCAAACTCTTCGGGTACATATACTGATGTGAACTCTCTCTGTATACTCATGATCACACACACACATTCTCTGGCAAAGTGTGTCAAGCTCTGAATGTTAAAGAGAAGGATATGTATGTGCATTTGGGTGTGCATGTGTGCATGTGTGTCTGTGTGTTTAATGGTTTATAGCCATAATCCTCTTAAATACTTGAGACTTTGCCAGCTTTTAGCTAACAAGCTCTGTTATTAATGGCTGTAGTGCTACAACACTCAAAGGATTATTGTCTAAGTTTGCTGACAATGCACTGCCTACTGACCAGTTTCTAACATGCAATCTGTTATTGTATTTCACACCCCAGATCAATGCTTAAAGCTGCTTGAAGCATCAAGAAAAAAGCCTTGATGTTTTCTCTCCCACCATCCTTTAAAAATAAATAAAGGTCTATCGCATACATCATTATTATCATTATTATTATTATTGAAAGAACATAGCTATTATTATTAGCCAAGTTACCAGGCATCAGTAGCGAGTTTGCAGTTTGATCAAGGAAACTTGAAAAGAACATCAAGCTTCTCACTCATTCATTCTTCCTCCCTCCTCTTTTAAAATTTACCTTTGTTTTTTTTTAAATGGGACAGAATGTCAAGAAACTGTCTCTCCTTTCCTAATTCTTAGCGTAGAGTTTCTGACAAGTTTACAGATTTGCCTTAATTATTCATTCATTTCATTGAAAGTGTGTTCATCTGTTTTAAATTTCTAATAAGTCTAATTTAAATAAAGAGAATACCATTTGAACGCTGATGTCCCGTTTAGAAATCTGGAAGGGGGTTGCAGATGCACACATGGAAACATGGACTTTAAATGAGCTCATTTGTTATTAAACAACCTACTGTTATATTTTACTCTAATCTAAATATAACAATGCAGAGAAGTCTGTTTATCAAACTACAATGAATGAAGTTAGCATGCAACTTGATGTTACCACCATACACACAAACACATATTTAATAGCATGACAGATTGCGTAGAGAATCTGTAAGGAAGATGGAGATATGCAGAACTGTTACCTGGGCAACAGGGGATGAAATATTTTTTAAGTGCACAACAGCCAGATAACATTTGGAAGCGACTCAGACAGACACTGATTCACTGGGTTATAAGAAGAAAGAGGAGATCGAGCACAGTCAGGTTTGCAAGATTCTGTTGTTCAACCTCAATAAAAGTAGTTTTAGTCCTCCTGTGGAGTTGATTTCCTGGTCTACCTAGTGGAGTGACAGATTGTCTCTTTCAGCTACCATGTGGAAATGCATGGAGTTGTGTTACAGGTAGTCCTTGCTTAACTACCACAATTGGGACCGAAATTTTGGTCACTAAGCAATGCAGTCATTAAGTGAATCCAACCTGATTTTACAACCTTTTTTGCGGTGGTTGTTAAGTGAATCACATGGCTGTTAAGTGAATCACATGGTCCCCCATTGATTTTGCTTGCCGGAAGCTGGCTGGGAAGGTAGAAAATGGTGATCGTGGGACCGTGGGACACTGCGATGGTCATAAATGTGAGGACCGGTTGTAAGTTAGTTTTTTCAGTGCCGCCATAAGTCTGAACCATCGCTAAACAAATGGTTGTTAAGCAAGGAGTACCTGTACTTGGGTATTTTCTCACTCTTCCTTTGTGGTCCCATTATGGAGTAAAGGAGACTGTGGGACCTGGGTGCACCCCAGGATTATCCACACCAATCCCAACCAGAGAGGAGTCTTGCTTTCCCATCTATATTCTCTTTGCCAAAGGTGTTCCCTTTATATGAAGACCTTACAAACAGTCCACAGCTATGCATCCATGTGGGCTGCAGTGTCAGCCTAGCTTCCTAAAGGTTTACAGATAGCACTTCTGAGGGGGTGAACAATTCCAGGACTCTGCAGAGACATCTTTTACATCTAGGCTCCTGCTTGCAGCTCACTAACATCTGCTGTTGGTGACCCAGGCAAGACTTGTGACCACAGTTGACCAGTGAGTTTGACGTTCATACTTGAAAGCCAAAGGATTCATTGAAATTCCTCTGCTGGCCCCTTGACCTTTTTCTTAATAAATCTTACTGATCAGAACGCAGAAAGACTTTTTCCTTGAGTTTTTGGTCCCTGTCCTGATTTCTGTTAGAGTTCTGCCATCAGCTCAGCCGCCCTTTTTTTTCACATTGAGGTCTGAACTTAAATCTGTGATTAATTTAACTGTAGATATCTTAGTAATCCCATTATTAAGATCTAGGATAGGTAAAGGTATTGTAGTAATATATGCACAGTTCTGAGTAAAGTAAGATTTATTACTATTATTACTGAAATAGCTGTACTGTTTCTCTCTTGTTGCTCAACGTAGTACTTCTCTCAACAAAATATTTCTGACCCAATTCAAACTACAATAGTACTGCTTATTACTAGTATAACTTAATGGGGTCCCTTTGTGTTTTAATCGTGCAATGCGGACCCACATAATCAAAGGGAAGTTGAACTACTTCTCCTTAACATTGTGAATGGATATGCCTACCCATACAAAACTCTACTTGCATAGAAATTTATATTAAATATATATATTATATAAATATTATACAAATATCAAGGTGCAAATTACTGTTGTTGTTGTTGTTCAGTCGTTTAGTCGTGTCCGACTCTTCGTGACCTCATGGACCACAGCACGCCAGGCCTTCCTGTCCTCCACTGTCTCCCGGAGTTTGCTCAAATTCATGTTCATTACATCGGTGATGCTATCTAACCATCTCATCCTCTGCCGTCCCCTTCTCCTTTTGCCTTCAGTCTTTCCCAGCATCAGGGTCTTTTCCAGTGAGTCCTCTCTTCGCATTAGGTGGCCAAAGTATTTGGGCTTCAGCTTCAGCATCTGTCCTTCCAATGAGCAGTCAGGGTTGATTTCCTTTAGGATTGACTGGTTTGACCTCCTTGCAGTCCAAGGGGCTTACTTACTGTATCTATGTACTGCAACTTACTGTATCATCAAATAAAATGACCAGTGTGCATAAGAGGGATGCTGAATAACTCAGGATCTCCACAGTAACAATGGCCTAACTGGGGCATGAAAGTTCCAGTTGGATGTCTGCTGAATTCTTGATCTCCACATCTTCCTAGCAAAAGGATTTGTTCCTTTCCCTGGAGATTGTAACAGAAAAAGAACTGAAGGCTTTGAAATTTCACAGAGATGATCTTGACAGGTGATCAAATCATCTGCAAAATAAAATTCAGATGTGGCCTGAGTGTACATTCCCTGACAGTACTAATGTACCTTTCTCTGTTGACACTCCTAGTCAAAGGCAAGCAAGATTTTGTGACAGTGACAACAGCCAGAACAGAAAGAGTAGACCCCTTCATGTTTGCAGTACAGAATTTCTCATCCATCAATCCATTTCTTTAACTAGAGAATGAGTGTTTTAACAAGATAGTTCTTAACTTTGGATGGCTTGAGTAGAAAATAATGTGCCTGGAATATGGAAACCTTGTGCTCCCTTCATAAAAGGGGGAAACAGTCCTCTTTGAGATAGGATTATAAATGCTGGTGAAGATGCTATTAATGATGTTAACATGATAGCGTCCCACTAAATAAGTCCTTGATACTGGAAGCTAAACACATAAACAACGTTTCAAGGCCCCTGTCACTCTGAGGCACATTTCTGCAGCGTATAAGCACATCTGTCACTCCAAGATGTATACAGATGTTTTTAATGCAAATGCCATGCTCATGTATAACTCTGGATTCCCAAAATGCCTCTGCTATAGTATCAATACTTCATAACAATTGCAATCTTAATCTTGTTGCTGCTTGAGGAAAGAAATAGCAACTGTGCATTGTCTTCCAGTTCATACCTCTATTCAATTTAAATTTCAGATTTCTCACTGATTCACACTGAAGTATCATTAGAGTCATCTAATCTAATCTAATCTAATCTAATCTAATCTAATCTAATCTAATCTATATACCCAAGAATGCTTTTTTTTTCTGAATAAATGGAAAGCTATTAGGGCAAAAGTATTAAGACAATGAATTGACCAACTGCAGTCATATATTACTTTGGGAAAAGTTTGAACTAAATATTGCATTCTCACCCAGAGTAAGCTCCGTAGAACCCCACAGGACCTGGGAATGATATGTATGACCTACAGAATTAGAGGTTTCTTATAGGTTATCTGAATGCAGAAGAACTTCCTTCCCCAAAAGTGCTTCTATTATAGGCCAGTGGGAGGGGAAATGTAGAATGAAAACGAATGGATCAGGAAGGAAGGGGGAGAGAGAGAGAGAGAGAGAGAGAGAGAGAGAGAGAGAGAGAGAGAGAGAGAGAGAGAAGGGGGGAGGGGGGGAGGGAGGGAGGAGGATTTATGCCAGGAGAAAATGTCAAAACTCCTGTTCTTTAAAAAATTTCTTGACCCAATTGGATGAAATTTACTAGTAAGCCTGGGGTTTATTTAATTGTTTGTTTGTTAAGTTCTAAGTAGAGGTGAAGTGAACCAAATTTCATACAAATTAATGTAAGAGATTTCACATTACACTCCTTTAAAAAAAATCTTCCCATACTTTTACATGTGTTGAGTTACAACACAATGAAATTTGCAATGATAGTAGCCCTTCTGTAGGAAACAGACAAATTCTGGACATATACTCAGAAGGGTTTTGTAAGAAGGACAAGGGTATTGTAAGGAATGCTCAAGCCTATTTCTGAAACCTGTGCCGCTGTTGCTAGGGGCTGAAATGGAAATATAAAGGATGAAGTTTCTAGTTCTTTCAATCAAATAAATTAGTTGATAGTCTAGGTCAGCTATCTAATGCAGCTCAAAAAAGACGATCCCACATCTTGTACACAGTCTTGTAAAGCAAATATCTGAATAAAGAATCTCTCCACATTTATGCACATCCTTGTCATTGACCAGCAATTGATACATGTGACGTCTTCTGAATCATTGTTAGTAATGGAAACTGCTGTCTGTATCTTATAATGCAATGGTTGAAGAACCCATAGATGTTATAGGACTCCAGTTCCCATCATCCTTCTGCCACACTGATTATATTCAAAATCTGGAAGGCCGAAGGCTTACATCTGCTGGACCCCCCTGTTTTACATGTTCCCTTTTGTTCTTTTTATAAGTGATACTCTCACAATAAGCAGATAGAAAATATGAGAGTAATTAAAAATATTTATTGGGCTGGTTTTCTGCAACCAAAATAGTGCTTTAAAAAAAATGAGTCTTTTAAAGTAAAAAATATATGTTAATGTTGTACATGCATCTTATTCCATATTAATTAGGGATTTTTCTCCATCAAGCCACATGAAACAGTTGAAGTAGCAATGTCAACAACAGTTAATATGATTAAAACTGCATTCCTAATAAGATGTGTATCCTAACTTGTATTAATGTTTATTTTAGAATGCTTTCATGTTGTATTGCCATCTGTTTCTTGCTTTTTATGGTACCTAAATTCTACAGTCAAAAGACCCAAAGGGGATCTTTTTTCCTAACAATATAACTTAGGCTGTGATGCTCATTCAAAGTTATGCTTTAACAGTATGTATCTAAGTGGAAAAATACTCCTGGAATTTTACAAAAAAATTAATCTCAAGATGCACATGCAAACTGTAGTCTCCTTATAAATGCCATTCATTGAGTTAGGGGGAAAAACTATCAGTATTGTCAAGAAGTAACATTTTTATTTATATAAAATAATTAAGCTAAGCTGCATTTGCATTGTGACTTTCAAATCACCTTTTGGAGAACACTGAGATCAGTTAAATAATATTCTCATTTACAAAAGAAATCAGTCAGGTGTGGTTTTCGATTGATTAAACCTGGAGTGAGGTTTGATCTAAGAATTTACTACGATACTATCAAAACCATACTATAAAAACAACACGTGAATTAGGTGGGATGAGTAAGTGGAGAAGGAATTTTGCTTCCCTTTTTATGCCTTGGTTGAGCAACCCGTTGTCTGCTCTAGATTTAGGTGGGCTAAATCCCTTAAGATCTCTGCGATAGCACCCGCCCTGTGGAATATCTTGCCCCCGGAGGTGAGGCAGGCGCCCTCCCTCCTAGCCTTCCGGAAGTCTTTAAAGACCTGGTTCTGCCACCTTGCTTGGGATGAAGGAGGTAATAGTTCCTCCTGGGGGTGGTTAGCCCCGTGATATCCTCCTTTTTAAGATCCTACCATCCTCTGGATTTTCTTTATTTATTATTATATTGTATTTTAAAATGTATAGGTTTTTAATTTTAATATTGTTGTAAACCGCCCAGAGTCTACTGCTGTAGAGATGGGCGGTGATAAATCTGAATAATAAATAAATAAAATAAAAGAATCAGACTACATCAGTTTCTAATACAGGGAAATAAGTATTTCAAAATATATTGCTTTCAAAAGCATGCCAATGTTCTCTCTGTAACAGAATAGCTAATGTTGTAGAATCCTATCACACGTTTAGATAACACTTTAAAATATGGATCTTTCCTTCAGCCAGGATTGGTTATGTGAATAAGGAGAAGGTGCTGAACGTGACTCAAGCCTTACTCATGCATGTCTCTGTGACCTATTTCAGGGAAATTTTTGGTCTGCAGAGAAAGGCAAAGCATCCCTCTCTAAAATAACTTTGGAAAGTGTACTTGAGATCTCCTCCTTCCTGTTTTTAACTGGAAATACTCAAATTCTTCACATGTTCCTGGTCTATGCTTTAATGATGGAGTAGACCAGGCAGATCTTCCTACAGGTTGTAAACATGGATCTCACCACCACACATTGAGTTCCCCAGTTTGCTATAGATGTGCAAATCAGCATGAGCCTAGATAAAAGTCCATGACATTGCTAGTAGGACCATTTGCAGGATCAGGCCATATAACGGCTAGATACGGGAGCCTCGTCTCATTTCGTGTCAGAAATGCAGGAAATAAGAAAGGGAAAAATATTAATTAAAATTTAAAAAGTTAAAACATTTAATAAAAATATAAAATGTATATAACTAAGTTTATATAATACGGGAGCCATTCCTGTTAGTTAAATGCTCACTAACTAATTGGTATAATACATTCTTCTTGTGTTTTGTAACACATTGCTTACTTA
The DNA here is from genome assembly GCA_023362775.1 of Charina bottae. Taxonomy (NCBI): domain Eukaryota; kingdom Metazoa; phylum Chordata; class Lepidosauria; order Squamata; family Charinaidae; genus Charina; species Charina bottae. Next base: position 2,126,056 of record JALMGJ010000004.1, on the reverse strand, counting down.
GTCCTTGCTGGTGTCGGAGCAAGCAAGGAACAAGCCCTATTTTTTTTTAATTAAGCCGATGAAGACCAGTGCTGAAAACTTATGAAAATCCATACAGTATGAAAATCCATACAACCCAAATGTTGTTAGGTTTGGTTGGTTTTAAGCTATAGTTTAAAAAACATAAATATGGTATGTTCCTCACAGTATAAAAAGGGAAAGGGATGGTATCTCTTTCTTGTTATTGCAAGGATAACCAATATAATTTTTGAACTTCATGACAGCTCCATTGTTTTTTAGCACCATGGAACAGCCATCGTATGGGTGAATTCATTTAGAAATGTTCTTTCATCTAGGCTCACAAAGTGAAAGCTTTTCCTGTCATCCCTTTATGACATGTTGACCAGGGAAAAAAAAAGATATTGCAGCAGAAAATGAAGTACAAATAAATGTTAGCTGGATGGATGTGCTGTTATAAATGTGCCTTCAGATAAATGTTAACAGGAGTGCACACGTTTCCTATCATAAAATTGACAGTGATTATGGTAAGATTGAGATATTCACCAACAGGTTTGCAGAGGGACCATTTAAGGAAAGGTTGCCTCATAGCAAATACACTCCTGAGAGATCTGTGGTATCCAACTGGTTTCAGGAATATTTCAAAATTGAGAAATAGTGCAAATTCTGTAAAAATCATCATGTTGCTCTAATGAGCAAAGGTTTTGCTGTCTAAAGTGGAGCTAAATCATGCTTTCTTCTGCTTTAGCTCTGCTGATAGCAGGGCCTGAAAGAATCCTGACAGCCCTGAAAAAACTATAACCATCTTCCAAAGTCCATGTTCTGGACTTTCCTTGACATGTAAGATAATGATAATGCAGTATAATATTTCATGGGTTTCCTCTACTGCCAGAATTACAGGTAGTCCTTGCTTAACGTCCGTTCATTTAGCGACCATCCAGAGTTATGATGGCACTGAAATAACTGACTTATGACCATCCCTCACACTTACGACCGTCGCTGCATTCCCATGGTCACATGATCACGATTCAGGCGCTTGGCAACTGTCACACATTTACGACAGTTGTAGCATCCCACAGTCACATGATCGCCATTTTCGACCTACCCAGCTGGCTTCCGATAAGCAAAATCAATAGGGAACCACGTGATTCACTTAACAGCCATGTGGTTTGCTTAACGACTGTGGTGATTCACTTAACAACTGCCACAAAAATGGTCATAAAATCGGGTCTGGATTCGCTTAACAACTTAGCAACCTAAATTCCGGTCCCAGTTGTAGTCATTAAGCAAGGACTACCTGTAGTGAAAAATCAGCATGTTTCTTTTTTAGAACATTAGTAGTCAGACTTCTTATCAAAAAAGAAGAAAAAAACACTGAAAAACCAAGCTTATGAAGTGCTGGCAGTCCAAGTGATCTCATAAGATGTTAATTTATTATTTATCCTTCAGATCTACAAAGGTTCGGCCTAGAATCAGTTCCTTCCATTCCTGATGAGAAAGGAACATGGTAGAATCATATTTTCTTTACTTTCTTAAATTATTCACACTTATTTATTCGATTTATATAGCTGCTCATCTCACAATAGCAACTTCAGGCAGCTAACGTAGACTAAAAAAACTTAAGATACAAAATAAATAGCAATATAGCAAACATATAATGGCACCTGAAGATAACATCAATCAACAACGAATTAACACCTCATGGTGTTATCTGTTATTATGCTTATCTGACCTGGAGAAACATCCAGGTTTTTAAAACTTTCTGAAAAAGTCTGCAGGGTTGGGGCTAACCTAATCAAAGCCATGGTGTTCCAAATGGCAGGTGTTGCAACTGAACATATTAATTAACTATAATTATAATAATTAACTATAATTATAATAATTAATTAAATTATTAATTTTGTGATGCACAAGTTTACAGAACCTTTCAACATGTTTGCCTCTTAGAAACTTCTTATCAGATTAGAAATATCCTCCTGGTGAGCTAATAAAAATTTGAGCTAAGAAAATACTTATTGGCCACATATTCAGATACAGGGGGTCATTTTAATATAAAGCTGCCAGAATTGGGCTGCAAAAAACTGATGGGCCACGAACTAGATGGCAGCAGAGAGACAGTATTTTTGTGCAACTATTTACTGCCATCTAGTGGTCATCCAGGTTTTTAAACTCCTGTCTGGCAGCTCTGTTTTAACTCCAGTTGCATCCGCAATGTTTACAAGCACCCTCAACCCTTACTGCAGCAGGTGATCCGGTTTAATGAAGACTTCAAAGACTTTTAGACACATCCTTTCTTCTGTTGGGAGAGAGACCATTGGAAAGTTTATTTATTATCTTGGGCATTTTTGTAATAAACCACCCCAACTTGTGGGATTTGGGGATGAGGAGACTGTGTTGCAGTAGTTTCTACTCTTATTTGTTAGATGGTTCTCAGATGATAGTGATTGAAGTCAGATGTTCCTCAAAGCAGAAGCTCTTATACTTCAGGATCCATTCTGTCACCAATACTTCTTAACATCCATATGAAACTGCTGGGTGAGGTCACCAAGAGTTTTGGTGCTGGGGGTTAACAATATGGTGATGACCCCCAGATCTATTTCTCCATGGTACTGTTGCTACAAAATGACATTTTCTTCCTAAATAGACATTCCTGCAGGTAGAAATGGACTGGATGAATGTTAATAAATTGAAACTGAATCCAAGCAAGATGCTCATGATCTGGACAAGGATTCCCTTGTTCTGGATGTGGTTTGAGCCTGCTTTTGGTACCTTAGGATGAGACTATGACCAAGAGGCTTTTTGTTAGCTATAATCAATATATTATATCTGCCCATTCCTTGAAGAGAACACCCTTCAAAATAATGGTGCACCAACTGGTAACCTGCAGAGAAGACTAGTGAAATATGTTCCACACAGAGTTACTTTTGGACATACAGTAGTTTGGAAACATCAGTAAGTTCAAAATATGGTAGCCAGATTAATCACAACCATACTGAGCAGCATCATTGCCTGCTTGGTATATGTTACTGTTACTGTCCTGAAGGAACATCTTTCTTTGCATTTAGGCTGTTAGGAGAGGTCTGTTTTCTGATACCCCCAACTTCTCTGATGGCAACATGGGTCTAGGACTTTTTAGCATGGTCCATAGGTTGTGAAAGATGTCTCCTAAAGATATCATGGATCAACCTTTAGAGGCCTCCAGGAGGCTCACCTTTTCAGCCTGGTTTTTAATAATATTTAAAAGTTACTTTTAAAAAAGTGTTTAGTAATTTTAAATGACTTTAATGAGTTTTATATTTGTTTTAACCTGTTTGTTTTAATGTATTTGCATTATTTAAATTTTAATGTGAAACACCATGGCCTTTTAGAAAGGGTGGTATTAAAATTGCATTAATAATTAGAACCACCCTACCCCCATTACTAGCTCTTTCCTAAGATCATTCTGATTTGGGGACAGATCCATCAGCTGCTGAAATCCAATATTCTCACATCTTTCTAACACATTATTCAGCAAAAACAATCCAGGCTCTTTTTCTGTGGTTGAGTCTTGTTGCAACAGATGGGTTGCCATGTCTCCAACATCCCAAAGCTTCAGAGAAACAGACTTGAATAGAAGCTACTGTATATGAAGGAAAAGAATTCGCATGAAAGAGATTCTACCCATTTGATCAAACCTGATAGAAGGAAAATCCATCCTGAATTGACTTGCTTTATTTCAGCATCTGGGATTTTCCCAAATCTGCTGCTTATACCTAAGGCTGATTGGTCTGTGAAATATTTGTGAAAAGAGGAAGAATGATAGAACAAATCAGGAAAAATTTATATCCAAAGAGTCAACATTGAATTTAATGAGCCCTTATAGAAAGGTATTCTATATATTTTATTTAGGTAAAATATACAACCGAGAACAATTAACTTAAAAGGATCAAGTATATGTGGAAAGGATGATTATCGGAGGAAAATGCAGCTACGGAAATGTTTTGCAGATGTACTGCATTTAAATTAATAAAATCTCATTAGGTTTTATGTTTGCCAATAATGGCTGGAAAAGTTACCATACATTGTAAGAACAATTACCCAGATCTTCACTGTCTCATTAGGTTTGTCATACTGTTTTCATTATAATACATTAGAACTTGTAAGTGAGCCTTCACTAATGACATATTGTTCCAATTCGTCTTTCAGCAGGCTCTAAGATATTTTAGTATTTGTGTTATAAGCCAGCAGGTGTCTTCACTTTGCATTTTTCTCCCAATCAGTTTTATACACAGACCTCCAGACATAGAAAGGAATGTAAAAGGCCTTTCAACAGTCACATAAAATGAATCTGATTAGAGTAAAACAATATGCACTATTTTTATGTTTTTGAGGTTAACACAAAGCATTGAAAATCTTTCTGCTGCTGTGAGTTCTCGTACCAAAAATACAACAACATTTAATGTGCATAAGTAACCTTGGGAGATAAAAAAAATTGAAGGTTTTGCACAAACCAATGGAGTTGGTGATTTGAATATCTAAGGAATGATGCATTTCAGTGAGAATAATCGCGGGTTTAACTAAAGCTAAATCTCTAATATTTTACCATGCCTAGAAGGTACTATTATAGAGGTACGGTATATTATCCAGGATGGAATGCCACAAAGGAAATAAGAATGATTTTCCCTGTGCAATTTTGGAATTCTCCAGTTGAAAACCATGTTGGTTCATCCATGTGTTTAAAATGGGATTACTTCAAACACTCCAATCTTCTGAGGAATCCAAAACTTTTTGAAAAGATAAATTTTGTATCACAAGATTTTGAAAACCAGTCTGAATAATAATTCTGATACAACATATTCATGCAATATTTTAAGAGGCAGTGTATAGAAAACATCTTCTGGAGCAGAAGAATTTCTGAAATGTTGTATGAGATAAGCAAAGGTCCTCCCTTTTGTGTCAAATTTGTATGGTATTTGATAGGACATGCCTTAATTGTTGGATACACTGTCCCTGTCCACCAAATTATTTCTTTTGTGGTGCAGAATGGAGGAAGGATCATCTGATGTCCTATTTTCCATCTCTGTTTTGCTGCTACAGTATGTACATAATAGGGTTAAAGCTGGACTTGCCGAAGGAAGGACGCTCCCTCAGAGACTCTCCATGTTAATTACCCACAGTATTGTTTCCAGTGCCTCAGGAAACTTTGATGCTTGTTGATGTAGATAGATAAAGATAATGTTTATGTTCCTCTCCCTTCTCTTGCCTGTCTTTCCCCCCATTTTTGCCAGCTAAATGTTCGTGCTGGGTGCTAGCTAAACTGGAAATTATCATCCCTGGTAGCTTTCCAACACTAACTATTCCATCTGCATGAAGATTTGCACTTTCCATGGGCAGAAAATCTGCATGGTGAAGTAAAGCAAATAGTTACTGGTCTTCCACATTTGGAAGTAGAAAATCCAGCAGTTAAAGTGAAAACTAGTTGACTTAGCAAGATACACACATCCTTGTTGGGTGAAAAACAGAAGACAGATCAGCCAGCCAGCCACCATTACTTTATTAAAGCTGGGGATAATTTAAGATGAGAAAGAGTTACTGTCAGCCATGGAGTAAATAAAAAGTGTTAACCCAAACCAAAGCTGGTAGGATTATTTTGCCATGAGAGGACATATGGATAGAATATAAACTCACATCGTGTATACTAAGAAATTGTCTACCTCCTATACTTGAATCATTACATTTAATTTTTCCATCAACTAAAAGGCAAAAGTGCTATCTAGGAGGGAAATATTTTTTTTCTTCTTTATCCAATTACAGGACCACTTGTAGATCCAGTCACAGCTCTCCTATAACACTCAATAAAAAATATTTCTCTTGAATTTTTCCCCTGCCCCATTTCTAAGGATAACCCTAGAGAAATCATAGTGATTTCCTCACTACATAACACACATTACATTCAAGAAATATCATTTTCAACTTAGTCAGAAAAAGTCCTTCCATTTTACACAAGACCACCATTTTGAATCTTCTTTCCTGAGAGTGAGATTATCTGTTAAATATGGCTTAAGTGCATTTATGTTTTTTTTTTCTTCTACTTATTATAACTTTCTCAAGTCCCCCAAGGCCTTCGGGGCTACTTTTATGTTTTTTATTTGACATATTTCTTTCTCCTCTCTCTCTCTCTCTCTCTCTCTCTCTCTCTCTCTCCACATTAATATGTGTATACATTTTAATTAATACTTTCAATTGTGGACCACATTTTGGCAAGTTTTTATTAAACAGGAAGTAGGGAGAAGGAAGAAAATCTGCTCTCCCAGCAAAATATCCTTCATTTTCTGTCCAAAAGGGAAGGGAATCCATTATTGACTCACACAATGAATTAGAAAGTTAAAAATAATCCAGTCCCAACTTTTCAGGTTGTTACAAAACAAAGCAAATAACAGCCAAATGCCTACTGCATTTTCCAGTATTGGATACATTATATTTTGAGCAAGATCAAGCATCTCACACCTATTTTATTTCAGAATTGGTTATTTGCCTTGAAGGTAAGAAGTTTGGGGGCGGAAAATGGTTCCAGAACAGAAGCGAACAACCTGGAGGCAGCAGATTGGTCTGCAGACCCTAAATCTCTTCTCCTTCGCCTCTTGAGCCTTCTCCTGAAGGAAACACAAGGAAAACTATGCTGGAAAATAGGCTTAATATAATTAATGTAATTAATTCTAATCCCACTACCCAAGGAAAAAAGACAATCCTATTTTATCGCTTTCTCAGGTGTTCTATTATTTTTTCCCCTGCTGTTCACTTTTTTTGTGTTACTTGAAATAGCTTATTCTTTCTCTCTGTATGTAAGTGTCTGCATGTGTTTGTCAGGGAAGGAAGGAAGGAAGGAAGGAAGGAAGGAAGGAAGGAAGGAAGGAAGGAAGGAAGGAAGGAAGGAAGGAAGGAAGGAAGGAATCTACCTATATGTATTCAAAGAACAAGAAGGAAGGAAGGAAGGAAGGAAGGAAGGAAGGAAGGAAGGAAGGAAGGAAGGAAGGAAGGAAGGAAGGAAGGAAGGAAGGAAGGAATCTACCTATATGTATTCAAAGAACAAGAAGGAAGGAAGGAAGGAAGGAAGGAAGGAAGGAAGGAAGGAAGGAAGGAAGGAAGGAAGGAAGGAAGGAAGGAATCTACCTATATGTATTCAAAGAACAAGAAGGAAGGAAGGAAGGAAGGAAGGAAGGAAGGAAGGAAGGAAGGAAGGAAGGAAGGAAGGAATCTACCTATATGTATTCAAAGAACAAGAAGGAAGGAAGGAAGGGAGGGAGGGAGGGAGGGAGGGAGGGATCTAGCTATATGTATTCAAAGAACAAGAAGGAAGGAAGGAAGGAAGGAAGGAAGGAAGGAAGGAAGGAAGGAAGGAAGGAAGGAAGGAAGGAAGGAAGGAAGGAATCTACCTATATGTATTCAAAGAACAAGAAGGAAGGAAGGAAGGAAGGAAGGAAGGAAGGAAGGAAGGGAGGGAGGGAGGGAGGGAGGGAGGGAGGGAGGGAGGGAGGCAAACTAATAAACTCTGCAAAAACATTAAATGAATAAAATTGTTTGTAGCTGATAGTGAGTTAAGACTAAAGGAGAGACTGGGATATAACTCATCATGTCCTCTGGTACCTGTAAGTAACGGGGTGTTCAAATATATGAGAAAACCTGTAAGTTACCTGAGTCTATATCATTACTTCATTATAGCTATGGACATATGAAATGGCTGGAATTCAGCTCTCTCTCTTCCTCATCAATCATCAAACTTAGCAAATCTGATCCAGTATTGATTTTGTACTACTCAGATGTTGGCATCCCTCTATAAGGAGGGGAAATATTGCAATGGGTTTTCATTGTGTTCTTTTGAACAGTGTGTTAAAATCTGAAATAAAACAATACACACAAAGGAACATTGTTCTGAAGAAGGTCGAGCACTGCAACTGTGAGCAGTTGTGAGTAAAAATGTAAAGAGATGTACTGTAGGTGAGTAGGATAGCATCAGTGGCCACATGTTGGCAGAAGCTGGGGTGTACCAGCCAGAGAATTGTTTCACCATCCATCAGTACTTCCCTGATTCATAAAATGCACATAATTAGCTATATCACTTAAATATTCTACCTTCAAAAGGCAAAGGAAAAAAAAAATCAGCATCCTGTTCATATATAATGATGTGTTTTTTTAAAATAAAACTTCTCCACAGCAGATGGTATATTTTTTTTATTTATTTATTTATTATTTATTTATTTATTTTATTTATTTATTATTGTATTTATACCCCGCCTATCCCCTCCCTAACGGAGGACTCTAGGCGGCTTACATACATAGTAAATTACATTTCATTATACAGTATACATTTTTTAAACCGCGCGCTTAAGGGAAGGGGTAAGGGAACCAACTCTTTCGTGGCTACTGGCCTACATGTCCCACAATGCCTTGCGTCGGAGCCGGCTGCTGACGTCCTGGATGTTGCTGCTTCGGGTATATAGACGTCCTTCCTTTGCAGAGAGCTTAAGAAGATCCTTACAGTGCATCTTTATTAAAAAAAATCTAAGCTCTCTTCCACACTCTCACAATGTCCACTCCACAAACCCTCGAGGACAGTTTCAAGTTGACTCACAATGAAGAGAGGCCTTCTCAAGCTCATCCAGAGGAGAGGAACCCTAAAACAGACAGCTACCTTCAGCCTGGGAAGATGAAACTCCAAGTCTCATCTCCTTCAGCTGATCAGTGGACCTTGACTTGAATCAAGGGTATCACAAAAAGATTGTTGGGAGGATAATGTGAGGGGAAGAGTCTCATTAACCACCTTGAACTCCTTGGAGGAAGAAGATGTATGCATAATTTTTAAAACAAAAAGAGATTGCTTCACCTGGTACCCATCACACCACAACCTGACATCTGCTGGAGATGGCTTCTTGATTGTCCCTCCTTGATGCAAAGTTGTTGGGGCCATTGGAAGACCTGATCCATAGTGACATCAGACCTTGAGGATAAACCTCCTGTGGAACTGAGCCCCCCAAATTGGATTTTTAAAAAATAGTGAAAGATCTACCTGTTTACCACACCATTTTCTAAAACCTGAATGGCCCTATCATATTAGTTTTCAATACACATTTTAATAATGTTAAATTTTAACGTTATTTTAACGTTTGGATTTTAATGTGATTTTAATAATCATTTGAAGCCTCCCTGAGCACCATTAGGTGCAAGGAAGGGGTATAATCTAAATAAATAAGTGTCTGATGGTTGTTGTGGGTTTTCCGGGCTGTGTGGCCGTGTTCTGGCAGTTTTGGTTCCTAACGTTTCACCAGTCATTGTGGCTGGCATCTTCAGAGGACAGGAGCACAGCTAGAAGATTCTCTCTGTGTCCTCTGAAGATGCCAGCCACAGCTACTGGCAAAACGTTAGGAACCAAAACTGCCAGAACACGGCCACACAGCTCGGAAAACCCACAACAACCATCGGATTCCGGCCGTGAAAGCCTTTGACTATACAAATAAGTGTCTCCTTCACATGAACTTTCCCATTCATCAGCGTTGCTCGTTAGGGTGCAAATATGAAAACAACTAATTTGTTCATCATATTTATCCAAGCATGTGAACTGTCTTAACTGTTATAAAGCCAGGTTCATGTTGTATTTTAACTATGTTAAATCTCGTTTAACAGATTTTGCATTTTATGTTTATTTTCCGCAACCCTATTTGTTTTTGTGTTTCTGTCTGCTGCTTAATTTCCAGCTATTCTGGAGGTGAACCCTGTATGATTTACTTAGTTTACTTAGCAGTTAATCAACTCTAGGAAAAACACAGAACAATTTGTTTCATGCAGATTGTAGTTCTGAAGTATGTTTGGAATGTTTTCTTAATTTACAGCATATTTTTCTTTATCTTCTTTCCTGGATGGCAGTCTTGCATGTTGAAGCTGCTCTCTCTGCACATATAAATCCTTTCTCAAATGCATTTTTCCCAATATAAATGGCTCTGGGTACATCTTTTTATGGGTAAATTCTTGGATTTTTTTTTAGTTCGCTGAATACCAAATCATTCCAATATGTTAGCTGTTTCTGTAACATTTTATCAATGTAAGGGGTTTTCCCCACATTCTTTGATGCTAGAGTAGCCTGCATTCATTAGGAAATTATAAGAGATCCAATCACACAAAGCTCAATGGGGGTTGGAGAATTGCTAAAGGCAATGCTGGTTATAGTATGCCAGATATATAAACATAATGGAACAGTGGACACTGAACAGGAGCTGACAGCATGAAAAGTTAATTTAGGGCACTGTATTCAGTCACTATGCATATTTCTAGATCGAGACCAAGAAGCACTAAATTCCTCTCATCAATATGTTGTCACTGGTTGCAATAGGAATTAAGTACAACTAACTAGGTGAAATGCAACCTAGTTATGTAGTTGTACATTGAATAAAGGAGACAGATAAGATCCAGTGCTGGCTAACCAGTTCATAGCATCATCCTGTAGACTGGTAATGTTGGGAAGATTGACAAGGGTCATCTAGTCCAGCCCTCTGCTGTATTCAGAGGTGTCTCTCCTTCAAAACCTCCAGAAATGGAGAACCGACAGCCTCCATTTGAGAGTGACTAGACAGTAACCAATTTAGGAATAAACTTATCTGAATGTGCAGAATCAACTGTTGTGAGCTGCTCCAAGTCACATATGTGAGGTAGGCGGGTATAAAAGTTGAATAAATCAATAAATGTGCTTATGTGTATTTGCCAGTCACATTATACAGTATTCATCCCAGCACAAATACATGTACAAATGTGAGGGAAATGCTGTTCTTTGTGTCGATAAATTAAGAGATATAGTCTAGAAGATGTATAGGCGAAGAGGAAGAGGATGGAGGAGAACCCCAGTTAATGATCAGAATGCACCTTTTTCATGCCAAATGTCGCAACGGTATTTCAGACTAAGAACAATGACAGGAAAAGGCTGGATGATGGCACCATGGGAAGTTTGCTTTGTGGAAGGTGAGAACCACAAGAGACTTTGACAAAAACAGGCAGGGCTGTGTCATGAATGCCAAGGGTGCAGGCAGGATTTTTCATTTTTCCCCAGCTTGGGGAAGGATGAACTGCTCTTCCCAGGGACAGCAGTTTCAGTGGACTCTTGGGCTGGTGGATTGCCTTCATGAAAACCTAGAATGCTTTTGTCGATTCAGGTATTGGGATAGGTAGGGTCAACATGCCAATACTCTGTAAATTCATTTCAAACACTTACCTAGGAAATTATATTCTAAAAACCTGATTGCAATTTAATTTTCTTTATTACCTATTTGTTTTACCAATGGAACTTTCTTTCAACTGAAAATGAAAGACATACAGGAAGACAATTCCATTTAGGACAGCAACAAGAAGAAGGTCTTAAAGGTCGCGTGCTATGCTGCCAAGCCAGCCCAATATCTACCCACCTCAGCAGGATGGACAGTTGGTCAAGAGAAATCAACCATTCCAGGACAAACTTTCTAATGTCTGGTCTATAGCAGCAATAACAGGAACTGACCTTGCTCAGTGCCCCCAGTTTAATATCTCTTTTGGGAGGGGAGCATAAGACTGGGGTGTAAGAATGGAATGGACATGGCTGACAAGCTATCCCCCTGAATGGGAACTCTGCATTTTATTGGGGTCCTATTTGTCCTCCATAATACCTAGACATGGTGACCTTCCTTCTGTCTGCTCCACATAATTGAATGGTAATGGGTAGAAAGAGAAATGCAGTGGGTAATTGAATTTCACTGGGTTTAATGAGAGAAAAATGGAGAGCTAGACATGATGAAACCATTCTAGGCCATTTGGGGTCTTCCCCCATCATCTCCAGGTCTGCCCTAAAGCACTTATTTCTGACGGCATACACATCTTTACTCCTCATCATCTGAAGAAGTCAGGCATATGGTGCGATGCAGGGAAATCAAGCTCTTTGCATCTAAGTACTTGCCTGAATTTTGCCTTTTGAGAATGGCAGGGTCCTCTTCTCTGGATGCAGCATTCTGTACGGAATTGGGAAATTGGTGGAAATTACAGGACTTTCTATCAAGACAGATCAGATAATATCCATCTCTGCCAACCTGTACGCTGTATCTGTTGAACCGTGAATGTTAAAACAAACATAAAGAGAAATGGAGGGAGGTGTCAGAAAGATTTCAGAGATTGCTTAAGGGGCCTTCACTGAAGAGCCCAGATATGCCTCAGTTATCCTAAAGGCCAAGGTTTTGCTTTGCTCTGCCTCTTCCTCTTCCTCCCCTTTCCAAACTGATGCTTTGCTTCCTCCTGTTTCTGTGGCCAACATCAGCTACTATTAAGGACTTTTCATGCGTGTAAAATAATATGATTTCACAATGATTACATATTCACTCTACAGCTGGCTGAGTTTTTACATCTCCATTTGTCATTGACTATTGTGTCCAATTAAATGATTAGCTTTTAAAAACTGCTACACATTAAGAGAGTGAACTTGTGTTCCATTGCAGTGAGTGATGCAGAAACAAACTCATTACAGCATGTAATTCACCCATATTAAATAACAAACAGATGGCGGCTGTAAATGAGAGCTGTTTTTTCTCTTCAAAAGTGCCAGGGAAAAGGTGTTTTTATTTATCTTTGTTTCCAGCTTCTTTCTGTTTTCTTGACAAGTGGGCAGCTGGCTGCTGAGGTTTTCAATTGGTGCAGAAGAATGAAAAGCCGGTTTCCATTAATTTCCCCATAAAATAACTCTTTGAATCATTCCCGTTATAAATGCCTGTGCAGTAGCAAGCTGCTGCTTGATTAATTCACTTATTATGAAGATTTCATCTTTTATAAGAGGGCCTGCAGGTAATTTATCTTGTTTAGTAAGATTAGAAAAATGTAATTATCTTGATACCTTTGGACCCCTCTCATTTTAATTGTGTACCCATAAATTTCAAACATTAAGATGGAATTTCATTTCTCTATCTTTTTTTTTTAAGCACAAATGTTCTTAACATGTGGCAGAAAATGGTATTGTAAGAGATACATTAAAAAGTTATGAATTTCAGGGGATCGGAGTTGTACCTGTATATCCTTGTAATGGGAACAGCAATTCTGGTGACATTCCATCAATTCTTTTTCCTTTATCAGAGCAGTGTTGAAGGAAACATCTCTGTCTCTAGGAAACTGATGGATCTGCTTTATTTCCACCACTCAGAATGAAATTGGAGGTCATCTTCAGCTGCCCTACTGAGACTGAACAAATTCCACTAATTCCACCAATGTTTATACATCTCGCTCGGCAAGTCTGAAATCTGCTTCCTTCTTTCTTCGCGTGCAATGTGGGTGATGGATCTCTTCCTTGATTTTAGCTTAGGGTCTGGACTATTCTGTCTTTCCCTGGACCATTAAGAAGGAGATTGCTCTGAGAATAAACCCTTTTGCTGTTACAGGTTGAATGAGAATTATTAAAATGGGACCCGTTTTGTTTGTCCTGAGCCTTCACAAACTTGATGCTGCTGCCTAAGTATCCCATCATGCAACAGTCTCCATCTTCCTTTGAACCCCCAGTCCTAAACCAAGGAGCCAGCTTTTTCCATCTAAGGAGAAGACTCACTAATGGTGCAGCTAACTCTACATTAGGGGTCATAAATAACAATCACTTTCTGTACCTGGAGATGTCAAGGATTCAATGTAGGTGTTCTGCATCGAAAGCATAAGTGCTCAGACATGAGGAATTCTATCTCCCACTACTACAACTGAGAAACACTGAACTAGTAAATGGCCCACATGCACATTTCCCACTTAGGATTGCAATCCTAAATAGGCTTCCCATGAGAAAGCTTGTGGGGAAACAATATGTCTGAAGTAAGCCTCCTTACAGTAGTAATGTATGGCTGTGAGAGTTGGACCATAAGGAAGGCTGAGCACCGAAGAATTGATGCTTTCGAACTGTGGTGCTGGAGAAGACTCTTGAGAGTCCCTTGGACTGCAAGGAGGTCAAATCAGTCAATCCTAAAGGAAATCAACCCTGACTGCTCATTGGAAGGACAGACACTGAAGCTGAAGCTCAAATACTTTGGCCACCTAATGCGAAGAGAGGACTCGCTGGAAAAGACCCTGATGCTGGGAAAGACTGAAGGCAAAAGGAGAAGGGGACAGCAGAGGATGAGATGGTTAGATAGCATCACCGATGTAATGAACATGAACTTGAGCAAACTCCGGGAGACAGTGGAGGACAGGAAGGCCTGGCGTGCTATGGTCCATGAGGTCACGAAGAGTCGGACACGACTAAACGACTGAACAACAACAACAACAAAAGCCTCCTTAGGACTGACCTGCACATTTTCCTTCAGTGAAAAAATATTAAGGTGGGAAAAGAGAATTCTGAAAGACAATTCTGGTCCAAGTTTGGTAAAATCTACACTAACATTTTTATTGTCAGTCCTTGCACTGTTTAATATCCCATCCCTGTCTGGCAGAGAACACATGAAATATGATGGACGAAATCCTGCATTCCAGAGCCTACTTACACCTGGAATTACCAAATGGCAGAGAGATGTGTGTGAGGTGCTTCTTTTTACTCCAAAGCCCCATGTGTGTGAGGTGCTTCTTTTTACTCCAAACCTCCAAAGCTTACCACCAGAGCTCCAGACTCCTCTGGAATCAAGAATCAAGTTATTTCAATTAGCAAGCATGATCTAGAAGCTCCTGGACTCAGCAGATACGTATCACGTAGTGAAAGAAGGAATCGCCCTAAAAAGATCTTTGTTGTTCTCCCTTTAGGAATTCCTACGAGATCTTACTCTGTTTAAAGAAGGAAAGTTAGCTAACTACATTGGTTTCATGGCAATGAAATGATTTTGTGGACATCGATTTAAAATAATCTCTCGGGGAAAAGAAGTTATGACAGTTTTAATCTGTGTAAGAATTCAACAGTGTTAGTGAAGCCCACATTTCTTGGCTTCTGAAAATTAGATTACTTAAATGCAAGCTTTATGTTCAAATGTTGAGTTATCAAACTAGCATTTGACAAGTAGAGATTGAAGGTACAACATTGAAAAGTATTTTGGGGTTGGCGCTGTAACTGATTTTCGAAACCATCACCTCCTACATTGTATAGAGCAGAGCTTTCCAAAATGGGTGTCGCAGCCAGCAGCGGCACTTTGCAAAGCCCTGGTATAGAGGTTCAAGAAATTAAAGAAGCTTATTTTGATTGTTAGTGAAATAAGGATTTTTGTATTGTGGAACACAAAACTCTGCACCTTGTGGGCACCTCCCTTCTCCTCTTCTGCATGTCATCATATATATATATATGATAATGATATCATCATATATCAATACCTCAGTCCCTGGGAGACATGAGCAAAGATGCAAATGTTGTACCTCATGTCCAACTGCGTTGGAAAAAATGGTATCCCCTTTTCCCAGGGATCTTTGCTTAAGCAATAATCAAATTTTGTCTTCTCCAAGTGTTGTAATATCTAAAAATATTTATTTTTTTTATTTATTTATTGTGGTATTTATACCCCGCCTATCCCCTCCCTAATGGAGGACTCTAGGCGGCTTACAAGCATATATATACATTTAATTATACAATTCACAAATCACCATTTTCACCGTGCCTGAGGGGAGGGGGTAAGGAACCGACTCTTCCAGGCTCTGGACTACAATTCCCAGGATGCCTTGAGCCGGCTGCTGACGTCCTGAAGCTGTTGCATCCGGGTCGTCACCGCCTGCCATTCGATCTTCCTCCGGATCCTTTCCTCCGGTGGTGCCGACTTCCCGACAGGACGCCAGCAAATTAGCCCACTTTAAGGTGGTACTCATTTATCTACTTGCAAAGCTTTCGAACTGTTGGGTTGACAGGATATTCAGTATGGTCTTCTTCCTGGCACACAAAGAGAGCTGTAGTCTTCCTGCAAACTGCTTCTGTGCACTTTAGAATCATTCATTCAGAGCAAGATGTTTAAAACGTTAAGAGAGCTTCTTATCATTTGCTGTACTTCAACGGTGTTGTTGTTTTCATTGTTATTAATATTAAATACAGTAGCGAGAGGTGCATTTAGGCAGCGTGCATTCTCTGCTGGTTGAAGTTCTAAGCAGTGAGAAAATTCATAAGCACAAAAAAGCTGTAAATCGAGGAGAGCACGGAACGGAGAAATAAGCACAGATGGCTGGAATATTTCAAGTCAGGTGAGAATAGCAATTGTGACAAAGCGTGATCCAGGAGACCTTTGTCAGCAATCACCCATCTGAATTCTGAAAAGGTGACTAGCTCATTAGGCAGATTGAAGAACAGCCCTCAGCGACCTTGTAACAAACCCAGGACTGCGGATCTGGTTTGCCTGCACATAAACCACTCTTGGTGGCTCTAAGGTTTATGCGTGCCAGGTGTTCTTGGAAATTCAGCCAGGAATTTGTAATTTTTATTCCCACGGAGGACCGTACTGCAGAGTAGGTGTGAGATCTTTGTCTACCAGAATCCTCTTCCATCCTCTCACTTTCACAAATTCTGAAGAAGTGTGTCCGACTTCACCAAAGATCAGGACTCCTTGAAAGTTTCATTGGGGTCACAGGTTGCCATTCAAGCATGTTCATCAAGGGCATACAGTATATTGAAAATTGCAGAGTCTCTTCTTGTATAAGGGAAAGCAGCAAAGAACCACATGCCTTGTGGCCATTATATTTATTTATTTATTATTTGACTTTATCCCCGCCCATCTCTACCATGGTAGACTCTGGGCGGTTTACAATCACAATATATAAAAAGTTAAAAGACTATACATTTAAAAACTACTATAAAAATAAAAAATCCAAATCCAAAAGATGGTATGTTCTTAAAAGGAGGATATTACTAAGCTAACCACCCCCAGGAGGAACTATTAGTTCCTTCGTTCCAGGCAAGGGGGCAGAACCTGGTTTTAAAGACCTCCTGAAGGCCAGGAGTGAGGGCGCCCGTCTCGCCTCAGGGGGCAAGTTATTCCATAGGGCGGGTGCTATCGCAGAGAAGGCATGCCTCCTGGACCCTGCTAGATGGAATTCTTTTGATGATGGGATCCGAAGCATGCCCTCCCTGCATGATCAGGTGGGGTGGGTAGATGTGATCGGGATAAGGCGGTCCCTCAGATACCCTGGTCCCATGCCATGTAGGGCTTTAAAGGTGATAACCAACACCTTCAATTGGATCCGGAAGCAAACTGGTACCCAATGCAGCTCACGGAGTAGCGGTGTTACATGTGCTGATTTTATAGCACCCAGAACTACCCATGCAGCCACATTCTGTACCAGCTGAAGCTTCCGGATACTCTTCAAGGGTAGCCCCATGTAGAGCGCATTGCAGTAATCTATATGGGAGATGACAAGGGCATGAGTGACTGTTCGAAGGGCCTCCTGATCCAGGAAGGGGTGCAACTGGTGCACAACCCGAAGCTGTGCAAAGGCCCTCCTGGCCACGACTGCCACCTGCTCCTCGAGCAGGAGTCGTGAGTCCAGGAGGACCCCCAAGTTTCGCACTGAATCTGAACGGGGTAGTGCCACCCCATCCAGAGTTAAAGATGACAACTTCCTGGAAGCCGAGAGGCCATCAATCTACAGCCACTCTGTCTTACCAGGGTTCAGTTAAAGCCTGTTGTGCCCCATCCAGGCCCCTACAGCCTCCAGACACTGAGAAAGGGTGTCGACTGCAACACTTACTTCACCCGGGACGGAGATGTACAACTGGGTATCATCAGCATACTGGTGATACCTCATCCCGTGGTGACGGATGATCTTGCCCAGTGGCTGCATATAGATGTTAAATAGGAGAGGAGAGAGAACCGAACCCTGCGGCACCCCACACAGGAGGGGCCAAGGGTCAGATCTCTCCTCTCCTATTACCACCGATTGGGAATAGTCCCGGAGGAAGGAGGCAAACCAGCGTAAAACAACGCCGCCCACCCCCAACTCCCTGAGCCGCCCCAAAAGGATACCGTGGTCGACGGTATCGAAAGCCGCTGAGAGGTCCAAGAGAGCGAGAATGGATGCACTCCCTCCATCTCGCTCTCGTGAGAGATCATCCATAAGTGCGACCAATGTGGTCTCTGTCCCATATCCTGGCCTGAAACCTGACTGAAAAGGGTCTAGATAATCCGTTTCATCCAGAATCCTCTGGAGTTGCAGCGCCACCACCTTCTCAACCACCTTTCCCAAAAAGGGAAGGTGGGAGACAGGACGAAAGTTGTTTAAAACAGTGGGGTCCAGGGAAGGCTTCTTGAGGAGGGGGTGCACCAGCACCTCCTTAAAGACCACCGGGAACACCCCCTCTCCCAAAGATGCATTAATCATCACCTGGACCCAACCACATGTGACCTCCCGGGCTGACTTAACCAGCCAGGAGGGACACGGGTCAAGGTGGCATGTGGTGGCGTTTACAATCCGGAGGATCCTGTCCACTTCATTAGGTCCAACAGGATCAAACTGTTCCCAGATAACAGGGCAAGTACGTTCCTCTGGCATCTCCCCAGATTGTGCCTCATGCTTAGAGTTTAACTTAGAATGAATCTGAGCGATTTTGTCCTGCAGATGCTCGGCAAACTCTTCCGACCGGCCCTGTAAATGGGTCACCAAATCCACCCGACCCAGAAGAGATCTAGTAATCTTAAACAGGGCCGTCGGGCGGCATTCTGCGGATGCAATAAGAGTGGAGAAATATTCATGTTTCGCCGCTCTTACCACCACAAGGTAGGCCCTAATAGCGGCTCTAGATTGTGTCCGGTCAGATTCCGTCTTCATCTTCCTCCAGCAGTGCTCCAGACGTCTCTTAACCCTCTTCAAAACCCTCAACTCCTCCATAAACCATGGGGAGTGATGGGTTGATCAGGGCAAGAGAGGTCGCATAGGCACATATATGGTAGAGGACACCCAGTAACATCCCCAGCAAACCCCAGTGATACCAAGTGATATTTTCACATAAGCTACAGGTAGTCCTTGCTTAACAACCATTCGTTTAGTGATGGTTTAGACTTACGATGGTGCTGAAAAAACGACTTATGACCGGTCCTCACACTTATGACCATCGCAGCTTCCCTGAGGTCACGTGATCATGGTTTAGGCAGTTGGCAAACAGTTCACATTTATGACCATCACAGAGCCCTGTGGTCATGTGATTGCCATTTTTGAACTTCCCGGCCAGCTACTGGCAAGCAAAATCAAAGGGGAACTGCGTGATTCACTTAACCACCATGTGGTTTGCTTAACACCCGCGGTGATTCGCTTAACAACCACCACAAAAAAGGCCATTAAATCGGGGCGGATTTGCTTAATGACCGCTTTGCTTAGCAACTGAAATTCTGGTCCCATTTGTGATTGTTAAGCAAAGACCACCAGTATGTCTGTGTGTTTGATGCATGGCAGACGTAAGGAAGTTGCAGCATTTATGTCATATATGTATTTGCATTGCCCCAGGGCATTTCTTCAGCAAACAACTTGGGGGAGTCAAAAGAAACAACGCCTTGCTGTGCCATTACATGCAAACCTCTAAACTAAGCTGATCTTGAATGACATTGGAGGAATAAACACAAGACAGTGTGGTCTTTTCTATCCTCAGGGGCAAATTTTAAAAAATGGCTGTTTCCTTAAAAAGAAAAAAATTCACAAAAGGATTTGTTTCTCATATTTTACTTGTTTCAAAATATGTCGTTTCAAGAGACCGTTCCAATGGCCAGGCCCTTTCAGGGCCAGACCTTTGATGAATTTTTAAATAATCTTTCAAAATATAAATGATGATATATAAAGTTTCATTTTCACCTCTATGAGATGGTGTTCTGATTTGCTGGTTTCCTGGAGTGCTTTTAATTCATTTTTCCTTCATGATTTTAAGGGAGTTGGGAGCATATAACCCTGCATATAACCCTGTTTGCAGTCCCATTCCGACCTTTTTAAAACTTTTTCTACCTGAAAATTGCAGCGCTTCAATTTAGTACTGTAGGGACCACGAACCAGCTATGCCCTTGTCATAAATGGAAAAATATTATTGATTGTGTGTGTGTGTGTGTACACAAATACACACGCACACAAAGAGAACATTTTAAAAAAAGAATAAGAATACAAAAAAGGAGAAAATAAAAAAGTTGAGTTCAAATGAATAAATAGGGAATTTACAAGTGTCATAGAACTTAAAGCTTTTCAGTATTTCTTTAACTGATTCTTACTAACTGAGTACATTATAATGCTTCAAAAAAACTAGACATCAGTAATTATCTCTAAATAAAGGTAAAGGTTCCCCCTGCACATTTGTGCAGTCGTGTCCGACTCTAGGGACCGGTGCTCATCTCCGTTTGTTAGCCGAGGAGCCAGCGTTGTCCAAAGACGCTTCCGCAGTCATGTGGCTGGCATGACGCACACGGAACGCTGTTACCATCCCACCGAAGTGGTACCTATTCATCTACTTGCATTTGCATGCTTTCGAACTGCTAGGTTGGCAAGAGCTGGGGCTAGTGCGGGAGCTCACTCCGTCACGTGGGGCTAGGGATTCGAACCTCCGAACTTGCGATCTTCCGATCGACAAGCCTGGCGTCTTACCCGCTGAGCCACCACACCCCTTATCTGAAGACCTAAAGAGACCTAAATCTGCAGAAACCAAAATGTAGTCCTTTGAGATTACCTGAAGGACCACTGAAGGAACTAAATAATTTTCTTAGCTGCTATCTTCTGCTTTTGGAACCCAGTCAAAGATATCCCTGAACAACAGAGAGTGGTAGCAACGATGCTAAAAGATGCCCTGTTTATATCTGTAGATGACATGGAAGATTCAGCTGAGGTAGAATGACCAAGCAACCTATTGGCAGGAATGGTTAAATAGCAACCAAGTAATCTTCGAGCAACTACAGCAAGCTTCTGGGCCCAACTGTAGACAGGAAGATCTACAAGCACCTTACCAACTAGGATCCTTTAATTTCAGAGTCTGCCTTTCTCCATACCATTCATAGAAAAGCCATGTGCCCCACTTTTGCAGGCAATTGCAGAGCTCTCAAAAGGCAGCAGCTGATCATTGAGTTGAAAAATAAAGGAATATGACCAAAGGCTGTTCCTGATGGAGACAGCAGACTGAACAAAAGCAGTCAGTCTTTCTTGCAATGGTAAGAGGCATTGCATTTCTGTTTTATTCTAGTCATTATTTATAGATAATTAGAATCTTGTATTTCAATGAGCCTCTTTTTATTTTACATACATGTTTCCTATTATCTCCTCTTTGATGGTACACCTCCTCTTTTTTGGCAATGTGCAAGTGATTTCTCTAATCAAAGGTCTTCATCTGGATCTTTTCATCTGGACTAATCGTTTTTCTCTAGTTAAAAACACCAGTGTTTGGAATCACAGCATACAGTATCTAGGGGCGTGGTGGCTCAGCGGGCTAAACCCATAAGGTTGGCAGTTTGAAACCGCGTGGCGAGGTGAGCTCTCATCACTAGCCCCGGCTTCTGTCCACCCAACAGTTCGAAAGCTAAGGCAAGTAGATAAATGAGTACCACTTACGTGGGACAATTTGCTGGCGTCCTTTCGTAGGGTCGCCCTCGGACCAAAGAAGACCTTGTGAATCCTGACAATGGCGGTGGAGGACGGCGGATCCCGAATGACAACTTCCTGGACATCAGCAGCCGGCTCGGAAGCGAGGTATTCTGGGGCATGTAGTCCGATGCCTGCGGCTGAAGAGTCGGTTCCTTCACCTCCTCCCTATCGCGCGGTAACATTGTTTAATATATATGTCTGTATAATATATATGAATTTACATGTATGTAAGCTGCCTAGAGTCCTCCATTAGGGAGGGGATAGGTGGGGTATAAATAAGATAAATAAATAAATGTATTCCTTGGCCATGATATAAGCAACTGCCCATTTCAAACTCCTACTATAGTACAGATGGATGTAATGAACTGGGAATTTCTCTTATTCAGGTCTTCCTGTGGCAAAACAAAAACAAAAAACACCTGGACATGAAAGTTCCTCTGAGCAGTTGACCAAACTTATAAAACAAACAAATAATGCAAAACACAAACAGCAGTTAGAAACAAGTTTACAATAAAGAACAATAGTGTATCAATCCAAGCAACAGTAAAACTAGCTCAAAGCTATCCATGCATTATGGGGAAAAGACAGCAGAAATGTCATTCGAGGAGTGTTGCGTATCATGTCTATATCTAATTCTGCCTTACCAGGGTGGCCAATAGCTGGCCAACCATATAATGGGAGCGAAGTGTTTTCTTTATCTCTTTGCTGATATTTAGTGGCTCTCCAGATTTATGCGCTCTAGACATGATATTATTTGGGCAGTTGGATCAGAGAGATTGAATCTGTCCTCAATTTGAGAAACTGGAACCGGATTTAACAACAGAGGCCAATTCTGTAAAGGCTTTGTTTCCAAGAAACAAACCAGGAAGGAAAATCCCAAACAATACTATAATTTGGAAATATCTATTCCCCAGAAATCATTCCATAATCTAAAAATAGGCAGGAAATGACTTGGAACAGTACACCATCTGCTTTAAAATTAGTTTTTTATTGAACAGTTTTAAAAACAAGATGTGAAACTATCTAAAGAACACATTTACATTCTTGGTTTCCAGAATAGTTTAATAAAAAAACAGTGTAGAAATGAGATTTACAAACATGATGTTGGAAAAATATAATTTGGACCAAGTTTGAATTAGAAAAGCTGTACGTATCTAGAGAGGTATCTTCCGTTCCAGCTTTATTTTCCATGTTTTCCCATCCATTTCTTTTCCTTTTCAAAAGAATTCTATAATGGCTATACTTATAAACTTTTAAAAGTATTGTGAAGTCCATTGCATGGTGAGTCCAGTACTCAAATAAATGCCATAGAAATGAGAAATGTAGAAATTTGACCTAATGTCCTTGTAATTGCTGAGCTAGCAAAAATGAAACCATTACCAACACCTGATTGAAACAGACATTAATATATTATGATTACCCAAAACAGAGTCCTAATTGATGGAGTCAATTTATAACATGTTTCTTTGCTAGGAGGTCAAGGCAGGTTACCTTTTTTAAAACAGTGAACCCCACAAGAAGCCTGTGAAGTAAGTTATGGGGGAAAGAGTGGCTCAAAGTCACCCCAGCTTCCGTAGCCTGCTAGTCTAATACCTTAACCGTTACACCATGCTCGCTCTTGAAATAAGTGTACTAGGGCTATGAAGTACTTTGGATCCAAACGAGCTTAGGTAACGTCTGTGTGGAACTCCTTAAAATAACTGCATCTTTTCCAGGATCTACAGTTGCAGCCTGATCCTGAGAAAAGAACAGCTGCTTTAAGGAATTTTGCAGAAGCATTGTGTTCTTGGCCTTGGTACCAGTCCTCTTCTGCCAGCCCTGTACCCTCTTTTCAGAGGAAAGTCTAAGAGGCATCTAACTCAATGCATGACTGATGATGATGCATCAAGTTGGTGTCAACTCTTAGTGACCACATAGGTATATTTTTCTCCAAGATGATCTGTCCCCCAACCTGGTCCCTCGGATCTTCCAATGTTGCACCCATCACTGCTGTAACTGAGTCCCTCCACCTTGCTGCTGGTCATCCTCTTCATCTCTTTTCTTCCACCTTGCCCAGCATCAGAGCCTTCTCTAGAAAGATGGCTCTTCGCATAATGTGTCCAGAGTAGGATAATTTGAGCCTGGTCATTGGTGCCTCTCGAGTGAGAATTCTGGATTGAACTCAACACGTAGCCACATTTTTAAAAAGGTGGGGAAATGCCTACACCAACCCATCCCACCCTTCAATTCAGTGTCAGAATGAATGGCAGCTCTTTGCATATTATGGTCTGCTTAGAGGTTCACCATCCTCCACCTGCAGGTATGTATAATCCCAAGAAGTAGACTCAAACTTTGAGCTAAGAGGTATGAGACACATCCTTCCCCCAATTTGCAAACCGTTTCTGTGGGTTATCTTTCTCTGCTTGAATGTCATTGTGTCAAAGGAGAAGCCAGTGCCTGACGAAGCTGAGATTTTCTAGCAGTAAAACACCAGAGCTTCAGGAAATTTCTTTATTACTTAGTACTGTATGTTCTAATCAAGCATAAAGCTGGAAAGTGCCTACTATCAAAGGACCCATAAAAAGAGTTTATGATGTTTCAGAATCAGACAACATAAAAAGGGACATATTCAAATTAGAACCACTATTATAAAGTGTGATTGTATAAGGAATCTCCATAACAGACTTAATGTGATTAAAGAGGCAAAGTAATGGCAATATAGACAAATACTAATTAGAACATTGAAACTATTACACTTCATGTAGGAGGCAGGCTGAAGCATTCAAAGAATATTTGGCATTATGGATTTTTTAAACTCGCTTTCATACCAGCTTTTAAGTTTCTCCAGCCTGAGGCTATGTACATGAACTTGTGGCATATGTCAGAAACATTTAAACCAATTAAAATACTGACCAGTGATTTTCTTATCCCCCCGCTGAAAAAAAATACATTTTTGCTGTACAATTAGAAGAGATTTAAATTTGGACATTTGTCTGAAAATTTTCATTATAATTCACTCTGTGTATTTGTGTGTGTGCATGTGTTATATCTCTCTGTCTCCTTACACATACATATACATACATGCATCCGAAGTACGTACATGCTAAAGATCCTACATAGTAGCACTCAGTATGTACAGATACACAAACTTCCCCAACTCTATAGATCTTTATGTCAATTTCCCCTCTCTAAATTCACTACTTTGTTTCTTACCAATGCAAAGCCCCTGAAATTCTACAGGTATGCTGGGAAACATAAAGATCTCTTCCACTTCCACCACCAGCCCTGGAATCATCATATTTATTTCCTGATCAGCAACATCCTTCTTCCATCTCTTCTACTGGCACAATCTCAGCAGCATTTGGCCTTTATGATTTCTCTGTGCTGGATTTTCCCTCCTCCAAAATGTCTTGTCTTAGTCTGTTAATCATTCCCTCCCCTCCACCAAAACAAAACAAAAAACCTAAGAAAATTTCCTCAGTTGAACTTTAGTATTAAATGTACTACTCAGAATGAGAATAATTTGTATTTCACTCTCATTGGAATAAGGAAAGAAAAACGAAGGATGAGAAAGTGCAATAGAAAAAAATAAAGTCTGGAATTCACACTAAGGCAAAAAAAAGATAATATAAATTTAAACACAGTGGTGATACAGAAATATCCAGGAAATGCAACTTGTGCTAGTTTTAGTTGGCACAATTGTTTGAAGCAATGCTCTAAAATGGTAGATTTAAAGACGTACCACTACTTTGCAGAAGCCATTGCACTGTTTTTGTCCTTAGTAGAAATTCCAAGTGTGTAAATGTGGAAAACCTGCATTGGGTCAACTACATTTTAATGGATGAAAAAATTCTGCATATTACTGTCCCAGCTACAGTTCTGGAGAAGGTGGATACCTCAGATTCAGAGAGAATCATGATTCTACAAGTCCTTCTAGCTTGCAATTAGATACATTTTTAAAAACATTTGTTGTGGTTATTTTCTAAAACTCACAACAGTGATCAGAAGGCCTACTGACATCATGGCTTTTTCTATCACAGATAGTAATATTTATCATGTTGATTGCAAGCCCTCCAACACCATCTAGAAAGACATTAATGAATATAGAGCAATTTCAGTGCAACCTATGGTTTATTGTTAAATAAAGTCTTGAGACTTGCTGTAAGACCAAATACAAAAATTGTATTATAGAACAAACAGTCTCTCTTGGAAGTCCTCAAAAAGAAGAAGAAGGAGACTAAGGTAGGAGTTTGAAGAATCATCTTGGAATATTTTATAGTACTGAAATCCCTTCCAATGTAATCCTCAAGTGTCCCCTTTTGTTTGAAGGGATGTGAATAGAGACTGTTCTTCAAATGTTATCAATTCATCTACATGCCGCTTTGACTGAATCACTCCCATCAAAGCAGATTCAAGAACCCAAATGGAGGTCTGGAGAATTAAAACAGGTGGGTCTGAAATATTTCATAGACTTGGAGGTGTTTCACAGATGGCTTTTCTGCTGCTTGGCGGGGGGGACGGGGGGCATGTTACCGATAATTGACAACCTCGCCTCCACTTGTCGAATCTTTAGAATTTTTTTTGCCCTGTAATGGGTTCTCTGACGTTGTCATTCCTAACCTCTAAGAAAGCTCTTCAAAAAGTGAGCGATCTATTGTTTTTCTGTTCCTGCTCACTTGCTTTTTTAACTCTCTGCCTATGATTTGCTTCTCTTCTTCAGTCAGTTTTACTCTTTCTAGGAAATGAGTTCATGGCCAACGTGTCTTTCCCTCCTGCAGGCAACAGGGCAGCATGGCATCCATTAGCCAAGCCTCTCCAAGCCAAAACTTGAACCAGTTCAGATGAAACCAATTCAAATCAAATAAGTCAAACTCAAACCCAGTTTGAACAAGGACAAACTCAAATCAAACAAGTCTTTCTTTGAATCTCAGATCTCCAGTTTACCAGCCAGTCAGTTATTTCCTTCATTGATTAAGATCCCATGTGCTTCCAAACAGGCATGTTATCTAGACAGTTTGGTTCAATTTGCAAGATGCCATTTTTTTCCCTAAGCTCTCATCTTTTGTAGTTCTGTGTTAAACTAAATAAAACATACAACCGAAGATGAGGAGTCAGACTAGCCAGGAGATTAGTCATTAGAGTGGGAAGACTGGGATTGGACAGTCAATTCAAATTGATTTTTGCCTAATTTAGATAACACCCCAGCTTCAGAAGAAATTATTGCACTTGTCTCATTCAAAACTAGGTTGAAACTGGTAACCAATTATTTAGCAAGATACAGTATATTCAGCAAAGATATCTTTCCCATCAGTAATCCCATCAGTAATCAGATAAATGACTTTAACTTCCCACCTACTCCTATTTATTTATTTAATATTTATCCCCCCTTTATTATTTTTATAAATAACTCAAGGCGGCGAACATACCAAATACTCCTTCCTCCTATTTTTTTCCCCACAACAACAGGATGTGAGGGCGATCTGGCTGCTACATCTGTCACCCCATTGATCGCCAGGGTTGATTCGGCTGATCCTCAACCTTCCCCACAACAACAACCCTGTTGTTAGATAAACTCTATTTATCTGTAGGTTTAAAAGTTAGGAGATCAAGGAATGAGAAAAGAGGTAAAGAAGAAGGTTGATCAAATTATTTCTATTTTTCCTCAACTTTTAAGCAACTTTCAAATATGGTTTTGTGAAAGTATATATTATTTCTTAATACTAAGGAAGCTGGTATTACCAGATATGAAAACATCTCCAAACATCTTTTGAATTCTGAATACCATGAATTAATAATTTTAATTAAACATTTGAAGTAACATTTCCAATTAGGTATGCATAAGTCTTTGCCTTATTTTTGTTTACTAAGTGATAGACAAGAGACTTGGAAGGGTCCAAAGCAAGAATTGAATTTTAGGAAAAATCATCACTTTAATTGTGACTGTTTCACCCAAACAATGATGAAGAAAGATGTGCTCATGTTTAGTTCTGTTTTGCAAAAGAGAATCACATTAGCATCCTTTGTAATAATTAGTCCTAAATATCTAAATCTTCTAGGACTAATATGATGTCCATAGATTCTCGAAGTCATTTTATAATTCTTTACCAGTGCTGATTAACACAGCAGATAATTTATCCAAATTATCTTCTAATTCTACAACTGTATGACATTTATTCAAACTGTAAGTGAATTACATCTCTATTAGGATTCTGGAAAAGAAGCATATAACAGAAACAGATTTATGATATTCCTATATTAAGTCCTTGAATATTCCTATTTATTCTAATCATACTTTTTCAATGAAGTTAAACAAAGTAGGGAAAAGTGAGCATCTTTGTTTACTGTTTTTCTATTTATTTGAAAAAATCCCAGTGAAAGACAAAGGGTTTGCAAGTGAGAAAGTCATTTGGACTGAAGTCTGTACACCACTTAATGCAAACACATTGGGAATCATGCACAGAAGTGAGTGATTAGACCTGTGTGTCACCAAAGGTTTAAAATACTCCTGTGTATTTTAACGCAAGCAGATGGATATATTAAATTGCAATCTGCTCTAGCAGCTTTCAAGCTTTAAAGGAGAACGGGCAAATTCATAGCCTATAAGGGCTATGAGTCCTGAAGACTCTATGTTACCTCTGGGTTGGGAGTAACATGTTGCAGGGAAACTATGTGGGAAGAGGAATGTGGCTCCATATCCTGTCCTTCTTCAGCTCAGCATGACTAAATCTAGGCTCTTTGGATTCTTTACTCCTTAATATGCAGATGGTGGTAGAATTTTGCACATAACTGAGCTGAAGTAGTTACTTTATATGAGAGCTACCTGCAATGGAGTATCTGCCTACTTCAGCATACAGCAGTCAAAGTTCTGATACAGGAGTACACCCACAAGTTTAAGTCCTAGGGATTTTTTCCTCTCACTATTCAGATTTGATGGATATTTTACTGCTTTTTCAGAATCACAAGTTGAGACCTATTGAGAGAGAACTCAATAGCCTGAGAACGGCTGATTGTTGTCCCATCCACTTAATTCCTAATACTTTCTTCTGGAGTCCACCAAAGAATCATTTGGTTAGGCATTATGAGAAACCAAATGCTGGACTAAGATGGGCCTGGGCTGGATTCAGCATGGAATTCTTCATGTTCTTAAACTTTCCCCACCAAGGAAACCTTTTGCACATATTTGTCCACCTCTATTCATTGCCATGAATTCTGGCACATTGAGTTGCCATATATTAAATCATACTGAACACAGAGAAGATCTGTTAGGCACTGCTGTTGACAGGCATAATTTCTCCATATTGGAGACCAAATATTTTCATCCTCATCTCTCCATATTTCATGGAAAAGTTTGGTGAATTTAAGCCATTCATCTCAAGGTTAGTCAAGAGCTTCTGCTTGTATTTTGATTTAATTCAGTTTCTTTCCTCCCACTCTCTAAGGAACCAAGAAGGATAATATTGAATTAAAACATTGGTAAGAGAACAAATTCCAACAATTCTTAATCCCAGCTGTTGCTTGCCAATCCATCCTAAATAAGCAACAAAAGGAGGGCGGGACAATGTAACGGCTCTTTCAAAAAAAAATGTACGCTCAATTGATAAGAGACAAAGGAATAATTCTAGGGCAGCATTGAAGAATGAGCTTGAGATCATCAACAAAACATTCCCATCCATCTTAATTAAATCAAAAAGCTTGGTTTAACATACAGCTTATAAATAAGCATTTTGTTTATTTATTTATATCTTATTCAACTGGGAAACTGTGAGCATCCTAGACCAAGCTAAATCCAAAAAATGATAGAGAATTCTTGGAAACTTGGCATTCAGACAAATCAGCCATCAATAGACACATAGAAATAAACCATATTTTCACACCATTCAAAAGTGACAATAAAAAAAGCTAAGAAGAAAGCAAAAAGACCAGAAAACATCCTCTCCAGCAGCCAACACCCAGATAAGCATGGATTAACATCAGATAAGCAATCAAGCAGAAGGCAATATCCTAATCAAGGAACTACCAAGGACAACACACACACCCAACTCCAAACTGGCAGGGCAAGCTACTGCATATAAACAGGGAGTAAATCTGACCCTCCCTCGCACTGATGATGTTACGTAGTTGGGTAACGAAACATCTGCAAGCAAACAACCAAGCTCAGAGAGCACCAAGGACTCCATAAGTATCTTAAGTGGCTGTACTAATTAACCATCTCAGTGGAAGAAAGGAAGAAAATATAGTAGGTTACTTAGCATTATTTATGTTGAGGTTGGATCCTGGCTCAGTCATACTGAGAATCAATCAACCGTAATGAAAGGAACTTAGCTGGTCCTATTAACTGAAGCTCCAATGATTTTAATGGGCACCCCATTAAGATCCAGTATAACCACGTTTGAACTGAGTCCTATGAATCTTCCAAAATCATCATTGCCAAATAGCACACCCTAGAAAGACTCCTGGCAGTTTGCAGAAGTGCTTTAGTCAATGAAACCATTTCCAAAACCACAGTGGATAAAAGCCAAAAAGACCTCTCTCCGATGCCTATTTAAAGCAAAGGTCTATGAATGCCAAGCCTTGTAAAAAAGCTTCTTAAATGACCCAAGAGAACGGACAAGAATTGTGGAAATCAAGATAACTAACATAACTAAGATACCTAATCAAGATAACTAAGACTACCTAATACGGTTAGGTAGATTTCTTTCCCCCTTGATCCAAATCTCCGGCCCCCTTTTCGCACAATACCCGGGTGGGTTCTGCAGGGCTCAGAGAAATCAGGGCTGGGGGGCACCGTCTGCTATTTTCAGCAGCACCGGCTCATTCGAAGATAGCAAAGCACAACGGTTAGCAGTTATCTAAGGCAAAACTGTCAGTGTTGCTTAGACTCCCGATGGTCTGTGAGAGGATGGTTTTATTGTTGCTGAAAGACTAAAATTGCTCACTGTTTAATGAGGAAATTATTCCCTCCAAACTGGCTTTGCCTGGACAGCTGCCACAAACGTGAGGTCCTGACAGCTCCACTTTGCTTTCTGACCTGTGCCTGACATCATGTCTTGGCTCATCCCTGCTGTTTTTCCTCCTCATTCTCTCCCACCGTCAAAGTGCTTCGTTTCCAAACAAGTTAGGTGCTGATTTATTTAGAAGGCTCCCTGGATTCCCTCTTCTGCAGCCTCTACGAGAAAAGGGGTACAACTGATTTATCTCTCTCTCTCTCTTTTCTCGTTTTTCATACCAACTTTCTGAATAGTCCATCATTTGATTGTAACGGCCTCGGTCAGGATTACTTCTCAAACTTCCTTTTGGCATCTGCTCGGCAAATAAATAACCCAGTAAGCACATTTACAGGTTTTCCAATTTATCTGCTTTATTTGTATAATATGAGTCAATTAAATTTGCACAGAGCAAACGTCCACAGTTGAGACTCGCTTCTCTGAGTTTTTCAATTTCCCTGTAGAGTTTTAATACCTGATTAGGATTGTTTTTGGTAATTAAGATTTAAGTATCCAATCCCCCAAGATGTCTCATAGAGAGCACTGTCAATTAGCAGCTCACCAGTTTTTTCAAGCTTAGCCAGTGATCTTCTCACTTTTACAAGTGTTTTTGGGCAGGATGTGTTGGTTTAGGGTTTTTTGTGGGGAGGGTTGAATGTCATCTTGCAGCCCAAATCTTCTGCAGGACAGAGAAGCCAAAAGCAGATGTCCCAAACCTACAAAAGGACAAAAGGCCAAATTGTCCTCATAGACATAAAGCCAATATACTTCCAAGTGACCTGGAAGAAGGTGGGGTCAGCTGCGGCTGAGAGAGGCTTAAGATCAAAGAAGGGGAGAAGGCTGAATGGTCAGTCATGGTCTTGGACTATTTATCCTGTTTTCAAAAAATCACAGCTTGCTGGAGTATTAAAAGATAAATGAAAGCAACTTTTCAGGGTGAGGAGGGGGAAAGACATTTGAATAATGCCAGGTCCTCCTACCTGATATCATCCATGACTCATACAGGAGAAGATAAATAACAACAACAACAAATCTAGTTGAATTGTTAGTAATGGTAACATTTAACCAGAAACCAGATGACAAACCTTCAATACAAATGAAGAATGGGAGCAGATGCTTATTTTCAGTATTTACTGTATGTCCTTACCTTTTACTCCCCTTTCCATCCCACTCATGGTAGCTATCAGAAACTGTGCATGAAACTGTAAATGGATTGCTCAAATATTAAGCTCAACAATTAGATCCACTAGAGGCAGTTTTCTGCAACCTGCTGCTTTCCTGGCATGTGCACTTAAAGTTGAAAGGGGTGGGATGGGGGGAAGCATGAAACACTGATCTCTTACAGGAGCTAAGATGGGCCAAATCTGGAATTCCCTTGTTGATAGAGCCAGGAAGACTCTTTCATAGAGCTCAGAGTATTTATATTGTCCAAAAGGAGATAATAGATTAGAGATAGAGATGATAGAGATAGAGACTGTTTTGTTGTGTTCACAGAACCTGCTAAGCTGTGGTTTGCTTTACTATTGCTTGCTAATCGAACTATTATTTGCTGGTTTAAAAATTAATGTATGGGCAAGTTACATGATATAACTACATGCTAAATTATAAGGCAGAGTTTTCAAACTAATAACCGGCCTTACACATGCTAGGAGAGAGTGTGCTTGATTCCTTTGTAACTTAATCCTTAATAAACCTCCCCTCCATGAACTTATCCAATCCTCCTTAAACCCTCCAAGTTAGTACCACAATCTTGTAATGAATTCCAGAGCTTATTATGTGCTATATGAAGAAGGACTTCATTTTGTCTATTTTAAATTTCCTTCCAGTCAGTTTAATTGGATGACTCGTGGTCCTAATCGTTTTTAAGAGAAAAAACCCTTCTCCCTATCCCCTTTCTCCAAACCTCGTCTCAATCATGTCCCTGGCCCCCATTGCCTTTTTTCCTAACTTAATGAGTCCCAAACATTCTAGATTTATCTCACAGGAAAGTTGTTCAAGTGCTCTGGTTATTTTTGTTGCCATCTTCTGGGTTAATAAGACTGTTTGCTTGCTTTGTGGGCTGTCCAGGCCCAGTAGTTTATGATGTATAAAAAGGTAATAAAATACAATTGACCAATTAAATCCCTTAAAAGTTGTAGAAGAAAAGTCTGGGGAAGAAGATAATGTGATTGTTGCATTTAAAATGGAGTGGTTGGAATGTTTTTAAAGAAATAAGGTATTTGTTTCTCAAAGGATGAATATATTTTATTATTGACACAATTAACTAAAGCACAAATATTGCTATTCTATTGTGAAATATCTATGTTTGCATTAATCCTGCATGTTTTCTAACCCTAACCTGCATAATCACATATTAGTTGCAATTCTTTTTCAAACAATAGACTCCATTATGCAAAAAAGCAGTGTTTCTTCATATAAGGATAGGAAGGAAGGAAGGAAGGAAGGAAGGAAGGAAGGAAGGAAGGAAGGAAGGAAGGAAGGAAGGAAGGAAGGAAGGAAGGAAGGAAACCCTTCACTCTACAGGTATCCACTTTTTGTTAATATCAAGATTGGAAACTTATTACCAGAAAAAAATGTCACTTCTCATGAAGCATTTTAAAAAACTTGCAGAATCAAATTTAGGATGTCTTTACTAAGCTGTTTTATGGTGGAGCGTACCACTGAAAATGTGATAAGACTTCATGTAAAAATGCTGATTTGAATTAGATTTAGAATAGATGTCATCCTCAATTAGCCTTTCCTTCATCAAAATGATCTCACAAACACAGAGAATGAATCTTTATTTCCTCCTTTGCACATGGGAGGTCATTTGTCAGATTTAATATACTTCTACCTATGTCTTTCTACATGCTTTGGGTTCAAGATGGATGACCACAGACTTCAGGTAGGGGAGGGGAATATCACGGAATATTTCCATTCGGTTTTAATGAGATGCTGGAAATAATAACGCATTTGGTTTTCAATTGTAACTTAGAAGCGCAATCTGAAAATTCCCTTTGGTCTGCTAGGTATATACAGTATAGTGTACCATGCTTGACTCATAAGTTTGAATAGAAGAGAATATACAGTATGTAGCTCAGGGTTCAACTGTTGAAAAGACAAACTCAACCATAGTTTCAACTGGGAAACTGTGAGCATCCTAGACCAAGCTAAATCCAAAAACACTAGGGAATTCCTGGAAGCTTGGCATTCAGACAAATCAGCCATCAATAGACACATAGAGATAAACCTCATTTACACACCATTCAAAAGGGACAATAAAAAAGCCAAAAAGGAAACAAAAAGGACCAGAAAACATTCTCTCCAGCAGCCAACACCCAGATAAGCAGGGATTAACACCAGACAAACAATCAAGCTGAAAACAACACCCTGACCAAGGAACTACCAAGGAGAAAACCAGACCCCCACCAACACTGGCAGGGCAAGCACGTCTCACACACAGACTTGCAGGAGGAGACAGCCTCTGCTGTAACCTGATCTTACTTGCTTTGTGTGGGAGGGGCTGAATCCCGGTTTCCTGTTTCCTGTTCCCTTCTCTTCACTCTCTTTCTTTCTGCTCAGATCTCCTACCAAGGAGGATGTGGCCAGCTATGGCTGCTGCCACGTGTTTCTCATACTTCCAAACAGCAAGGCCACATTAATGAAGACTGTGGGTTTGGTCAGAACCACTTGCTCGCACGCATGGACCGTTTCTACTAGGGAACTGTGAGTTACAATAAAATTGTAAACTCTTTTTTATGTAACTTTACATTAATGTGTGAAGTGTGTTTATTTTGTGTTTTGAACTGATTAAGCCTTGTGCTAGTTTATGGGAATGCTTCTACTCTGCTATATACTAATAAGAAGCTGCATGGAGTTCTGGTACTACCATCCCAGAATTCCTACTCTTCATAAGTTTTATTCTGGAGAATATAGAGACTATACACCCAAATGACTGAATAGGGCTCTCAACATTTCTTTCACTACAAGGTACTTCCTGATCCATCACACTTTTCCTTTTGGGGAGAAGCAACATTATGCAAAGTACAAAAAATGTAAGAAAACAAATTGAAAGCAGGAGATAAGAGGAAAGGAAAGGAAAGGAAATCTAATTAAATCTAGTTTCCACTTGCCCTCTCCACTATCCCTCTGCATACCATGCTAGCTTTTCAAACCAATCTTGTTTCTGCCACAGCGATTCCCTGATTCATCTTTTGACTTTGGTTCTTTAAACTTATCAGCTCTGTCTTCTTGAGGATCTCATCAACTCCATACAGTCACAACTTTCTCAATCATCTCCTTCCTTTCAACCCATGCACTCTTCCTTCATGAATTTGTTTATCGCTTCCTATTTATTCTCTATATGACTAAACCAGCTCAGTGTACTTCTTTCATTCTGGTCACTCCCTTTTATATCCAGGTCACATTTAAGCTCATGTGAATTTTTCTTTAAATCTGTTTGATTAATTAATGATTAAGTTTGATTAATTAATGATTAAGTTTGATTAATTAATTAATTAATGATTAATGGATTCTTGGAAGGTTACTCTCTTTTTTTAGTCAGGGATCTGAGAAGGACCACCCCAAGCTTTTGGTAGCCCTCAGACTAAATGTTCAATGGACACTTTATTACCATCATTTTCAGAGAACTCCAACCTTTTATGTTCTCTCAGCAAGATCAGAATGAAGATCCCCGAATGCCTAGCTTGATATCTATTCTTTACTCTGAAACCACTCTGATTCCAAGACACAGAAATATACGTACTTTCCAATATGGACACCACTTAAAGATATTGAAATGTCCTAGCATCTTATTCCCTATAATAGTCAGGCAAATATTTTTAAATACCCATCAACAGAACCTGAAGATAGAACTTCAATTGGTTTTCAGGAATCTTCCATTTCTGATGACCATTATTCCATTGAAGTATTATGGCTAGCAGCCATTGACTAAGATGTCCTGTTGGGTCTTTGCATATACTGTATATCAATTTACACTCTTATTGTAGAGTTAGTTTCCTTCTACAAGCACTTTTGTATATTTTCATGTCTTATTAAGTCCCCAATGAGCCTGAGCGAGGAAAAAAATCTATGGCTCAGGGACTATTCTTGATTTAATTCACTAGGACCGCATCATCTTGTCTTTGAACTTTTATGTACCTGGTGCCAGTTTTGTAGAATCAACTACCTTCAGCCCTTTGGTTATAACACCATTAAAAAATTTAAATGGTTAACACCATTTTTAGCTTCTTTATTATCTGATTACTCACTTTGGATGGGCCGATAGTAATTTATGGCAATCAAACAATATAACTGGGCTGTGATTTATTACTCTTGTTGAAACTAGATTTATACATTTGAAATGAGATTTATGTATATTATGTTGGTTGTCAATGTTTTCTGACATATGCCTTAAATAACATTTAGTCGAGTTTATTGTGCCAGTTAAATTTTAGCATATGAAACTAGGTTTGTTGTTATGTTCCTATTTTGAGGAATAATCTGATTTCAATTGGATATTGTACTGTATTTTGTATTTTTTTTTATCCTGCCTTTATTATTTTTATAAATAACTCAAGGTGGCGAACATACCTAATACTCCTTCCTCCTCCTATTTTCCCCACAACAGCAACCCTGTGAGGTGAGTTGGGCTGAGAGAGAGGAACTGGCCCAAGGTCCCCCAGCTGGCTTTCATGCCGAAGGCAGGAATAGAACTCTCAGTCTCCTGGTTTGCCATTGGCTCCTTCCTAGGGCTGAGAGACAGGGACCGGCCCAAGGTCACCCAGCCAGCTTTCATGCCGAAGGCAGGAATAGAACTCTCAGTCTCCTGGTTTGCCATTGGCTCCTTCCTAGGGCTGAGTGACAGGGACTGGCCCAAGGTCACCCAGCCAGCTTCCATGCCTAAGGTGGGACTAGAACTCTCGACCTCCTGGTTTCTACCCCAGCCCCTTAACCACTAGGCCAAACTGGCTCTTATACTGTATAAAATTTTATTTTATATAAGAGAAATTCTTATTTGTAATATATCTTGTAATGTTCTTAGCTATAGGTGCAAAATAAGTAAAGCTAAACAATGGGCTAGAGAAGGAGAAATAAACTACTTTTTAGAAGTTAGCTGGCAAGAAACAAGCGAGCTCCAAGGGGTGTGCTGTTTCTTTTGGAAGCTGATGCTGTTTAGTAAAAGATATGCCAGGATACATACCTACTTTCCATCTGCTCATCCTGTACATTCATAAATAGTTCATTCCAAAAAAGCATAGGCTGATTATATCAAGATTATTTTGAAACTTCCTGCTGCATTGGGTGATGGGTAGCTTGAAGCAATACAAAAAACGAGACAACTGACCATATTGCTTATGAGGTTCTCCTCCTAAAATGAAATGCAGTGTAAGTTCATACTTAATTCTATAGCAGGTTGGCTCAAACTGACTTGTCTGATTTTAAGCTCATAGTTTGCATCCCCATCTAAACGCAGTTATAGCTCCTGACAGATGTTCCTAACTTTTGATCATCCTCACTCCCTCTAGCCCGGGCCCTCCAACCTAAACATGCTATCCAGAGGCAAGAAAAGAATCTGGGCCAGTCCCAGTAATGATATCCAATAAAGCAAAGAAACAAAGGAGGATTGATATATCTCCCCACTGCAGAGACAGCCCAAACCATGAGAAATAGATTTATGGCTTCAAACTCTCTTCCCTCTCCATCTCAATACAGGCGTGGTGGGCATGTTTAGCTTCTGCAATTCTGTTACGGCTGAGTTAGCCACATTTGGAAGACCATTTTGTGAAGACAGTTGCGTATTTTGAAAATGGTCAAGAAGACCTTCGTAATGCCAATGGAGGAGGACCTCCTTTGCTGAGGAAACGAATTGTGCCTTGCCTTGTCATGGTGTGGCTTTGATGCTCACTATCCAAGCACAGGGAGATTTGGAACCCAATTCATCCATTGGGGATTGAGCCATCAAGGAGGATGTCTCATATCTGGCTTGGCTTTATGGACAGAGAGTGAATTTGTACGACAGCCTAGTTTGTTTGTTTGTTTAACAAATTCATATAGCCGCCCATCTCACAGAACGTGACTCTGGGTGGCGTACAATACATAAAAACAAGAAACATCATAGCACACTAAGTAAAGATAAAGATAAGCTTGTACATGAAGCTTGTAAATTAAGACGTGCTCATCTGGTTTCCATGGGTGGCCATGGGAGGGGCAAAGAGGAGGCAAATGATGAAATGGGTGTTGTGATATAAGATCCATCCCCTTTTTATTTGGGTCATGACACAAGGGGTGGCGCTTTCATTCGGACAAAACCATCAGATTCTGCAGATACTTCTGCTAGTCATGAATGTTGTAAGGTCTCATAATTTAGCAAAATAAACATCTCTCAGTCTTATTGGGATCGATGCCTTTACTTACCTACGTTTGTTTTAATTGTACGTCACATCTCATTCTTAACATACTGTATGTCTTTCAGTTAAAAAAATGATTTCAGAATTGTTTGTTTCTAACTTACTAGGTTAAGAAAAATGTTTCTGAACTGCTGAAGTTAAAAAAAATGAAAAAATGAACAAGCTAACATCTAACCATGTCACTAGATTTTAATCTTCTTAACTAATTAATTAGATTATTAATTCTAGTAATTACAACCAGGGCAAAAATGATGACAGATCAGAAGTGCAATGAGGCAAAAGTTCCAAATACCAACCAAAATATATTTATTTGTTTGTTTGTTTAATTTGCATTCTGCAGATTCCTCCTGAAGACTCAGTGGTTTACAAGGATAATATAATACAGTCATAGTCACAGCCCAACTTACCTCACAGGGTTGTTGTGGTGGGGAAAATAGGAGGAGGAAGGAGCATTAGGTATGTTCGCCGCCTTGAGTTATTTATAAAAAATAATAAAGGTGGGATAAAAATAAATAAATAAATAAATAAATTAAAGCTACACTTCCACTTTAAAAATGGTCCCAGATGAACATTCAATAGAGTTTATTTTTATTTATTTTTTATTTATTAAATTTATATTACCGTCCATCTTCCATCCTTAAATAGAGAGAACAATCTGTACATGTTGACTCAGGAATGAGTTTTGAAGATTTATTATGCCTTATTCCAGCAGACGCAACCAGGGAAACCCATAATGACATCACACGCATCATGATGGTTACTTAACTCATATCAGTCCCTTTATGATCTCATAACACTTTTTTTTTTTAAAAAGGGGGAAAATAATGCCTTTATTTATGAATTAAATAGAATAGGAAAAAGACAAAAGAAATAAAGAATAAAACAATGTCATAATGCACATGACATCAACCATCCCCAAAGTCTGTCTAGGGATACTGACTATTTTGAACGCTTTAAGATTTGCTGGTTTCTTCTTCTGTATCTCCATCATGGAAATAATACTGAAAAGATTCATCTGTTTTCTAGGAAAACCATTCTTACCCCCCCTTTTTTTAAAAAAAATGTGGGGTGGCGTACTTATATTGGCATTCATTGTGTTCGGTTTTATGGCAGAGCGGAGGTGATGGACAGGGTTAAGTGAGAGGTAAACGTGGGTCAAAGGCACTACCCAGCACACTAGATCCCGTGTGCTAATGAGGAATAAACCAGACAGAGAAAGGGCATTTTGCTGTTTTCATGCAAAACCATCCTGTTCATGCCACACTGGCTGTAGCTTTTAGAAGAAGAGCTCCTCTGTGCAAGCACCGAGTCATTACTGACCCTTTGGAGGGATGCTGCTTTCGCGACGTTTTCCTGGCAGACTATAGAGCGGGGTGGTTTGCCATTGCCTTCCCCGGTCGTGATTCCCTTTCCCCCAGCAAGCCGGGTACTCATTTTACCGACCTCGGAAGGATGGAAGGCTGAGTCGACCTGAGCCGGCTGCCTGAGAAACCAGCTTCCGCTGGGATCAAACTCAGGTCATGGGGAGAGTTTCGGTTGCATTACTGCCGCCTACCACTCCGCGCTTATCTTTAACAATTTCATGGCACCTTTTAAGCCAGAGAAAAACTGAAGCATGTAATTCAACTTATGTTACCAAAGGGCTGAAAGAAGAAATGAATCTTCAAATGACACCCAAGTCAGGAACTAACAGGGAGATGGATATTAACTTATTTTGAAATACTCCATAATTTTCCTTCAAGGTTATGATAAATATGATAGAATGAGATTTGGTTATTGTTGATATTCACATGATATTGCTCATCACAAATAACATCAGTATCAGTAAGCTTTGGATATGCAGATATACAAGCTAATCTAAGGACAGGATTTGCATTAAGGTAATGTGAATGTTAATGGAAGGGGATGTAACATAATTGATAGGTCCCCCTTCCTTTTCTTCATCTTAGTTGTTTTCTGAATTGAATTAAGTATCAAGCGAACAAACATTGATGTCTGTCGACTAAGATGTAACCCCATGCAATCCAATATGACCTGCTTCTGCATTGTTCCCCGCCTTTACTGTGGTTTTGTTAGATTTAAATTAATATGCTTACCCCTGAGCTAACAGTTCAGATGAATTCCAAGTGTCAGATGCACAAAATTAAGACCACTAAGTAACCACAATTCCAGAGGGGTATAAGGCTCTAACAGAAAAGAAACAAGAAAGAGTTTTACAAATACTTCAAGTCTATTGAATGTGTTGCAGTATAATATTTTTGTAGCCAGAGTCCGCTGCCTCTGATGACTTCCCTATTTTTAAGGCAGTACAAGACCCTTTGTTATCCCCCTTAATAGGAAACTTTGTCTTATTTTATACTATCTTCTTTTTCAATTGACGTTTCTTACCGTTTAAAAGAATTCATAAAAATTCTTGTCATGTAAAGAAAGGAGTGGTCGCAATTTTGTGGCTCCCTGTTTATATTTGTAAAAGTTATGCAAACTTTCCCAGACCTTCTGCTTTAGGACAGCTTTTCAGAATGGGAAGGGAATCCTGGCCCGTGTTAGATTACAAGTGTCTTTACCCCAATAGCTTCTCTGACAAAGAACATTTGGCTAATCAAAAGTTTGGATGCACTGGAGGGTTATGAAATCAGGTAAATGAGGTTCACATAATGGGAGTTTTTCTCATTCATAATGAAAAATAACACCTCAATTTAACAACTCAGTGAAGAGTAACACCTCAATTTGACCCTCCTCTACTTATTCAGTCTCATTAACTTCAATTGATTGACTCATGTATGCTACCTCTGCTTTCAGGACGTGTCCGTTCATCTTCCAATTTCACCTTTAAAAAAAAAGAATATGGGAAACACACTTCCCACTTATACTCAAAACATTTACTTACAGAACCTTCAAAAGAATAAGAACTCCTCGTGTAGCCCTCACAGGAGATTGCCCACTCTCAACTGTCCATTTATGAAATGTTACACTCTATTATTAAATGGGGGTACAATTTTTGGGTGATAATGTGCATTAGAGTGCTTATTTCAAGATGTGGTAAACCAGTCTGTTGCATTTCTGTACGTTTCTGCTCATGCTGAATGAGGACTTGCAACTTCACTCCAATTCCTGTTTTCAGCCCCCATTTTTCTGTGTCAGTTGCTGATCTGGATTCATTCTGCCTTTCTGCCTGGAGTGACTGGATCCAAGCATATTTAGTATAGGGATCTGGGCAAAATTTCCTATTCCCCAGGGATCCTAAGTGAAAACTAGATAGAGAAACAATTCATTCAGAGAAGCAGCAGAAAGATAAATTGCTCCAAAGGAGAAATAGACAATAGCTAAGATGACAATCTGAAGGTAGCCTCACAAGATACAGAATGTTATTAATTGGTTCCTCATGCCTTTCTAACAATTACTTTCAGATACATTCTTCAATAACTGGATTGTTTGAGAATGAATTTCCTATGTCCACTTCATCAAAAGCCTTATATTAAAATAAATTTACTAATCCTTAGTAGGATTGAGTCTTTCAGTCCTATCATGAACAAATGGATAAGTTCAACCTCACTGGAATCAAAGGACTTAGCATATCTGTGTAGATTTACAGAGTTTGTTTTTGTTGCAGAAGACACAGCTATGGTTTGAGAATTTTCCTGAATATATATTTTCTAATTTTTGCTTAGGTAAAGGTAAAGGTACCCCCCGCACATTTGTGCAGTCGTGTCCGACTCTAGGGGCCGGTGCTCATCTCCGTTTGTTAGCCAAAGAGCCAGCGTTGTCCGAAGACGCTTCCACGGTCATGTGGCCGCATGACACGCGCGGAACGCTGTTACCTACCCACCGAAGTGGTACCTATTAATCTACTTGCATTTGCATGCTTTCGAATTGCTAGGTTGGCAAGAGCTGGAGCTAGTGCAGGAGCTCACTCTGCACGCAGGGCTAGGGATTCGAACCTCCGAACTTGCAATCTTCCGATCAACAAGCCTGGCATCTTACCCGCTGAGCCACCACGCCCCATATTTTTTTTTTTCCAATTTTTGCTTAAATTACTATTTATTTCTTCATTTATTTCATCGTATTTACTGTATATAGCCGTCCATTTCACAAACAGTGACTCTGGGCAGCATACAACATTCAATTAAAAAGAAAACCAATAAATACATATAAAACAATCATCATTAAAAACTATACAAAACTATACAAAAGCACACAAAACAAGAGAGGATGATGTTAGCTGTAGTAAGGGAGCCATCGCAAAATCCCCCCGGTCCCTTGGGACCCCCAGGCCTGATCACATAGCCAGGCCTTGAGGGACTTGTGGAATGTTAAGAGGGATGGGGCTAACCAAACTTCCAGGGGGAGAAGATTCCACAAGGTGGGTGCCACAGCAGAGAAGTCCTGCCTCCTGGGACCTGCCAAATCTAATTCCCTGAGAGGCAGGACCTGCAGCATGCCCTCTCTGCTGGACCTGATTGGATGGGCAGATGTAACTGTGGAGAGGCGGTCCTTCAAATAACCCCAGGTTGGTCAAAATGGACCTTGGAGGAGAGAAACCTAGACAAATAAAAGACAAATTTTA
The DNA here is from genome assembly GCA_023362775.1 of Charina bottae. Taxonomy (NCBI): domain Eukaryota; kingdom Metazoa; phylum Chordata; class Lepidosauria; order Squamata; family Charinaidae; genus Charina; species Charina bottae. The sequence continues at coordinate 2,083,640 of JALMGJ010000004.1, read as the reverse complement.
TTAATATTAATTATTCTTCCATTTTACCTATCCAAGAAGTAACATCACCACATTATCCAGTAAACCTGATTTGCCCCACTATCTACTTAAACTCTGGTTTTACCTTTGGCTAATCTTGAGCTGTACTATATTTGAGTCACCCTGCAGGTATTCTATGAGAAGAGAGAGAGAGAGAGAGAGATGGGCCAGTGATTTCTTTTGTAGGATTTGGGGAAGGTCCAAAATTTTGTGCTTGACCTACCAGTGGCTAAATACACCTATTTCACACTTTTTTTTATTAAAAAAAAAGAAATCATTTTTCAAAAATCTGATGGAATTTTGATTCAGTAGTCTGTGGTTGCTCCATAGTCTTCAAAACAAGACTGTGGAAGATGCATGAAGTCTACAGACTTACCTACAGTCCCTAGGTAACCTCTCCCTGCATGCAACATGTTCATAAACCTTGAAGTATTTACTAATCTGTGTTACATCTTAATATATGATAATTTGCAATATACTGTAACATAAAAAGGTAAAGGTTCCCCCCGCACAGTTGTGCAGTCGTGTCTGACTCTAGGGGCCGGTGCTCATCTCCGTTTGTTAGCCGAAGAGCCAGCGTTGTCCCAAGACGCTTCCATGGTCATGTGGCCGCATGACACGCATGGAACGCTGTTACCCACCCACCGAAGTGGTACCTATTCATCTACTTGCATTTGCATGCTTTCGAATTGCTAGGTTGGCAAGAGCTGGGGCTGGTGCGGGAGCTCCCTCCGCACGCAGGGCTAGGGATTCGAATCGATTCCGATCGACAAGCCTGGCGTCTTACCCGCTGAGCCACCACGCCCCTTCATACTGTAACATACTGAAATGCAAAAAGTCCCTTCAACCAAGCTCAGTCATGGTTATTATAGGATCTTGTCCTTGTACTTTTCTTGGCAATAATATGGAAGTAAATTGCCATTGCTTCCTTACAGGATTTTTTTTTAATCACAATCTACCCTACACCCCTGGCATATATATTGGTCTCCCATCTACAGTAAGTACTAACCAGATCTGACTGTGCTTTGCTTTTTCAAGATCAGCCAAACTGACCAAATGCTGCCATACCGTCCTAGTTACAATGTGGTTTCTTCCTTAGTGAAAGATGGAGTACCTAACTACTATTTCATAAGCAAATATGAGCCGCTTTGTAGAGCAAACGGTCTCAGCCATTATGCGTACTGCAAAGGATTCAAATGCTCCAGTCCACAAACATTTCGTTTCATAGATTGGAACCACCTCTCCAAAGGAGAGAAAGCAGATGGTTTCCGCACAAAGGGTGAATGAACCAAGCAGCGGTCCTTCACTTGCTGCAACAATGTGTGTGTCAATATTCAGATGTGTGTGGCTGGGAGCTTTCTTCTACGATGCTTCATAAATTTACATTTTCTGAAAAAGCATCTTATGTGCTGCTGTTACGAAGGAAGGAAGGAAGGAAGGAAGGAAGGAAGGAAGGAAGGAAGGAAGGAAGGAAGGAAGGAAGGAAGGAAGGAATTGGAAGGAAGGAAGGAATTGGAAGGAAGGAAGGAATTGGAAGGAAGGAGAAGGAAGGAAGGAGAAGGAAGGAAGGAAGGAAGGAAGGAAGGAAGGAAGGAAGGAAGGAAGGAAGGAAGGAAGGAAGTGGAAGGAAGGAACAGGAAGGAAGGAACAGGAAGGAAGGAACAGGAAGGAAGGAAGGAAGGAAGGAAGGAAGGAAGGAAGGAAGGAAGGAAGGAAGGAACTGGAAGGAAGGAACAGGAAGGAAGGAAGGAAGGAAGGAAGGAAGGAAGGAAGGAAGGAAGGAAGGAAGGAAGGAAGGAAGGAACTGGAAGGAAGGACCTGGAAGGAAGGATAAGGAAGGAAGGAAGGAAGGAAGGAAGGAAGGAAGGAAGGAAGGAAGGAAGGAAGGAAGGAAGGAAGGAAGGATTTGGACCATAGATAAACAAGTGGAGTGCTACTTGCAAAAGAAGGGACTTCCCATAGTCCATCCCTGGCAACTGCGCCACTTCTAACTTTCCCATCAGAACCACTTAGCGTGATGAGGCTCTGCCACTGTTAGAACATTGCTGCTATTGTCAGAACCAGGAAACACATTTATGGTGATGTTCCTGGGAATAAGAACCTAATGCAGAGGGAATTTCTCTGTAGTTCTTCATTAACATTTCATTCATTACAACAAGGGAGTTATAAGAGTTTCCTTTTAAGCAAATTAGGTCACAGGGAAAAAAAATACACAGCATGGAAACACAATGTATTACTACAGAGAACAAAAGAGGTAGTTAATAAATTATGATAATGGCTTAGTCTACTACTGGTGCTGAGTGGCACATTTAAATATTGTAAAATTTACTTAGCAAGGAGAACCCTCTTGCAGGTATTCAGAAAAGGTTTTTTTCCTCCCGCTTTTGTTGTGGCAATTCTCATTTCTCCCTGGGCTATTTCACTCTGAGGGTGTGTAAGCAGCCAACTCTAAACATTTGCTTGTTGCAAAGCCAAAGGAGATGTTTAAATAAGTGGAGGGGGTTACAAGCGCCAACGAGAAAGGCAAGCAAATCAGGCCTTGAAGAAAAGGAAGAGAATTCAGTGGGATGAAGAGCGGAAATAACTTTTTTATGGAATGTAAAAGCAATCACTCAATTATTCCTAAGCATTTTTTGTATCCCAAAGATGTTTTGTGCCCAATCCAAAAGTCCAAAGTAAACCACTCATCAACAGGAATTACAGAGCACTGCTATTTTTGTTATATTATGATTATTTAATTTGCTTGTTGTAGTTTGGATTTTTAGAAAATATTTAGCTGGCTGGGGAATTCTGGGAGTTGAAGTCCACACATCTTCAAGCTGCCAAGGTTGAGAAACACTTCCATTTTGTTTTTTGTTTTTTGTTTTGTGTTGTTGTTCTTGTTGCTGTTATTTTGTTTTGTTTTCTTCAAGTCTGAAATTGCAGGACCTGGGAAAACTTCAATGGCAGAGACTGGAAAATTTTATCCAAAGCTGGATTCTGTCTTCTGAAGACAACATCCACTTTTCTGCTTTGAAGGAGGAGAAGTGGGACAATCACCTGACACGCCCCCCCCCCCAGGACACTGCCTGAAGAACATCTTTAATCCCCAGAACAGTTCAGTCTATCAGCTTTCTTTTTCAATGCTGCTTCTGCACCCACAGTTTAAAAAAAATGTGCATTTTAACCACCCTAATATTACACAGCAAACTTATCTCTTCTCATCACACTAAAGACCAAATTGATGCTTATTTATTTTCCTCCTTTTACACATCTAACTTAAATATATATTCAATGGAAGGGTGTATTATTCTTCATTTGCACACATATTACAGGAACTGCGGAGAAATTATCTCAAGTCTGTTAAAAGTCTTTTAAAGTCTGTTTCTAAGAGGCAAACGACCATTTTCAAAGAAAAGTAGGCAATTGATATCCCTGGAAAGAAGCATATATATCTAATAAATAAATAAATATGCTTCCCATACACACACACACAGAGAGAGAGAGAGAGAGAGAGAGAGAGAGAGAGAGAGAGAACCATACTTTAGTGGATTTGGGTATTTTGAGGTAATAGGATTAATCTGAAACTGAGGGCACATTTATATTATAGCTTCTGTTAAAGGTCATACCGGAAAATCATCACCAATATGTGTCCGAAGAACAAAATTCAAAAATGATGAGAGAGAGAGAGAGAGAGAGAGGTAGGTAGAGGTAGAGGTAGAGATGGTAGAGATGATAGAGATGATAGAGATGATGGAGATGGAGATGGAGATGGAGATGGAGATGGAGATGGAGAGAGATTAGAGATAGATAGAGATAGAGATAGAGATAGAGATAGAGATAGAGAGAGAGAGAGAGAGAGAGAGAGAGAGAGATAATGTTAGTTGAACTATTCAAGGAGTCTCTGCACATCCTAGAAGACCATTTGATTTCATGAATATGAAGTTAGGAGCAAAAAAGGGTTAATATATCTACCCAGCTTTCAGAAAAATAGCTTTGGATATTTCACGTCAGACAGAATCCCCTTTTCGGAAAGGAAAATAAATCATAGTTTGTCCTCTTCTTCCACCAAAAGGAGCTATCAGCGAGGTTAAATAGCTTTCCTCTAACATCTGCATTTAATACTAGATTCATCTGTCAAATTATGTTTCATTTTTATTGGCAGGCTTTTAACACAGTGTTTGGATTTTCAATAGCAGAAATCTGAACTTGAGGGTATACTTTGCAAAAGGAAACATGGTTAAATTTATTTCAAGTTGATAAGCCCTCTGAAAGAATGTGAAAATTACTAAAGAACTGGAAGAGCCATCAACTGCATACAGTTGTGCGTATGCGAGGGATTGACTTAAAAAGAGATGTAAGAACTGAATCTTTATTTTCTGTACTAATTAATAAACATCATGCTGTGAATAACTAGTGATAATATTCTAATAAGAAAAATCAATAAATTTGCACCCAGGGTCGTGGTAAATTGCTGCCACCGAAAAGGAAAAAAATATATTTCTTCCATTGATCCGGGAGCAAGCTTCTAACTAAAAAGAACAGAAAGCAAGCCAATTACTGCCGTGTGCTTCTGAAAATGATAAGATTAAAAAAGCTAATTATGTGTTTTTGAATAACTACAATTTTTGATGAGCAAGGGCAATCCATACTTCAGCACAGAGGCTATTACTCTTAACTAATTAAAATAATTGACAATACTGTAAAATGCTTCTAAACTTGCAGACAAACATCTCAGACAGTGTCATCAAGTTACAAAACTTAGATAGATGCCACATTGACCAGCTCCAAATTCGGATGGCAACTAAGTTATTAGCAAAATCTCAGTCAATGTGAAGCATACCAGCTCAGATTCCATGAATCAAGGTTTTTTCCCTTAAATCTTTTGGGCCTTAGGACCTCAAGGTCCACCTTCTAGCATCTGCTCAATTACTGTTTGGGTAGAATTTATCAAGAACCAGCAACAGATCCATTGTACAATAAACAGGATGGAAAGGCTGAGATTTAAAACACTGAAACTGACCATTGGACAGAGAACTTGTAGCACTTTGCTCTTGGATTCAAATTCTAATCTATTTTACCATACATGTAGTCCTGAATTAAATTTGCCATCTCTTTCTGGCAGCATTTCTCATTCTTAACTATGACATGCCAGAATGTAACAAATCTGAATAAAGGCCAACCACAATGAAACATCCCTTCATCCCTTCAAAGCCCTGGGTATTTAAAATATTTTTATTATTACTTAAAATGAAGATTTATGTTCTGTGCGGGTTTTTTCCTTGTACCAATTTTTTTTTAATTTAAGAACCATTATGACATGCAACATCTTTAAGAGCAGGAAAAAGACAATAAGCCAAATGAAGATTGTTCTTGGGGCATTACACATAAAATGTGTCTAATATTATTTTGATCATTCCTAATCAAGAGATTTGGCATGGTCTGTTGTTTTTTTTGTTTTTTTTCATGTCATCTAGTTTACTGTTTTACTTTAAAACAGAATCAGCTCTTTAAGAACCTATATAAACCTATCTCTCAGCAAACATTGTCAATGAAGTGGCAATAGGACAGATTTCTGTTTGAATGGCTTATACAGTACTGATCTTTCATGTTTATCAATGAAACTAGAGGCTCTAATTCCCAAAGATGCTGCTTCTTTTCATATGCACACTATATTTATCCGGCTGTACCCTGAGAAAATAAACTGTTAACTGTTAAAGTCTCATGAATGATACTTTATGCATGGTTCAAGGGAAATGCAAGGTAATGTTTTCTCATTAATGGATTAACCCATGCATTGAACCCTGAGGGATGAGGCTGTTTCTCACTGAGGTTCACTTTAGGTAATCTATATCTAGGCTGGCTGTTGTGGGTCTTCCGGGCTGTGTGGCTTCCGTGTTCTGGAAGTTGTGGTTCCTAACGTTTCGCCAGCATCTGTGGCCAGCATCTTCAGAGGGCAGGAGCACAGACAGAAGCAAAATCTCTGTCTTCTATCTGTGCTCCTGCCCTCTGAAGATGCTGGCCACAGATGCTGGCGAAACGTTAGGAACCACAACTTCCAGAACACGGCCACACAGCCCGGAAGACCCACAACAGCCATTGAACTCCGGCCGTGAAAGCCTTCGACAATACATATATCTAGGCTGTTTGCAAAACAGAATATAGACTGGAGCTTGTAATGTAGTTCAATGCACTCTTCTGTTTTGGTACTTTCAAGCTGCAACGCGGCTGCTGCTGCGTCTTGTTAGAACTTTATGTCACAAACATCATGTGTTTCGGCCAGGTAGAAACATGGAAGACAAGATCCCTTTTGCCCTACAAAACGGGCTTTGAGAATTTGGGGGAGGGTGGAATGAAGACTTGACTACTGGCATCTTGCTTCCTTGGGTCCCTTTGAGTTCCTTATCCCTTCCAATTTGTATTCATGTGTACATTAATTGTACCTAAGCAAAAAATCCCATTCATTGTTTCTAGTTTCCCCCAGGACTAATGCCATTTTTTCCAGACCAGAGACGTGACACTTCGGATCAGCACCTCTGCCTAAGAATGTCTTCTTCAAGATAGAACCCTGTTACTTATTGTCGGAAGGGAAATGATGCATAATGTGGTGCATATATAAGTATCTTGTCCTTCATGGTCCATTCACACCATATCATCTGTTTCTGCCGGTTTTCATGGTTGACCCTCAGCCTACTTACCAGATAGCAGAACAGACCAACAGACTCCTCGGCTTTGCAGACCGAATCAAAAATCTGCATAGGAAATATGATACAAAATCAGTCGTTCGCTTACATGTATTTTTGTTTTTAAATGAGACCATTTCCTTTCTTTTGCAGCCAAGAACAGACTGCCTTGGACCTGGCAAAGTTCCCCTATTTACCTGCTTGGCTGTATGGATATCTTTCCTTCAGACAACTTTCAGACACTAATCCACCATTTAGATAGGAAGTAAAGCTTTCAGAAGGTTACCAGCCAGGTCTTCCCTTTGGGAGGTACGCTTTGACCACATTTCAAAAAGTGGGCAGGGGAAGGGCAAGGTGGATGGTTCAGAATGTAAACCAAACTCGATTTAAATGAAATTAAATGATTAAATATATTCAGCACAACAGGCAAATAGGTAGTATCAGAGCCATTTGAGTTAGGATTGACTTCTGGTGACTTGATGGACTTTTGGTGGCCACTCAATTACTTCTGTGTATTGAATAACAATTCAATATCCCTTGGACTGCAAGGAGGTCAAATCAGTCAATCCTAAAGGAAATCAACCCTGACTGCTCATTGGAAGGACAGATGCTGAAGCTGAAGCTCAAATACTTTGGCCACCTAATGCGAAGAGAGGACCCACTGGAAAAGACCCTGATGCTGGGAAAGACGGAAGGCAAAAGGAGAAGGGGACGGCAGAGGATGAGATGGCTAGATAGCATCACCGATGTAATGAACATGAAGACAGTGGAGGACAGGAAGGCCTGACGTGCTATGGTCCATGGGGTCAGGAAGTGTCGAACACAACTTAACGACTGAACAACAACAACTTCTTTATTGATGGGGATCTATCAGTGGTTCTTAGATATGAAAATTGTATGATCCCTCCAAGATTAGAGATAGAATATTTGTAGAGACTAGATGCACAGAGCTAGATGGTATGGCCCTTGTTTCTATATCCATAGAAATAGATTACCCAACAAAGTTTCAGGAATTCAAAGAATTGATGCTTTCGAACTGTGGTGCTGGAGAAGACTCTTAAGAGTCCCTTGGACTGCAAGGAGGTCAAATCAGTCAATGCTAAAGGAAATCAACCTGACTGACTGCTCATTGGAAGGACAGATGCTGAAGCTGAAGCTCAAATACTTTGACCACCTAATGCGAAGAGAGGACTCACTGGAAAAGACCCTGATGCTGGGAAAGACTGAAGGCAAAAGGAGAAGGGGACGGCAGAGGATGAGATGGTTAGATAGCATCACCGATGTGATGAACATGAACTTGGGTGAACTCCGGGTGACAGTGGAGGACAGGAAGGCCTGGCGTGCTATGGTCCAGGAGGTCACGAAGAGTCGGACACGACTAAACGACTGAACAACAACAACAACAAAATTGAATAACAACTCATTGAAAACAATTTAACATTTTGGAAGTGTTTCAGGGTGGCACCCAAGACCTTGGGAGGTTGTATTGAGTCTGAGAGATTCAAGGTGTGCACACTTTTAGAAGAGGACATGTTTACTGGAAAAGTGAAAGCAATTACTCATTCACAAGGTATCTTAGACTTTGACCTTGTCCAGATGAAACCTTAAATCAGAGTTTAACATTCATATTTATATGAAACGTTTGTGCGCTTCAGTTGAGCATCTAACTCTCATGCAATCAAAGCAGATTGGAAAGATCCACAGGTCATCATTCTGTGTGTTCCATAACATCATTTATATATTTGTTATGTATTAAACTTATATCTCTCCTTTTTGTTTGCATGACACTCAAGGCAGCTTATAGCACTCAAAAAGGCAAATTGTAAAACATAAAAATGAAACAGTCCAATCTGAATCAAGGCAAAATTAAAATCAACAGCATTAAAAGCTAAATTGATTCAGCTAACAATGAAAAGAGATGGGCTTGGACCATTTTCCTAAATGCTGCGGGAACAGAGGCAAACTCATCTTGTCAGGAGTGCGTGCCATAATCCAGGGAATGCAACTCAAGCTGCACCCATACATTATCTTTAAATGTGCCTAAGTAATTATTATGTGGATGACTTCTTATACATCACTGCCCATGTGACCATGAATAGCAAGGGGGTGATGGGAGGGGTACAAATGAGGATGCATGCATTGTGGCATCATGATACAAAACCTGTCTCTTGTGTACTAGGGTCACCAAGTCATAAACAAGCACACAGAGCTGGCATTATGACGTCACAATCTGCATCTCCTCCTTTTGACAGAAGTCCATTTAAGAAATCCCATTCCTTGCTTCCAGTTTTCTCCTCATAACAGATAAACAGTGCACTGACAGATCAAACCCATTCTTGGTTGGCCTCAACCAGATCGTCCTACACGGGAAACAAGGGAATGAGACGCCTTGCAGCCTCCTACTGGCCATTGAATTTTGGCTGCATGATCTTAGGGTGCCTTGGAGATTGTAGACTGAATTCTGGAAACCATGTGCTCACCCCTAATTTAGAGTTTCAGTATTCCACCTTTGCACAATGGTCTGCAAGAGTGCTAAAACCCCATCCATCAGGAGCCCACCTAAGACCTGGCGAATCTTTGGGAAGGTGCCAGAGAGACATTACATGGGCAAACAGCACTGTGGAAGCCAGGTGTCTTGTCTCTCCTGAAGCTCAAGACAAGATGGCCCAGATGGCAGGGCGCAGAGACCAGGAGTGGTATTGCATGTAGCTGCCCAAGAGGCCAACTGGAGCCGGGTAAATCTCAATGCCAACCACATCAGCAGCCGCATGGTTGGAGAACCATGTCACCTCATTGTGTTGGGAGAAAAGGGGAAACACAACTTTAGAACTGGAATATCTAAAGACCCCTTACAGGCTGGATGAAGACATGGCCGAAGAAATGTGGTAACAGTGGCATGTTCATGCATCCACAGAAAGTGCAAGGGGGGCAAATGACAACACAAGCATCATGGCATCATCATGGCATGACATATGGACTTGCATTCAATATTGTGACATGATGGACCAAATGATGTAATTGGGTGCAGTGCATCCTGTACACAAGTCTTTCTGGCACCATCACCTTGACCAGTAGCAGATGCCTAGAGTGTCCTGTGCATTGCAGCAATGAATTAGAGCTTCATGCCAGATTTCCTTTTGTTGATACCCTTTGCTTGCAGCACAACCACAGCTCTGGGAGGTAAGACATTCCGTGTATTTATTGGATGCATTTGCTACTCCCCTCTAGGAAGCATAGGTAGTTTCACAAAAGCCATCTAACAGTCAACAATTCAGGCACTAATATCGTCTACAGCTAATGCAGGACACCGAAGGTACTTGCTGAGCCATTGCTGATGAGTTCTGTTTATTTCTAGACACACACACACACACACAATCATTTGGAAGGGCTCTCGTTCTATTAAGCCATCTCTCTGAATTTAAACTAATCTTTGTTCTGCTGAGGTCAATGAAACTAAATTAGCTTAAAGTGGAGTATTTACCACTGCTAGCTAGCAAAGTGGGATGCCTTCAGTATAAAGCAACTAGGCCTCTCCCTCCCTCCCTCCCTCCCTTTTTTTAGTACTCATTGAACATGGCTGAAAATTCAGGCATAGCATCTGTTTATCGATGGCCTTGCAACTAGGTCCAAGTTTTAGATGGGAAGTTAAGCAGCTTAGCCAGGCTGAACAATGGGAATTTTTCTGTTCATATTACTTGTCCCTTTGCTGCATGTCTTTTTCTCTGTTCTCAACAACAACAACAACAACAACAACAACAGAAGCCCAGCATGACGTACAGTAAGATAAACTAGAGAACTCTTTGCAAAGACAAATGAAAGCACCAGAAGCTTAAAGCAGAAAGTGAAGCCTGCAAAAAATAGTTTAAAGCAGTAGCTTTTATTGCACACAGTAGCTGCATTTCATCTGCTTCATCAAGAGGGCACAGAGCCTCGTATATGAAGTATAAAAGGTGACATGGTGGACTAAAGCTGTTCTCAGGGTGCAGAAAGCCCTCTCCTATCAATCAGTAGACTTTCCCCTGTTCTTCATTACGAAGTGAACCAATTAAGCCTCCCTCCATTCAGCATATTCCAAGTGTACAATTTGCAGATGAAATTCTTATCTAAGTCAGTGGAGTGCTTTCCCTTTTTAAAAATAAACAGTTTTGAATACAAACCAGCACGTTGAAATGCCTGACATGAGAATTCTCCAACGGTCTTAACTAGATGTTGGCATTTAATAAGCTGTAAACTGCAGAAGCTATTTGCAGATGAAGTCTCATTTTTGTCCATCAGCAGGAGGCTGGGAGCATAAATTAATTGAGTGAAAGTTAAAAGATGGACAGCATGGTTACATTTATGCAAATTCCTCAGTAGCACATCGAACAGAAGAGAAAAATAGCTTGTAGCTGATTGGTTTGGGTTTGGACCAAAATCCACAGGGCCCCTCTAAACCATAGCAGATTGTGCATACAACAATTAAGGCCTATAGTTCGCGTTCTTTTTCTGTTTTTTTCCCCCTGTTGTTATTATTAAAACATTCTTGCCTGCTAGATAAGAAATACCAGGGAAAGGCACACTCTCTTAGCAGCCTAATACTGAAGTCCAATGAGAGCATGCTATTTCTGTTTCAAGTTTTCTTACTGATCAAGCTACGCTAAAATAAGCGGGTAAGAAAAAAACCAAGGAGACGCATGTGTCTTTCACCATATGTCAGTCTCGGCTGTTTGTTTCTTTTATTCGTATCCCAAGCATGCAAAACCTGGTACACCAAAGGTTCTGTTTAATTAGCTAGCTAAAAGCTTAAGCCATGGAGATCAGGACAGATGCTAGAGGTATTAACCTGGGCCCTGTTCAGAAGCTCTTAGAAAGATTCTCTTTTCTTCGGTAGATTTTAAGTCCCATAGTGTTGCAAATGCCTGATTGTGACCCAAGAGGCAGAGAAAGGCTAGAAATAAAATATTATGTGCAAACTGCAATCCCAAGTGCTTTATTTCCAGATTATCTATCTATCTATCTATCTATCTATCTATCTATCTATCTATCTATCTTCTATCTATCTATCTATCTATCTATCTATCTATCTATCTATCTATCATCTGCAGCACAAATCTTGATCAGTGATTGGAGAGATAAATTTCTGAACTGTTTTAGCAGACTTCCATTGCTTGTAATTGGTTCATCATTGGCAATATTCAAGAGATGTTCTGGAAAGATGACATACAGTGGAAATAGCATAATGCATTTGGACAGAGTGATAGATACAAATTATTTGAAGATTTGGTTATCAGTCAGGGATGAGCCAAGTAACAGGGAATTACTTTTACAGTGGCAAAGATTTCTTCCCACCCACCCAGTGCAAAACCTGGTACACCAAAGGTTCTGTTTAATTAGCTAGCTAAAAGCTTAAGCCATGGAGATCAGGACAGATGCTAGAGGTATTAACCTGGGCCCTGTTCAGAAGCTCTTAGAAAGATTCTCTTTTCTTCGGTAGATTTTAAGTCCCATAGTGTTGCAAATGCCTGATTGTGACCCAAGAGGCAGAGAAAGGCTAGAAATAAAATATTATGTGCAAACTGCAATCCCAAGTGCTTTATTTCCAGATTATCTATCTATCTATCTATCTATCTATCTATCTATCTATCTATCTATCTATCTATCTATCTTCTATCTATCTATCTATCTATCTATCTATCTATCTATCTATCATCTGCAGCACAAATCTTGATCAGTGATTGGAGAGATAAATTTCTGAACTGTTTTAGCAGACTTCCATTGCTTGTAATTGGTTCATCATTGGCAATATTCAAGAGATGTTCTGGAAAGATGACATACAGTGGAAATAGCATAATGCATTTGGACAGAGTGATAGATACAAATTATTTGAAGATTTGGTTATCAGTCAGGGATGAGCCAAGTAACAGGGAATTACTTTTACAGTGGCAAAGATTTCTTCCCACCCACCCAGTGGCAAGATTTTCTTGGCTTTGAATGTTCTAAGCATAGGTAACAGTATGTACTCGCGTTTAGCTGATATTTTGGTGTAAGATCTGTTGCGAGTAGAAGTAAATTACAAAAGTAGTTTTAAATGACAGTTGCATCAAGATGCATGATACTTTGCAGAATAATACAGACAGATTCCTGCCCAAAGGAATCTACAACCGAAATTACAGAAGTGGATACAATTCCAAAGGCAGAGAGAACAAGATGGGGAAAAATGAGACAAGTATAACAAGGTGAGAACAAGAGCAATTGTGGTTATATAGCTTGGGCTTCGCTTCAGTAAAACCTGGAGTAAGGCCTGGGCTCAGGAGGCTAGCCAGATTTTGAAGAGCGTCATCTTTCTCCTGTCTGGAAGCAGAGAAGTGCAAAAAGTAGCCCAAAAGCCTATTTAACCAGCAAGAACTGCAGATGTACCCAACAGTCTACTTACCCTGCAATGCTTCTGAAGCTCCCGTGAAGATCATCGCTGTAGAGCCATGTGTTCAGATGGGTGGCCTTCAACTCCCACAATGCTGGCTGTGGAATTCTGGGAGCTTTGTCCCCCCATGTGGAGATTGTCCAAATTGGGAAATACTTCTGTGGAATGACACAATGCCAAGGTTTCAGAGGCATGGTGGGAGATTAAAACACTTGGCTTTCGCAGCAAGAGTGGGTACTCCTCAAATAGTTCTTTGGCAACAGTGGATTGAGCATGCCTGCTTCCGTGAAAAAGGTGAGGCCCACAGTATTTCCAAGTGAGCTGGAGGGGAGATGAAACGGCCACATACCCTTGCACGTGTGTTTCTCTTTTTTGAAGATGTTGAGGCCCCATTTTCTTACTGGAGTGAATGTTTACTTATTAGTAAGTAATCATTACTTACTAATGCTTACTCTTTCTCCTGGCTTTTGAACTTCAGCACCTATGTATAAGAAAATATAGCAGACAGGCAGGGGAAACAGTGACAAAGATTTCATCGGTTTCTTTATAATTAGGCAGAATGGAAGGGAGGAGGAAGAGGAGGAGGAGGAGGAGGAGATGATGATTACATCTGGTTTGGCCATCAGAGAATAGCAATACCATAGAGGATTTCATCCATCCTAAACAACTGAAGAACAATTCATGGGGTGGAGACAAGAAGGAGAAAGAAAGGAGGTAGCGCATTGGTCCAGAAATGGATGGCCAACATGCCAATTGCAAAGAATCATATAATTTCCCTCTTTTAGGCATCCCACGTGGTCATGGCATACCTTCTCCATTTGCTTCACTTTCCTTTTGAAGGCAGACTTCGATTCCTGTCAATACGCTATTTATAATGAAATTTAATTACTGGACATTTTTGGGAACTGTGTGAGAAGAGGGAATAAAAGGAAAAACCTCACCCTGGAGAAGCCTGATGTGCTCTTTGTGGGGAGGGTGGCAAGCTCTCCAGCTTCCAGCCAAATGAGCAAGCCACAGGTGTGACTAGATGCTGCAGGTGAACCAAATCCGATGCTGGCATAATGAGGAAGCAACATAATTCACTCACCCCTAATAATACATCTCCGTGAAGTTGCAGCTGTTCCGTAGACAAACTCTGTTTAGAGAAACAGAATTGGATAAACTTGTGTGGCCCATGGTAGTGGGCTTTTTTGGAAATCCCTGAAGACAACCATGTGTCAAGTGAAGCCAATCCCACAGGAGAGAGATTGTTTCCTAGATTCTCTATCAGCAGATATCAGAGAGGTGAAAAGGAATGTGGTGGGGCCACGACACATACTGGCATCAAGGTCTCTTGTGGGCAACTTCTCGTCTTCTTTGCTCTTGAGATTTCAATATTACAAACATAAATAGTAACACTCTCATGGACTTTCAGTGCTCACAATCCCTGTTGCTGTTCAATTTAATGCAGTTTCCTGCAGGGGGTATAGGGACGTGGTGGCTCAGCGTGTTAAACCGCTGAGCTGTAGACTGCTGATCGGAAGGTTGGCAGTTCGAATCCCCGTGCAACGAGGTTAGCTCTTGTTGCTAGTCCCAGCTCCTGTCAACCCAACAGTTTGAAAGCTTTGCAAGTAGATAAATGGGTACCACCTTAAGTGGGAGAATATGCTGGCATCCTGTCAGGGAGTCAGCCACCGAATCGGAAGATCTCTGGAATGGCGGCGGCAACGACGGATCCCGGAAAGAAGCGGTTTCATCTACAGGACGTCAGCAGCCGGCTCCAACGCAAGGCATTGTGGGGCTTGTAGTCCAAGCCACGGAAGAGTCGGTTCCCTTACCCCTTTCCTTAGCGCGCGATTTAAATGAAATTGTATATGTATGAAATGTTAATGAAATATATATATGTATGTAAGCCGCCTAGAGTCCTCCGTTAGGGAGGGGATAGGCGGGGTATAAATACGATAAATAAATAAATAGGAACAAAATACCTTAGTAAACTGACCTCCCCCTTTGTTTTAAAGGGCCTCCTATGATTCTCTCCATCATCTATCTATCTATCTATCTATCTATCTATCTATCTATCTATCTATCTATCTTTATCTCAACTAAAGTAACATGTGATAACACTGGAAGATTTGGGGCCAAAACATTCACTTCTTTTAGTTTTCCTTTTTTGGATTTAGGCTTCAGTAAAACAAGTACTGTATATTAAGCAACTTGTTGTCCTGGCTGCCATTAAACAAACAAAACTATGTAGTCCTTGGTGCTCTCTGAGCCTTGTTGTTTTCTTGCAGACGTTTCATTCTCTTCCATTGAAACAAAAACTGTTAACTGCAATTTGAGGGAGGAGTGGCCAGAGGCCACAAATATGAGATACTTCTCTTGATCTTAACCAAAATGTCAAGAAGCCACTAAGGCCAGAGGCCACTAAAGCAAGTACCAATAGTCACTTGTCTCCCACCTTTGACTTTTTGCTTCAGTGGGAATGTGTCGTATGCTTTGAGTGCAAATATTTGGAGCTCAAAACACTCAGTTTTGAGTTCAAAATACTTATTTTCAAACAGGTTTTTTTCCAGCTTTTATGGAAGTGTTCAAAATCGCACTGTTTCGAGTTTCAGACATGGAGCCATTTCAGATTCAAAACACTTCCAGAAAGGTAGAAACAATCTGTGTCCAACACAAAACAACTCTCCTGAAACAGAGCATTTTGAACCCAAAACTTTTTGAATTCAGAGTTTTGCACATCCCTACTAAAAATGTCCTACGTCCTTCCCAAAGCCTTGTTATATTCACAACCTGTATACTAACCAGATTAGCCATTTCACCAGTCTATATTTCCTCTCTCTCTGTGTTTGTGTCTCACACACACACACACACACACACACACACACAGAAACACATTTCCTCTCTCTACCTTCCCTTTATTTTTCTAACAGAGCAAATTGACTTATAAGCTATTTTGTAAACACTACTGTGCATATTTAAGCATCTTATGCAATCTTAGGAGTTATTTTTGAGCAGAAGGTTTGGCATACTTGCAATATGCCACCATGCTAATTCAGTCTTCTCTATTTCCTTTCCACTTCCAATCCTTTTGTTTATTTTTTTGAAAAAGAAATGTTTGAGCTAAACACAAGTGCTCTGTTTGAAAATATAATAAAACTAGTTGGAGCAATCAGCCTAATCCTCAGTGTTTTCCAGAATTTGACCGATAAAAGGGAATAAATGTTTGCATGCATCATTTCACCCTGTGAAACCCTAGGATTTCATGTTTGCGATTTTCTGAGTTTAAAAAGGGGGGAAAAAACAGGAGAAAAAATTTGCCAAGCTAAATTTGTAATTGGTTCTTCAGAATAAAATACTCTGCAGGAGATAAAAATCAGCTGTATTGCAAAATTGAGTGCTAGTTCTATCCCAGATAATGTTGGATTCAGAATAAAGTAAACTTCTGTTACTTTCTGAAAAAGTATGATCATTGGTAGAAAATTAGACACCCAAAATCAGTTCTTGGTTTGTTTGTTTGTTTGTTTTGCAGGTAAGGGTTTGCTAGCCAGCTTTCTTGATGATACTAAACTTTTTTATGGTGATAAACCCCAAAGCAACCGTGAAGAGCTCCAGAAGGGTCAATCAAGGAGCAACCTGGGGTAAAGTAACACACCAAAAATCCGAACTTTAGATATACACTGATTGGATCCCAGCTGTCTGTAAATCACCACAATAGTGGTTAGGGTTAGGGATCATGCAAAAGGGAAAAGGTTAAAAATGAAACCATCAACACTGTAATCCTTTATTTTTATATCACCAGCACATCTGGAACAAATTGTGTACAGCCTTTGTGGTCATATTTGGAAAAGGATCTATAGAGCGGCAAATGCTGCACACCTGGACAAGCACAATGATGAGTACGTCATTTATTTTATTCTCTTCTGCATAAATTAGGAGTGAGGAGAATTTCTCCAGTTCTGTGGTGGCTCAGGCAGGGTAGTGACCGGGTGATGGCCCTTGTTCCTTGTTCTCACTGTTTCAAGGTCAGCAGAATCTCAGATTGTCTTCAGACTGCATTTCAGGGATTTGGGATTTGAAGCCTTGATAGTATGGAGGCCCCTCAGGTGGGGCCACCCAGTTATCCCCAATAGAAGAAGCAAATCCGTGGTAGAAAAGTTACCTTGAAGAGAACGTTGTCTACTTCTCCTGAGTTTATCACGGAGGATGGGAGGTTCCTGTTACATTTAATAGTACCCGGGATTTTCCAGAAAACCTTTTGGAAAAATACGTCCTTAAACTATCACTTACCTAGAGGTAATCTCACTCCCTTATTTTTGTGGAGCATGGATAGGACTGTGTACTATCACTTTACTCCCTGTAGTGAAGTGATGGTCCTCCCCCTCCGCTTTCCTCCTCACCTGCTTTGCCAGACAATCAAACAAAAGTACTATAATAAGATTTTAGCAAAGAAAACAGGACAACTGTGAGGGAGCTTCCCTGGTTCAGCAACATCTGGCAAGCCGATAAACATCGTGTTTGGGTTTTCTGATCCCGTTTAGCGAAAAAGTAAGCAATTTGGAGGAACCTGGGAGAGAGGAAGGAAAGGAACAACTGACCTCTGATCAGCATTTACTTAAGCAGAATTGGCATTAATAGAGTATTCTGTCAAAAATTCAAGTTCAGGAAAATGGATGGCTTTGTCCGTAGCAGCCACTATCTTAGCAGATTGCACTGTCACCGCTTCACACAAAGAGCATTGCAACACCATTAGCGGACATAAATAATGCACAAGCTCTTATGTGGTTCTCCGCTAAGTGCATGGAAACCTTGGGCTCCTGTTGTCAGAAATTCAATGGATTAGTACCTAGATTTATTTTAAGTCTGTAAAGCACTTTGTTCTTGACAGCGTTCAAAGTAGAAAGAGTGCTATCCTGAATGTGCATCTTAATACTGTCATGCCTGTCTTGTAAGAGCTGATGATATATGGCCTGCAATACAGCTTTTTAATATTTAAAACTTTTCACTCGGCAGATGCAAATGTATAGATATTAATAGAGATCTACAGCTGCTTTATTGATTTGGAAATGCAAAGCAAAAAAAGAAAGGGGGGGAAAGAGGGGGGGAGAAGGAAGGAAGGAAGGAAGGAAGAAAGGAAGGAAGGAAGGAAGGAAGGAAGGAAGGAAGGAAGGAAGGAAAGAAAAGGGGAAGGGAAGGGAAGGGAAGGGAGGGGAGGGGAGGGGAAGGGAAGGGAAGGGAAGGGAAGGGAAGGGAAGGGAAGGGAAGGGAAGGGAAGGGAAGGGAAGGGAAGGGAGGGGAGGGGAGGGGAGAGGAGGGGGGAGGGGAGGGGAGGGGAGGGGAGGGGAGGGGAGGGGAGGGGAAGGAAAAGGGGAGAAAGTGTGTAAGATAAACAACAGTAACATATATGATCTCTCAAATCCTAATGAGATGCAAATTGCAACCATAATGATTTATTCTCTTTGAATGTGCCCTTATAGCAGATCCCACTTAAATACAACACGCAAATCTCCATCACTGTGCAAATGACACAGGATTCAACACATCACTTCCAAATATTGCACTGCTATAAGGTGGTTATGCCCTGGCATTGCCAGTCAAGCTAGAATGGTAGACAGCCTATAGAAACCCACACTTGGATCCAAAACCCTCTAGGTCACCAGGACATGGATTATTGTCTTCCCTTCCCCTATGCATCAGGGTACCTCTACAAATTCCTACATAAAATCTCTTTTTTGCGGAGTCTCAACTCAAACCCCAACTCTTTCTACAAAATCCCAGCACTGCCTTTTCTCAGTTGAAACCAAGTTTAGCAATATGTCCACTTTCATCTCTCATTTTCCATTCTTCTCCCATCAATCCTCAGTTGCTTCATCTCCTTGGTTTTCCTTCCACATTTCTTTTAGTCTCACAAATAAGAGGTTCCATCTCAACAGGTGGCACCACTGAGACAATTTGGCCTGGGGTTGGTCTGGCGGTCTCCCATCCAAGTCTCACCCAGGTGCCATCCTGGTTAGCTTTTCAAAATCAGCCAAAATTGGCTGAGTGATGCCACCTAAACCTGTGCTTTGACTGTACCAGTTCAGATGAGGGGAGGCAGGAAGAAGAAGAAGAAGAAGAAGAAGAAGAAGAAGAAGAAGAAGAAGAAGAAGAAGAAGAAGAAGAAGAAGAAGAAGAAGAAGAAGAAGAAGAAGAAGAAGAACGCCCATAGAAAACAAGATACTAGAAAGTGATTTCCTCATGACTTGCTTGTTTCCATTATAAATATTTTGGTTTATTTCTCATTTTTGTTTGCTTCTGTATACCCGAAAATGAATTTTCTGAACCTGAGTGTTTCAGCCCTCTGTTAGGTCTCATTCGAAAGCATTGCTCACACACCAAACACACCATGAAGGGACAGGGAACATATTATGGAAGGGTCCCAAATAATGTGGGAGACTTCCTCTGTGGGGGGGGGGGCATAGTCCTTAAGGGCACAAGTTCAGCAAGAGTTGCTACATCATGGTCAATCAGTGCTATAACTCCAGACCAGCTTCAACTCATGAGCATGTCTTCTGAACAGACTTTGGGTATTTGTTAGAACAAACCCCTTAAAATGCACCTTAATTTACCTCCCTCACAATCCCACACCGAGGAGGAGTCCCTGTCACACATGCCTCACACAGACATAATCTCCAATTATGGACCTATTTGGCACAACAAAACAGCATGCCCTGCTGTCATCTTTTAATCAAATACGAATCCTAATATGAGATAATTTTTCACAAGCTTCACCTCATTGTTTAAATAAAAATGTGGAAGAATTTCACTGAAGATGAGACAGCTTCACTTTATGTTTGTTTTTAAAAGCAGCTTAGTAAATATGATATATGTTCGAGAAATTGCTCTGCCACAGCAGGGATCCAGTGGGGCCTTCTCTCTCGGAGTGTGTGTCTCTCTGTGGCCTCTGGAAGTGCAGGAGAGTTAAGCATGATAATCCGCCATGCGCTTGAGAGGATAACAGCCCCCTTTGTGTAGATTAAAAGCAGTTTTCTATTGACACTGGGGTGGTAATACGAGAGCAGCAGTATCTCATCTGAAGGTCAATCTTTCACAATGCCACTAAGACATAAAATCTTCATTTGAAACAATAACAGTTACCTTTTCCCTTTCTCTGCATGCTCCATGAATTTCTTCAGAAGTCAGTGAACCAGCCTGCAGTGAAGTATTCATTACTGAACCCTACAATATAGAAGTCACAATATGTGTGTCATTAATGCCCACTGCTGGGGAGGGGAGAGGAAAGATGGACGCAGCAAGATGCTTCAACGTTTACACAGGAAACTCTTTTCACAAGAGTGGATGTTGGCCGCTAGGCACACACGGATTAATCCAAAGCACATAGATTGGCCTGACTTGTATTTCTGTCAAACATTTACTTATTTGTCCTTTATTTATCCCACCTATTAATATACTGCATCTTTCCAGCAACAGCATCTGAGAAAATCCAGTCGGTAACAATAAAATCCCAAAGATTATGTCAAATAATAATGTTGGCAGGATGAATTTCACTGGAATTCCTTTACAATGGAAGGACAGGTGCTTTGGAGTAAGATGTTATTTATTGATTTGATTTGATTTGATTTATGTATTGAGACTGATTTCAACAAATCTGTTGAAATCAGTCTCAATATTTGAAATAAAATAAATCAAATACTCACATTGGGTATCCCTGCATTGCCCAAAGCCCAATCCACCTTATACAGGCAATTAAAAATAAAGTCTTCCTGCAGCTTAATTCATTCCTGGTGCCTTCATGGAAACATCCCTATCCTGAAAGTCACTGTTAATATGATATTGTAATTTGTTTCACTGCCTTTAATAAAAAGTATTGTTCCATTCACCCCATCACTTGAAATACTGAACCATACTTTGGTTCAGGCCTTCTCTCCATTAGACAGTTACTCCATTCTACCTCCTACCTCCTTTTCCTACAGAAAAAGCTCTATTTCCAGGTCATCACCATTTGATATTATGCTTATGAACATATCTGAATAACTGGAGTTCTCCAGCAGGTTATCTAGCCTGAGACTCCCTATTGTATCAAGTGAGAAATGCTGGGGGTCACTGCCATCTAAGGCAGGGGTCCCCAACCTGTGGGCCGTGGCCTGTTAGGAACTGGGCCACGGGGCTCCTGCCCGCAAATCCCACCCCCTTCTGTGCGATTGGCTCCTGCCCGCAAACCCCACCCCCAGTGCTTGTGATTGGCTCCTGGCCACAAACCCCGCCCCCTCCCATGCGATTGGCTCCCGCCCACAAACCCTGCCCCCGGTCAGTGGAAATCTAGGAAACCCCGCCCCCCCAGTCCACGGAAAAATCGTCTTTTGCAACTGGTCCCTGGCGCCAAAAAGGTTGGGGACCCCTGATCTAAGGAACTTGGGACTCTCAATTCGAAACTTTTTCTCATAAATCTAGACCCATGGGGAAATTGGTTAATGATAAGAATAATGCATTCCAAGAAGCTTTTTTCCTTCTGACCATATATTTTGCAGGCTATAAATCTGGGAGGATAATCCCAAAATGAAGTTAATGTGCTAATAACAATATTTAGATCTACAGTAAACTAAATTATGCCACAAAGTTCTGTGAGCCAGGTCATTTGGGATCTTATGGGATTTGGATGGCTCTGCTCATGTGGATTACTGCAATGCCCTCTACTTGGGATTACATCTGAAGACCACTCAGAAACTTCAATGATTCAGAAATCTGGTTACTCGTTGATGTTCATCACCATGACCACATTACACATTTGCTCCGGCTCCTGCTTAGTTAACAATTAGCTTCCAGAAGCAATTCAATGTGCTGATCTTACCTATCAAGCCATATTGAGGCTGCTCACACATGCAGGGAAAAATTGCCGTTAATCTCTGATTTCTGCAAAATGGTGACAAGGAGATCAGGCCTGAGAGGTACAGTGGCCTGTGCTATGGAAAACCTGCCCAGTGCTCATCCGATTGGGCCCCATGGTTTTAGCTTTCTGGAAAGTTGTGAAGACTGAGCTAATCTGGAGACCTCACAGTGAGTGATAGCATAATAAATGACACAGAGATTTGGGGAGATTTAATCCACAAAGTGTATGGAAAAGTCATTACCACAATTTCACTAAAGTTTTGAGGAGTACTTAGATGGTTGTGACAAATTTTAAAGGAAGGGGGGAAAGAGTTTTAGGAAACTTAAAATGGCTGTACCTAACACTCTGTTAGCATCTCCAACAGAAAGATTTCTGTTGGTTTCCCCATCATTTGAGTAATGTGATTGCAAGGAACACAGCCTTTTCCCTGCATTGCTAAAATAAAAGAATTATCTTTGTTATTCGCTGCCTGTCACTTTTTATCAAACAAAGCCTGTTATAATTTCCATCCTGCTGATTGCATTATCTTATTTTCAAGATCTGTTTTGCTCTATACTTTATGGTTGTTTACATGTATTTATTATATTTTACTTTCATATCAACTGTTCTGGGAATTTCTACAATAAATTAGAACAGCAATAATAATTACAAATTTATAGATAGAAATTACAAATACTTTTTTTAAAATCTGAAGCAAGGGAGGGAGGGAGGGAGGGAGGGAGGGAGGGAGACTGGTTTTAAAGCTTTATGATGGATCCAGGGAAGAGGTCAATAAGTATAACTGATGTTATTCCCCAAATAAATTAAGGTGATTAAATATACTCTGCGGGATCTTTTGAAAGTCATATTTTGGACAAGCTGCGTGTCCATTAACACAGAACTGTTAAGAAAGATTACTTAGCAGAAATGCAATTTGGTGTTCATTTTTCCAAGGAAGGTCTACTGCCTGAGACATTATTGAGTTTCTGTTTTTGCACTCTCACACGCCCAAAATAGGGGGAAAGGTGAGCAGTCTGGCTGGTCTCTGGATGTATCCAGGTACTGTCATATTGTCACTACACAGCTCCCAAGATGGCTGTTTTTAAGGGAGAAGGAAGCAGTAGCTGTAGCCTATAAGCTGCATGTTTATTAGTGGGTGAGGCCACGACTATCTTCTGTAGAAAGCTGTAAGTCCAAGCTCCTTAGGACTTAATTGGCCGGTTGGCACCCATACAATTTATGAGCAGTACATTTACTACTCCAGTTCTGCAACGGCTATTTGAAAGACTTCATAGCCTACTACATTAATGTTCCATTTGGGGAATATTATTAAAACATGATGAAATGCTTACGATTTATGGCATCCAACTTTTTTAGAGGCTAACCCACAATCCAGTTAATGCTTACATTATGATGATTTAGTTGTGGTAGCAATAGTGTTTATGTCACTGACACGGTTATTTAAATCCTACCACTCCAGTTTCACTGAGTTGTCGAGAGGATAGCCAACTTCCATGGTACTGTGGATCCTACAAGGTTAAGAATCCTGTTTTAAATCTTGATATTATTATTATTATTAGTAGTAGTAGTAGTAGTAGTATGGCAAATAAGGGGGTAGAAATCATCATCATCTATCCTTCATAAGGAGGTTGATCATTTGAACCAGAATAATAAACACATTCCATATATTATCCAATAGGTGGCGCTTTTTCCCTTCTTGTTAGTATTGTTCGAAATGGGCATCAGCAGGCAGATTTGATTATTTAGCTTAAACATTTGAAAAGTACTTAAAAACATCTTCTTGGAGTTCTTTCAGCCTCAGTTTAGTTTATAGAAGGGCTATTTATCAGTAGTGCCTCTCTCCTAGATGTGATCTTAAAGGATAGACCTTCACTGTTAGGATTACAGATAGCAGAAACTTTGCAGATCATGGCCTAACCTTTTGGGGGGTATTCCTGTGACAAGAAATAAATACTAACCATTACAGCATCATGAAGGCTTTACTGGGAAACTAAGTTGAGTTATGTGCATACACACACACATGCACACACGCATATCTCAGCCACACGCAAAATAGTAGTGGTTTAATTTAAACCAAACTGGATAAATACACCTAATTGGATTACTCTCCATGTATTTAACAAATTTACCCAGTCACACTTCGTTTGGTTTGCAGATCTTGGATGGACACCAAGGGATCCTGTTATAGTCTTCTCTGCAGTGGCGCCCGCCCTTTGGAATATCTTACCCCCGGAGCTGAGGCTGATGTCCTTGCTCCCAGCCTTCCGGAAAGGCTTAAAGACCTGGTTCTGCCGTCTTGCCTGGGAGGGAAACGCCAACAGTTCCTCTTGGGGATGGCTGGCCCCTTGAAGCCTCCCAGTGTCTTATTTTAACATTCTTTCCTTGGAATTCGTATTTGCTATCGATGTAATTTTATATATTTTTAATTCACTATTTTGCTGTGCACCGCCCAGGGTCCCCGTTGGGGGAGATGGGCGGTAATATAAATTTAATAAAATAAATAAATAAATAATAGTCAGGGTGACAATCCAATAAGACAAATTTCTATTTGTAGGCCATATGTGAATCCGTTAGGTGTGTGAAGCTCTTGTATGATTTCAGTAGAACATCTACCCACACTCACAGCTCCGCTATTATGATTAAACAAATCTTAGGAGACCAACTGTTTCCCAATATTTTAGGATTCATAAATTAAGACTCGGAAAAAATATTGCATTGGAGTTTCCTAAAAAGAAAGCAACATACTTGCCATTGTGTTCACCTGTTGGGCCTCCAGCCTTCCTAAATCTTTCAAACAGTTACCTTTCCAGTTGTCCAATGAACTATGAAATACTTGTCCGATTAAAGGAGAAAATGGAGTGACTAGGTCTGTTTTTGGCAGAGCTATCTTCGGACAACGCTGGCTCTTCGGCTCTTCGGCTCTTCGGCTACCAAACGGAGATGAGCACCGGCCCCTAAAGTCGGACACGACTGCACAAATGTGCGGGGGGAACCTTTACCTTTACCTTTACCTTTACCTTTACCTTTACCTTTACCTTTACCTTTACCTTTACCTTTGTTGTTGTTTATTCGTTCAGTCGTTTCCGACTCTTCGTGACTTCATGGACCAGTCCACGCCAGAGCTTTCTGTCGGCCGTCACCATCCCCAGCTCCCCAATGGTTGAGTCCGTCACTTCCAGAATACCATCCATCCATCTTGCCCTTGGTCGGCCCCTCTTCCTTTTGCCTTCCACTTTTCCTAGCATCAGCTTCTTCTCCAGGGTATCCTGTCTTCTCATTATGTGGCCAAAGTACTTCAGTTTTGCCTTTAATATCATTCCCTCAAGTGAGCAGTCTGGCTTGATTTCCTGGAGTATGGACTGGTTTGATCTTCTTGCAGTCCAAGGCACTCTCAGAATTTTCCTCCAACACCACAGTTCAAAAGCATCTTTTGAACCTTTACCTTTACCTTTACCTTTACCTTTACCTTTACCTTTACCTTTACCTTTACCTTTACCTTTACCTTTATGGGATATCACTGGATATATCAAGCATTTGTCTATAAATGCTGTCAAATCGAAACACATGTTTGAAACTTTTGAAGACCCAACACAAATCGATAATGCTAATACCTCCAGTTCTAAACTGGTGAGTCATTTTTCTTCCCAGAATATCATCATCTTCTGAAATCCTAGAATCTAGAACTGGCTCCATCATAAACATCACTACTGCAGTTGCAGGTAAAAGTCCAGAATGCAACAAAATAGAATGCAGAATAAATAGAGACAAATCAGAAGGACAGGATTTGATTTGATTTGTATTTCATGCAAACTTATCTAAAGTCACACTTCCCATTCCTAAACAGGAACTGGAATATTCAAATTTTGAGTTTCTATCCACTGATCAAAAAAATGCAAGCAAGGGATATACTTAGAAAATAATGCAGAAACAATTATATTTTTAGCAAAATCTGTACAACCTTCCCACATTATATTAGAGGAAATTACAACAATTCCCCCCTCCCAAGAATAGCATGTCTGAAAAAAAAAATACCCTCTTCCTTGTATTCCTTTATCTACCCTACTGCAGTCATATCACCAACCAAATCATTGTTTTTATCTCAATATTTATTGCTTCCCTATAGTTTGGATGCTAAGCTGTTAAAAGAAAGAATAACAATGAAGTATTTTTCCAACTGACCTTGACTCCTAGTCCACCCGGTTTTCTTGACTGCAATATGCAAAAACTTTCCTAGCAACTTATTCAGGGATGTCTTTTGACTTCCCCAGCCAACCTAGATCATTAGTATCCCTGGAAGGAGCCCATTAAGGTACAATCCCAGGCTGCCCCTGATTAGCTTCTGAGCCAGAAAAGGTCATCCTAGTACTGCCATCTGCTGAGTCCTATTACGTTATATTTTCTTCTTTGAGGGTTGTTTTTTTGCTTTTTAGTCTTCACTGCTCCTAAGTGCTGATTTAATTTACTGTGTCCTTTCTAAGCCTGCGTAGAGATTTCATTTGTGCTTTCATTGTAAGTCAACCTGCTCTGCATATATTAGAGACAGGCACAGAAAGATACAGTACATATTTCTTTTTTCACGCTGAGGTGTTTTGTTTAACAAAACAGATACACAAACTGATGCAATAGATTTGGAAATACGATCAACTGAGAAATCTGTTGATCCGATCCATTCAAAAGAGAATGAATAATGACTGAAATTCTGCTATAATTTCTTTGACTTGAGAGCTTCTGCTTTGAGCACTGTTTCCATGGCCAACTTGCTTCATTCCTGGCCCACCAGGAATATGTGATATGCTCTCCTTAAAGGCTCCCCATTCCTACGACTGCAGACTTAGAAGTGACATTTTTGGTCACCTCCTGATCATTGGATCCTGAGCAATAGAAATGCCCATTTTTCTTCACTTTATGCTTCGGATCACATGAACCTGAGTGTGTGAATTTTTTTTTATTATTTTTTTATTTAATTTTTATCCTGCCTTTATTATTTTTATAAATAACTCAAGGCGGCAAACATACCTAATACTCCTTCCTCCTCCTATTTTCCCCACAACAACAACCCTGTCAGGTCAGTTGGGCTGAGAGAGAGGGACTGGCCCAAGGTCACCCAGCCGGCTTTCATGCCTAAGGAGGGACTAGAACTCTCAGTCTCCTGGTTTGCCATTGGCTCCTTCCTAGGGCTGAGAGACAGGGACTGGCCCAAGGTCACCCAGCTGGCTTTCATGGCTAAGGCAGGACTAGAACTCTCAGTCTCCTGGTTTGACATTGGCTCCTTCCTAGGGCTGAGAGACAGGGACTGGCCCAAGGTCACCCAACCAGCTTTCATGCCCAAGGCGGGACTAGAACTCTCAGTCTCCTGGTTTCTAGCCCATTGCCTTAACCACTAGACCAAACTGGCTCTCAAAATGTTCTAGGTATGGCATCCACGGCCTTTTTTTCTTCTATCACTGCAAAAACAGAAAAAGGAAATGAAATACTGGATGATTGTAAGTATCTGTGGGGCATGAAACATTGAGACTGATGTGTTAGATTTGGCTTCCTGCATGCATTAGAAGGCCAGTTGCCTAGTTATTTGCATGAGGTTTTTTGAAGTAACCACAATAAATACTCTGTTATATTTTCAAGTGCTTGGTTTCATATGTACAAGATTAGCTCTCTTAATCCTTTCTGAAAAGCTTGACAACTGAGATTTGAAATGTTGCTTCTGAAGTTAGTTCCTTAAATTATTCAAGGAAGTGAAATCTTCTCATAAAACTCGACTTTTTAGCATGAGATGTATAGCAACAAGAATGTTTGCCTGTAATAAAAATATCTGCATTGATTGGAGAGATGTTTCTTGATTTCTGTTATAATCGGGGAGAAAAACGGCATTCAAGTTGTATGTTATTTTTATAAAAAAGTTTTCCTTGGAATGTATGTTTCACTGTCATCGTTAAAGGCATCCTTAATTTCTTCACTTTCTTTCCCAAAGCTGTATGTGGTAAGAGACACCCCCTTCCTCCTTGGGCCTTTGGTATTTAATTATTCATTCATTAATTTTAGTACAGGTTTTTAAAAAATACAAAAAAAAACACCCAACAATAAACAAATGTAAAAAACAGAAGAACATAATTAATAACAAACAGTAACAAGCAAAACAGAAAAAAAGGAAAATATCTTAACAATTTAGTCATATCACCACAACTTTTCAAACAATATATGAAAATTTCAATTAAAAAAAGTATAATTTATCCATTTCTGAAAAGGTAGGTAAAGGTAAAGGTACCCCCCGCACATTTGTGCAGTCGTGTCCGACTCTAGGGGCCGGTGCTCATCTCTGTTTGTTAGCCAAAGAGCCAGCGTTGTCCGAAGATGCTTCCACGGTCATGTGGCCGCATGACACGCGCGGAATGCTGTTACCTTCCCACCGAAGTGGTACCTATTAATCTACTTGCATTTGCATGCTTTCGAATTGCTAGGTTGGCAAGAGCTGGAGCTAGTGCGGGAGCTCACTCCGCACGCAGGGCTAGGGATTTGAACCTCCGAACTTGCGATCTTCCGATCGACAAGCCTGGCGTCTTACCCGCTGAGCCACCACGCCCCTTCTTTCTTTCTTTTTTCTGAAAAGGTAGTTTTCCCATTAATCAAAAAGTGATGCAATATGCTTCCCTTTGGCACAGGTTTCATGATATTTTACAACAATAGTCCCCTCCCCCTTTTCTAAGAGATTCTTTTGTTACCCCTTCCATGTGAACATTCAGTCAACTACCACCGTCTTCTTGGGCAAGTTACATAAGGTAGCAGGTACCTTTTCGTACTGGTATTCCTTTTTGAATGGGAAAAGGAAGCACTTCCTGAAAGTTAGTGGGATCTGTTTGAATATGTTTCCTCACAAAAATGAAATATCTTTCTATTCTGCTTTTAGCTTGGAAATCATATCCTGTCTTTTAGGGTGAGAGTGGTGGAGATTTCAGCCCCCTAGTTTAGCTAATTCATCCATCCCAGATGCCTATGAAGGTTCTCAGTCATCCAGGTGGAATTGTCTGTAGCTTGAATCATGTCAACTGGATTTCTATTTTCTCAGTGGAAACGTTTCGCTCCTTATCCAAGGAGCTTCTTCAGTCTAAGCAAAGTTGGTAAGGGAATCCTAACTAGAAACATATTTAGGATTCCCTTACCAACTTTGCTCAGACTGAAGAAGCTCCTTGGATAAGGAGCGAAACGTTTCCACTGAGAAAATAGAAATCCAGTTGACATGATTCAAGCTACAGATCCATCCCAGATGCCTAATTCCTTTGTTACTTCCTTGAGGCTGAAGACTGGCCCTCAATGTCAATAATAAAAGGATCTGAGCAAAAAAAGTTGTTGCAGGAGCATCAGACCAGCAGTAACTGAATAGTTCCGCATGTGGGTCTGTTGGACCATCATTTCTGCCTTACTATCTGCAGTTCATTTAGGTGACGATAAGACCAACAACAGGTTATCCCCCTTTATTAAATTTCAGCACTTAATCAAATCACACAAAACTTATCTTCTGAGCTGCAGTGATTTACATGTTTTCTTTATGCTGTAAATAACAACATTTAAGGTCTTTTTTCATGCTTACATAAATAGTCTGCATCACTATTGTTTTAGCAAGGTTACTGCATAGGATGATTTGACTAATATTAAATATGTATGAATTTCCCTGCCATCCCCCAGGGCTTTCTGAAATGATATGCATTTCAATAGACTGATAAGCAAAGTTTAAATTTAAAGACAAAGCCCTTGAGCATAGGTCTTCTTCAGCTGTCTTGGTCTTATTGTTAACCTCTAATTTTCACCTCAGACAAACATTTAATAAATAATTATTACTGTAGGGTTTACAGAGTTAACTAAATTAATTGTATTTTTGTTTTGTTTCATTTTTTTTTTGCCAGAGACTCTGCCAGTTCTGTGTCAGCCCTAACGATAAACATGACATGATTGATCTTAAGGCTATTGACTTTTTACAATGCCATTCATGCCGATGAATTAAAAATTTTCCATGGAACTGTTCAAGAAACTATTTATTGTGGCTTTAAAATCCAAAATCTTTCAGACTGTGGCTTTAAAGTGGGGATTTGGACATTATTAGATGTTGATAAATTGTGTTTAATATCTTAGCAACATGGATGAATAATGTTGTGAGAGAAACTATTGTTACAGGCTGCTCATTCTTAACTCACAACTACACAAGGAGTTTCCAGGCTGACTTGTTAATTTGCCTTCGGTGGCTATTGACAGAATTCATTGGGATTTTCTTCCATTTCTTATGTAAGAAAAACCCCAGAATTTCATCAGATTCTTCTTCATAAAGCCGACCACTTCTCCTTTAACTTTAGATTTCCACATTTTTTTCCTAGTGCCAGAAGAGGGCCTATAAATAGAAGCAAGGAAGTCATTCCCAAGCTAACTCTATGGAGGGATGCAACTTTGTCTTCAAGCTATTTCTCTACTTCAGTGGTGCTAATGTGTGTGCCACAAGTTGCATTCAGTCTTCCAAGAGATTTTAAGTAGGCCTCAGAGCTCCCTTCCCATTTAAGAATGATTTAAGGAGGCACAATTTCCTGCCATTATGTGTAGGAAAGTGTCCAATAGAAGAAAGGGAGGGAGGGAGGGAAGGAAGGAAGGAGTCATACAGTGGTCAGATAATGCTTCAGCTGTCCCTTGCATCTTCTTCCTCTCTCTTACAAGCCAATAGTTTTGACGTCATGACCTTCTCACTATTGGAATGCCATCCTCCGACATGGGCAGAAAAATAAGGAAAAATATGCCCCCCTGGCAGGATACTGTTGTGATTCCCTCCTAAGGCTTCAAAAGGCTGAAGAGACACATCTAGCTGTCAGGAAAACATCTTATTTTATTAATTCTATTAACAAATCATCATTCCAGATGACATCAGCTTCTTGTTGTTGTTGTTGTTGTTGTTGTTGTTGTTTCACTTTCCTGCTCAACTTACCTCCCAGAGGTTTATTCCTGGTTTTCCCTCCAAGCACTAACAACCACCAACCCACTTCATTTTTTTCTCAAGATCAGCTGGGAAGGTGGGGACATGGGAGGGGACATATGCTTCTGACTCAGCTTCTAAATAAGGCCCACTAAAATTTAATTACACAATTGACCCAGTTTTCTGTCCTGATCTACATTCAACCTGATCAGCTAGTATCAGCTGTATTCAGACTACAATTACCCAACTTTCAGCTAAGGTACCCCAAAACCATGCTGGCTTGGAATTCAGAGAGTGGTTGTCCCATTTGGGGAATTTATTATTATTTATTTTTATTTTATTAGATTTATATTACCGCCCATCTCCCCCAACGGGGACCCTGGGCGGTGCACAACAAAATAGAATTAAAAATCTATAAAATTACATCAATACAAAATATGAATTCCAAGGAAAGAATGTTAAAATAAGTCACTGGGAGGCTTCAAGGGGCCAGCCATCCCGAAGAGGAACTGTTGGCGTTTCCTTCCCAGGCAAGACGGCAGAACCAGGTCTTTAAGCCTTTCCGGAAGGCTGGGAGCAAGGACATCAGCCTCAGCTCCGGGGGCAAGATATTCCAAAGGGCGGGCGCAACTGCAGAGAAGGCCCGCTTCCTGGACCCCACTAGGTGGAACTCTTAAATCGATGGGGTCCGCAGCAAGCCCTCTCTGGCTGAACGGGTGGGATGGGTCGATGTTCTGGGGATAAGACGGTCCCTCAGGTAACCTGGTCCTATGCCATGTAGGGCTTTAATGTTAGGCTGGGAGGGGGTGCACCCCACAAACACATATTTTCCTACCACCTTTCCTTTCTATTCAACCTTGCTTCTACCAACATTTAGACGCCAGGATCTCTTTAGCTTTGTCTAGCTGGTCAACAAAGCAACAGCAGTGGGAAGAGAGGTGTGCCCCAAATCTGAATCTGCATCTGAAACTTCTCCCTGCACAACTTTCTTCTCTTCCGCACTTGTGCAACAGAACCTACTCTTACTTGCTTTCAAGTCCTGTGAGCTACTAGTGGCAAGTTAAGCTGTACCCCAGATTACTACAGTGTAGAGTGATTTTTCTATGCAGTCAATGAAGAAAAATATTTCAATCTCAGCCTGAGTAGTTTTAGTGAGAGTCCTGGCACCTGTCTTGAACCAAAATCATCATGTTAATCAGAGTTTATAAGACAGCACATGGTTAGGGAGGTGGCATATAGACAAAGGATATTTTTTCCCCAAACAGAAGCTCAAGTTTATTCCTTTGATGGATGTGGCAAACAAGGAGAAAGAGGGGGGGAATAGCATTTGAGGTGACTCCAATGTGAGCCAAGTCATGTAATGAACCCATAAAATGCTTAGTGTGAGGCAGTCAAGCTTGCAGATGTGTTTACAGAAAGGAACATTCGGGTTTCATATTTATTATGAGCTTCCACTGATTTAAGACTCTCATATATTGAAACCTAATAAAAAGTCCCTTATTTACATAGGCATCCAGTGTGCCATCTAAAACAAAAGCACTCCGGGAGTAGACATCAGGCAGGGTGGCAAGGAAAATTACCAAGGAATTGCGATGGACAACAACGTAGAGTTCAGAAGCAATTCTGGGGAGCTGGGGAAAGAAATCAATACTCTGAGAAGATAATCATAACAGTAATACCAAACTCAGATTCTGTGCTGTCACTCAGGGAGCAAACTCAAGCTGCTGACACCCATCAAAGGGATACATTTCCATAATGAGTGCAGGCAACGATATCACAGATACTTAGTCTGTGTAGAGACTTCATGTTTTTTAAGCTTCTGAATATACTGAGAGCAGAAATCCCTGGGGTCTTTTTCTCTGAATTGCACCAGTCTCCTGGAACAAAGCTGCATGGTGGGTTTGAATTGATTGTTCCTTACTCCCTTTGCTGCATATGAAAAGTGCTTTCTTGCTTCCCCACCTGTTCTGTTGTATTGTTTATATCCTCATGCAATACATTATCCGGCACTTCCAAGATACATCACCTATCCATACATACCCCCAAACCCTTGCATTGTCTTATATTTCTTCACATGCGTTCAAAAGGCAGAGAAATTGTATGTTGGTCTTACTGGAGAACTTTTGCTGAGTGAATAACACTTGGCCAAGGTAAAGAACCAGGTGTCTATGGCTGTTGTGGGTCTTCCGGGCTGTGTGGCCGTGTTCTGGAAGTTGTGAAGGAACCACAACTTCCAGAACACGGCCACACAGCCTGGAAGAGCCACAACAGCCATCGAACTCCAGCCGTGAAAGCCTTCGACAATACAACCAGGTGTCTGTTTAACAAAGAAAAGATGTCCTACAAGGTTTCATGGAGTGGGATCAAGCCTTTGGTTTGTAGCCTGCTGATCATTATTATTTATTTAAATTTATTGGCCGCCCAACTCCAGTGGACTCTGGGTGGTGGAAGTGGAAGATCTGGCTGGTTAGAAAGGCACTTAGCTACTATAGGCTAGGTTCCTATCATTTCCCGGCCAATCCCTGAGCTTCCAAGGCAAGTCATGAAGAAGGACCCCACAAAGTGGCATACCCAGATGGGAGCTGCTGGAGGGATGCCACAAAAATATTGTTGCTGTTTTGATCTTCTACTTGTAAACTTCCTAGAATGAACTCACTGGCTACTGCTGGAACTGGAACATTGAACTGATGGGACTTTTGCAGGATTTAGGATTTACACACAGATTCATTCCATGTGGAACAACGTATCTACTTCCCTTGTATATGTTTATCAAGCTGGGTATCTTCTTGGAACATACAAGGGCAGAAAGCAAGAGAAACATCAAATTAGTAAAATGAGGTCACATATATTGCTAATTATCATACAATAATCTACTACCTCCACTGTGTTACCATTGAAAGAAAATGCTACCCACCCAAAAGAAAGTGACTTTATCTTTATCATGTAGATGAAACAGTTCCCTTTCTGAGTTTGAAATTTCTGTGATCTTTAGGCTTAATAAGCTCCCTAAAAGGCATTCAAATTGCATCACTTTTGTCTTAGAAGTTAAATTGGGAAATATTACATTCTCTAAGATGATAAACTCGGTTGAAGATAAATTATCATGAGAAATACTTTTAATTGATTTACCATAATAAAAGTGACTTTGAAGTGGAAATGACACATTAAAATGAATCTACACTATGTTGATAATAAAGTGGCTTCTTTGTTAATGGAATTACTGACAATACCAATCCTTACAGGAGAGCCGTCTATTGTTACTTTGGAAGCATTGATGGGAACCAAAGATAAAGAGTATTTAAATTCAAGTGCAGCTTCTTAGCAGCATGGACTGAAAACACAGTGCTTACCCAACCAATAAGTATTACCAATAGAAGAGAAAATATGTAGCTCAGGGGTGAACTGTGGAGTCTTGGTGCTCTCTGAGCTTGGTTGTTTGCTTGCAAATGTTCATTACCCAACTAGGTAACATCATCAGTGCGAGGGAGGGTGGGGTTTGCTCCCTGTTCATATACAGTAGCTTGCCCTTCCAGTGTTGGTGGGGGTGTGGTTTTCTCCTTAGTAGTTCCTTGATTAGGGTGTTGTTTTCTGCTTGATTGTAAGTCTGGTGTTAATCCCTGCTTATCTGGGTGCTGGGGGCTGGAGAGGATGTTTTCTGGTCTTTTTGTTTCCTTCTTGGCTTTTTTATTGTCCCTTTTGAATGGTGTGTAAATGTGGTTTATCTCTATGTGTCTATTGATGGCTGATTTGTTTGAATGCCAAGTTTCCAGGAATTCCCTGGCATTTTGGGGTTTAGCTTGGTCTAGGACAGTGGTCGGCAAACCGCGGCTCGCGAGCCACATGCGGCTATTTGGCCCCTTGAGTGTGGCTCTTCCACAAGCAGGCGTGGCGGGTGTGGCAGGGGCAGGCGTGGCAGCGGACGTGGCAGGGGCAGGCGCGGCAGCAGGCATGGTGTGTGTGGCGGCGGGCATGGCGGCGGAGGGCACTGCAGTGGGCGTGGCGGGCATGGCGGCAGCAGGCCCTAAGTGTGCGCGATTGGCTCCCGCCCGCAAACCCCGCTCCCGCGCTGGATTCCCCACCAGCTTTACTTTGCCTGGACTGGGGGCGTGAGCGGCTCCGGAAGAGAAGCGACTGGAGCAGTCGAGCCTCTCTTTCCCTTCTCCTTCTTCCAAACCTCCCCCGCCCCCTTCCACGTGATTGGCTCCCGCCTGCAAACCCCGCCCCCTTCCACGTGATTGGCTCCCGCCTGCAAACCCCACCCCCTTCCGCGCGATTGGCTCCCACCCTCAAACCCCGCCCCCTGGCCCTCGAGTGATGTTATAAATGTTATAAATGTTATAAATGTCAAAATGGCCCCTGGCATAAAAAAGTCTAGGATGCTCAGTTTCCCAGATGAAATTATGGTTGAGTCTGTCAGTGTGTTGTGAGATTAAGGAGTTTTCATTGTGTCTTCTGACTGCTAGTTGGTGTTCGTGGATGCGCTCTGCTGGTCTTCTGCCTGTCTGCCCTACATAGAGGCTGTTACAGTCCTTACACTGCATGTTGGAATTGACTTTGTATGTTGTAGTTTACAAAAACATTACCAGCCTACTTGAAGGTAGGGCTTTAAATCTCATTAATTCTTGATATTGGGTACACCAAGGCCACCAACATCGCCAACATCCTATCTGTTTGTTTGTTTGTTTGTTTGTTTGTTTTTCTTCCCATTATTGCTTAGGAGAAATGGCAACATTTCAGAGATTTTCCTTGATCCCATGCTTCAACTTGCTGGATTTGCAAAGCTCAGGACAAAATGTTCTGCAGTCTGAACCAATGCCCTCTGCAGCTAAATAACTGCCAAAGACCTATCCTCCCAAATTACAGAGTCAATAGGCAACTCATGGTTCAAACAAGACAGGACAGACACCAGCCAAAGCAAACTAAACAGGACGGATTCTAAAGAAAAGTCCAGTAACAGTCCAGCTGCTGGATAGCAGAGCTTAAAGCACAAAACTAGATCAAAGACTGAAATACAAAGATGGGCCTGTTCAGACTCACTGGACTGGTCTGCTGCACGAGCAAAATCTTCTTATTTTTTTTTCTTAAAGCACTTCCTTGTAGAGATTTTCTGACTGTACATTCACACTTGCCTGTTTTCCTTTTTCTTCTTGTCTTCAAGAAGACTGGGCAACCAGGTTTCCAAGGCACTGCCTATTCCAGAGGATTCAGGACACGGCAACGGCTATATACAGATTAGAAAAGAGCCAGCGTCCTTCAGGTTGAACTCAGTTGAAGGACACATCCATGTAACTTTCTTGGTAGTGATATGGAATCGTGTCTCATATGGAATGGAATCGTGTCTCATTACCTTCTTCCAGTGTAATGGTTTGGGGGGGCTTAATTGGGTTTTTTTGTTTGGTTGTGGTTGTGGTGGTTGTTTTGTGGAGTAAGTCACTTCCTAGTCTTGCTTTCAGCAGGTCTCAGATTGGACCAGCTGAGGTTCTAACTGAAATGGTAGAACTATTCATATCAACTTAACTTCTGATACTGAGCAAGAAATGCAATTGTCGCCTCTGGATTATATATCTTGTGCCCTTAGGGATTCTAGTTCATCCAGAGTACATTGCATTGGTTGTAAGGGAAAATACACTTCAAACTACAATGATAGAACAGTTAAAGATAACTGTTTTAACAATCCACCATTCTAATTGAAAGGAATCCTTTCCTTCTTTTCTCCCTTCACTTCTTCGTAGACTTTTCAGGAGAAATTCAAGGGTTTCACCTGACAAATGTTGAAGGAAGCAAAAAAAAAAAATGGAATAAAAATACTAAATATGATCAGGTTGTTGAACTGCCTTTTTTGTTGCTGTATCCTTAGTTCCTATCTTTGAATTGATTCCTAAGGATTAATATATGATAAACACATCTGTTGAGTTCATTGCTTTTTTTTAGTTTATTTTTAATATGACATCACTCATTTATTTGGTTTGTCAAAGGTTTTGGTTCCATGGATTTGAAGAACGGGTTGTTGTTTTTTAAATATAGAATTATGTGAGGAACCCTTCCCAACCCCCCATTGACTTTGAAGCACTGAGCCAAGTAGATTGTCATTCCCTCCTCAATTCTGTGTTCAATTTTTATTTCCTGACTTTTAAAAACATCAAAATATGAGTAAATATAGTTAAACCATCTAGAAATACCACTGTGCCTGCAATTATCCTTTTAAAACACTCGTATTTTCCTGATGCTTTCAGCAGGAGAAGCTCATAGCTGAATTTAGTACCTGTTTAAACAAAAATAGATGTTTATCTCTTTAAAATTTTGCCAGAATGCTGTCACTTCTCTATTCGCTAATGTTATGTTGTGACAGAAAGTGTCAGCATCTCACAAAAATGAACAGAAATACATTCCTCTATTTAGTGAAGCTGAAAAATATGTCGTCACCATTCAGTGAAAAAAACTCTTTCATGGTGCAAGGAGAGGCATCATCGGGGTTCAGAGAAGCCAGATTTTCTGACAAGAAATTAAGAAAGCCAACAAAGATTGTCCTCTCTTCCCTGGCATTGCTTCTACCTGATGTCCAGATTTTGTTCAACCAGCCAGGGATTATGGCCCATACCCTCCACCCTGGAGGGCCTGGTTTCCATGTGGCCTCAAGGGACATAGCGGAAAAACTCTCTGCCCTAATCTTTGCTTTGCTAGTCTCAGTTTCTGCAATCAGAGCCTCATGAGATAATTTTTTAGGATTACTCTACCAATTTTACACAACAAGACAAAAGTTGAGGACCTTATTGGCACTTAGAGAAAAATCTATTTTTATAGCAACACAAGGTGTATTAATTATTTAAATGCATGTGCAGTAGGCAACTGATTCAAAAATACAAATACTAAGAATAATATGGTCCGTCCACATTCAGATTTTATTAATCTGCAGTGACCTGGCACCTGATTGGCATAGCTTTTATCCATGGCTCTGGATTCGCAAGCAGGCCATATTCCTTTTTCTGATACAAAGCTAGTTTCTTGATACAGAACCCTTGTTTGTAGCATGAAGTAATGAACTACATTTCTTCCTTTGCAGTGCATCCTTTATTGACTTCAGCTGCATAAGTTATTGGTGAAATTGAAACAAGAAGCAGAAGGGTGGGTGCAGAACACCTTTGAACATGACTCAGATTTATTTATTTCTCATTATCATGTTCTGGGTTAAAGCAGTCCCAAATTTGTACACGCACACACATACATAAAATAATACCAAAACCCACAAAGCAATGTGAAGCCAAGGTCAGTTCTATACCAAATTGCTAAAAAACAAACACTT
The DNA here is from genome assembly GCA_023362775.1 of Charina bottae. NCBI lineage: Eukaryota > Metazoa > Chordata > Lepidosauria > Squamata > Charinaidae > Charina > Charina bottae. The sequence continues at coordinate 2,045,447 of JALMGJ010000004.1, read as the reverse complement.
GGGGGTTAGGATATTTATTCACTGACCCTGAAATGTCAACTTGACACAGCTACTAATGTAGTACACCTCTCTCTAGAGTTATTCTTCAATGCAAAGGTGCCACCAACTGAGAGAGTATACTAGAGGTGCCAGCTAAAACCAATCTGCATACAATATTTTATTCCTAGGTCTCATAAATCAACATTATGAGGAGATGGAAAAATCAAGAATTTCATCTCTAGGAATAGGTGAGGGCCTTATTTTATCTTGAAATTCTACTGGCTCCAAGTATCTTCCTTGAGCTTTAACTATTTAGTGTAATGCATGAAATCTTTTGCCTCTTACCATTCTGCCCTCAAATTGCTTTCTAACAAGGCGTAAGAATCTTCTGAAGTCCCAAAAGAGGGAAGCAACTAGATATTGTCATGGTTCCATGTTTGTTCTCTGTTGAAGGCTGGACTGGTGGTTCTCTGCTGGTTTAGAACCTGCCACCGCTGCACTAAAGGAGGCTAATAAAGAATCAACACAGAGGACATTCGAGACATTGATGAAAATATATTTATTCAGCACTAGGTGCTGCAGACCCTCATAGAACTGATCTACTTCTGCTTCTTCAGCATCTGTGGTTGGGACGTATATTTGGATCACTGTGATGTTAAATGGCTTACCCTGAATTCGAATTGAGATCATTCTATCGTTTTTTGGATTGTCTCCCAGCACTGCTTTAGCTACTTTATTATTAATTATGAAGGCTACTCCATTTCTTCTGTGGTCCTCTTGTCCACAGTAGTAGATCTGGTGGTCATCTGATGTGAAGTGGCCCATTCCAGTCCATTTCAGTTCACTGACACCTAAAATGTCTATATTTAATCTTGACATCTCACCAATAACCACATCCAATTTGCCCTGGCTCATAGATCTTACATTCCAGGTTCCTATGGTGTGTTGATCTTTAGAACATCGGATTCGTCGTTCACCACCAGCACCGTCGGCCGCTAGCCGTCCTTTCGGCTTTGAGCTAGCTGCGTCATCACATCTGGGGCTAGTTGAACGTATCCTCTGTTCCTCCCCAGTAGCATTTTGACCATCTTCCGACCTGGGAGTCCCATCTTCCGATGGTATACCGACATATCTCTGGTTGTACTGATCCATTTAGTTTTCACGGCAAGAATACTGGGGTGGGTTGCCATTACCTTCCCCAGGGATCGTTTTTAGTCTGACCTCTCTGCCACGACCTTCCCGTCTTGGGTGTCCCTTCACGGTTCAGCTCATGGTTTCATTGAGGTGCTCAAGCTCCAGCACCACGACAAGGTAACGATCTCCTTTGCTGGAGTAATGCAACTTACAGGTAATCTTTATAGCTCAAATTTAAAGCACCAAGGACATTCCCTACATGAAGTGTGGACCCATCACCAAGAAAAGGTACAGTAACTAAGCAGATCATGGTCTTTCTTAGGATAACATAGCTTTGTATACTTATGAGTCCAAAGGATCTGATCAAACCTTGTTTCCACCCTGCCCTGTTTGAAGATAGATCAAACACACAACCCTCGGGTCACAAAGCTGCTTTCTTTGTTGAACAGGATCAAATATAACTAATGATTTTTTTTCTATTTGAAAGATTAACTCAAACTCATCACAGCCAACACACTCAGCAGCCCTGGATCACACCTCAATTGTCAGAGAACAGGAATCCTAAAATGGACAAGCAGCTTCTGCTGACAGAAGTTCTACAGATGGGCAACAGGCTTCTATATATGGGGATACCAGTCAACTGTCCCATCAAATATTGTCAGTTGATCTATTATTTGACAGTATTTTAGTATGAATTGGGGATTCGGTGTTCTCCAGTTTGAATTAAGTCTTACAAACACATAATTTAAGATATGGGTGCACAACATTTTTGGGGCATACTTGGCGTTGTGATGGCATAAAAAATTGCAGAGGTCTGGATAATGAAGAGGATACTGCCAGGATAGAAACTGAATTTCATTTCATTGTGATTTAATTATGTGTAATTACACATTATGTAATTCATATTCACCTTCTCTCACATTAAAAATTACAATTTGATGGCAATATTTGGATTTGCCATGAAAATCACACTCAAGGCTTTCAAGGACTGTGTGCAGTCCTGGGGTCTATGGTTATACACCAATGATTCAAGCTATATCTATACCTCTTATGGTGTACCAACCTAAATGCTACTGGAGTCCAACTGGATCTGATCTTCTTTCTGATTTCTAGAGCTGTATTCCCAGTCCAGTTGAGACTGACATTTATATATGCAGCTTTTCCAAGAACAACTAATGAGGCTGAAGATGTTTTATGCTGCATGAACAAATTAGTTATTGTCCATTCTTTTAATTTAAAATGGAGACATGCAGTAATTGCTCTATTATCAGGGAATACTGTGATTCTATTATGTTGTGTTAAGCTTCCAAGGTTGTCAGTTCTAGATAGCATTGTTCTTTATCTCAACTATTATTTCAAGACAATGTGACAGGCTGAGCCAAATTTTAAAAAAAATAATAAGAAGGATATTACTATGTCTCTGAGCACTCAGAGTGGATGGTTTACATGATCCTCCTTCCTTAGACATAGGACACGCTGTGCTATAGAAAAAAATTAATGCCCATCCTAGTATCATTCTGAGTGATTAAAATGAGTAAGGAGGTGAAATGTTCAGAACATAAGACAGTGGGGTTGCACCTCCAAGCATTATTTGCATTCTTTATATCAAGAATGATGGCTGAAAGCGAGGATGATGGCTGAAAGCGAGGAGGAGTTGAGGAGCCTTATGACGAAGGTGAAAGAAGAAAGTGCAAAAGCTGGGTTGCAGTTAAACCTCAAAAAAACCAAGATTATGGCAACGAGCTTGATTGATGACTGGCAAATAGAGGGAGAAAAAGTGGAGGCAGTGACAGACTTTGTATTTCTAGGCGCAAAGATTACTGCAGACGCTGACTGCAGCCAGGAAATCAGAAGACGTCTACTTCTTGGGAGGAGAGGAATGACAAATCTTGATAAAATAGTTAAGAGCAGAGACATCACACTGACAACAAAGGTCCGCATAGTTAAAGCAATGGTATTCCCCATAGTAACCTATTGCTGTGAGAGCTGGACCATAAGGAAGGCTGAGCGAAGGAAGATAGATGCTTTTGAACTGTGGTGTTGGAGGAGAATTCTGAGAGTGCCTTGGACTGCAAGAAGATCAAACCAGTCCATACTCCAGGAAATAAAGCCAGACTGCTCACTTGAGGGAATGATATTAAAGGCAAAACTGAAGTACTTTGGCCACATAATGAGAAGACAGGATACCCTGGAGAAGATGCTGATGCTGGGGAAGGTGGAAGGCAAAAGGAAGAGGGGCCGACCAAGGGCAAGATGGATGGACGATATTCTGGAGGTGACGGACTCGACCGTGGGGGAGCTGGGGGTGACGACGGCTGACAGAAAGCTCTGGTGTGGGCTGGTCCATGATGTCACGAAGAGTCGGAAGCGACTGAACAAATAAACAACAACATATCAAGAAGATATATCAAGATGCAGATGCTTCCAATGCCTCTTCTCACACTGCATTTGTGGGCAATTTGTGGTCTGCAAAAGCTAGAATAAAATGTGTTTCTTTTAAGGAGTCCATAGGGGTCTTCTCTGGCACTTTTTCTAGTGGGGGCAAGACCAAATGCCCTGGAAAGCTCATAAGGTATTTAATATCTTTCATTAGTACTTTAGCATCTAAACGACACAGTAGAAAAAAAAATAATCACTGCATCCATATACTTCTCTGCTTTATTTTATTTTATTTATTTATTTATCATATTTATATCCCACCCATCTCCCTCTCAAGGAGGGAACCTGGGCGGTTCAATTTACTCTATCATCAGTTCATGCTGGCGTCATCTGGATTGGGATCGTAACCCAAGGTAGGGTGGAACTTAATCTTTCTCTCCTGTCCTTGTTCCTTTAAACAAAATTTGCTAATTGTTTGGCTGGGTTTTATTCCCTCCCAACAGATATATTGCTAAGCAAAGCTGCAAATGGGTTGGCCACAAAGCTAAGGCTGCTTTGAACTTCATTCACTCTCTTAGTTTCCAATTTCTCTAATGTGGCTGTTGGACAGCTTTAACTTAGAATCATGGTAGAGAATCATAGAATCCTAGGGTTGGAAGGGACCCTGGGAGATCTTCTAGTTCAACCTCCCCCAAGGCAGAAATACTTAGACCAGAGCTTTCCAAACTGTGTGTCGCGACACATTAGTGTGTCGGCTGCAGTGTCTGGGTGTGTCGCGGCAGCTGCTGCCTCCGAGCCCTGCCAGGATTCCACGCAGGTCCTAGTGCCTGCCTTGTGCCTTGCTGCCTCCAAACCTGCCCTGCCAGGATTCTGCGCAGGTCCTAGTGCCTACCTTGTGCCTTGCTGCCTCCAAACCTGCCCTGCCAGAATTCCGCGCAGGTCCTAGTGCCTGCCTTGTGCCCTGCTGCCTCCAAACCTGCTGTGATTCCGTGCAGGTCCTAGTGCCTGCCTTGTGCCCTGCTGCCTCCAAACCTGCTGTGATTCCGTGCAGGTCCTCGTGCCTGCCTTGTGCCTCGCTGCCTCCAAACCTGCTGTGATTCCACACAGGTCCTAGTGCCTGCCTTGTGCCCTGCTGCCTCCAAACCTGCTGTGATTCCGTGCAGGTCCTAGTGCCTGCCTTGTGCCTGGCTGCCTCCAAACCTGCTGTGATTCCACACAGGTCCTAGTGCCTGCCTTGTGCCTTGCTGCCTCCAAACCTGCCCTGCCAGGATTCCACGCAGGTCCTAGTGCCTGCCTTGTGCCTTGCTGCCTCCGAGCCCTGCCAGGATTCCGCGCAGGTCCTAGTGCCTGCCTTGTGCCTGGCTGCCTCCAAACCTGCTGTGATTCCGCGCAGGTCCTAGTGCCTGCCTTGTGCCTTGCTGCCTCCGAGCCCTGCCAGGATTCCGCGCAGGTCCTAGTGCCTGCCTTGTGCCTGGCTGCCTCCAAACCTGCTGTGATTCCACACAGGTCCTAGTGCCTGCCTTGTGCCTTGCTGTCTCCAAACCTGCCCTGCCAGGATTCCGCGCAGGTCCTAGTGCCTGCCTTATGCCTTGCTGCCTCCAAACCTGTTGTGATTCCGCGCAGGTCCTAGTGCCTGCCTTGTGCTTTGCTGCCTCCGAGCCCTGCCAGGATTCCGCGCACGTCCTAGTGCCTGCCTTGTGCCTTGCTGCCTCCAAACCTGCCCTGCCAGGATTCCGCACAGGTCCTAGTGCCTGCCTTGTGCCCTGCTGTAAGAGTGTGTCACGAAATGATGCATGTCTAAAAAGTGTGTCACCAACATGAAATGTTTGGAAAGCTGTGCCTTAGACTATCCCAGACAAATTGCTGGGATTAAGAGGTCTTGACTCCATAACTCCAGATCCCAACATTATGAAAACATTTGGTAAAAGATGAACCAGAAAACCAGCTTATAACAGAATTTGAATCCCTCTGTGTACAATTGAAAGAAGGCTCAAAGGTTATTTTTTTTAATCTATAATATGCTATTAACACATATAGAAGGAGATATAGCCCCTCAATATAGCCCCAGACAATGAAGGGGAGGCAGATTCAGGAACAAAGATGCCTGAAGATTGATGGATTGCAGGGTTGAAAAAGCAGCCACTCAAAATACAGAGAGCTTAAAAGAAACAGGTCTCAAAACAATTAACAGATAGCATGATATTCCTAAATCAAACAACAGTAGACTTAACCGCAAGAATCAGGTGATTTGATCGCTGAAGAGGATACAATAAAAGAGACTCTTTCTTCCATACATGAAAAACAAGGTGGGGGGGATGATTTTCACACTTATTTCAGACCTTGGAAGATGCATTTTTATTCCAATGTAACTTTTTGCTACAGCAGAAGGCATACGAATGTACCAAATAAATTATAATTCTTTTGCTTCCACCTGCGAAATTCAATGCAAGTTTTTGTTTTTTTGTTTTGAGAGTAGGCTTATTCGGAAGCATTTTCTTCACTTTCTGCTAATGGAGACTCAGTTCTGTGGGACCTACTTTCATATAAAGACTTGCTTGTATCTGTTAATAGAAAACAATCTCAATAAACTTGGTTATTAAAAACATTGTATGTTAGTAATCTTCAGCAGGAAGTCATTCTATCATTTAGGAAAGTAAAAGTCACCCCAATCTTATTGAAATCTATTTCTTTTTGTTCCTCCTTTTTGCACTTTTTCTTTCTTCTTTCTTTCTTCTTTCTGTCTTTGTTCTTTCTACTCCTTATTAGTTTGTGTTAGTTTTTATGTTCTTCGTAAAACTTTTAAGAAAATTTATAAAAGAAAAAAGAAATACTGATATTCACATTCATTTCAAGTGTGATTGTTTTGAAATCTGGCAATTGTTTCCCCTTACTTGCTCCTGGGAGTTTTAAAAAACTTCCTACTGTAGTCTACAGGCCAGAGATTTCTTAAAAGTCTCCCATCCATATACAAATCTCGATAAAATAGTTAAGAGCAGAGACCTCACACTGACAACAAAGGTCCGCATAGTTAAAGCAATGGTATTCCCTGTAGTAACCTATGGCTGTGAGAGCTGGACCATAAGGAAGGCTGAGTGAAGGAAGATAGATGCTTTTGAACTGTGGTGTTGGAGGAGAATTCTGAGAGTGCCTTGGACTGCAAGAAGATCAAACCAGTCCATACTCCAGGAAATAAAGCCAGACTGCTCACTTGAGGGAATGATATTAAAGGCAAAACTGAAGTACTTTGGCCACATCATGAGAAGACAGGATACCCTGGAGATGAAGCTGATGCTGGGGAAGGTGGAAGGCAAAAGGAAGAGGGGCCGAACAAGGGCAAGATGGATGGGTGATATTCTGGAGGTGACGGACTCGACCGTGGGGGAGCTGGGGATGGTGACGGCCGACAGGAAGCTCTGGCGTGGGCTGGTCCATGAAGTCACGAAGAGTCGGAAGCGACTGAACGAATAAACAACAACATATACTAGCCAGGTCTGACTCTGCTTAGCTTTTCAAAATTGCATAGCTAAATATTAAGCGCCCTGTGCCCAGCACCAAAGTGCCCTGATTGCCCAAGCAATACAGAGACATTCGTTTTGACAACCCTTTTAGTACTCCACAACCCCAGGGAACAGGAGCTGCAAATGCCAAGATTAGGGAGTGGGAAAGTGAGAGTTCACTTTTTAAATAGTTTTTAATGCCTTGTTTAACTAGGAGGGTAGGATACTTGCTGTGTCGGTACAATGCAACTTAGGTTCTTTTCTGAATGACTTGGGAAATGTTACAGGTAGTCCTTGCTTAACGACCACAATTGGGACTGGAATTTTGGTTGCTAAGGGAAGCGGTCATTAAGCGAATCTGACCCGATTTTACGACCTTTTGGCAGTGGTCATTAAGCAAATCATGAGGTTCCCCATTGATTTGCTTACTGGAAGCCGGCTGGGAAGGTCAAAAATGGTGATCACGTGACCGTGGGACACTGCGACGGTTGTAAATGTGAAGCATTTCCCAAGCGCCCAAATCATGATCATGTGAGTGTGGGGATACTGTGACGGCCGTAAGTGTGAGGACCGGTCACAAGTCGGTTTTTTTCAGCACCATCGTAAGTCCGAACCATCGCTAAACGAATGGTCATTAAGCGAGGACTACCTGTATGCCCATATGTGCTATCTCTGCCTTAAAAGAGCTGTGGGGAAAATTTTTGTTGTTGTTCAGTCATTTAGTCGTGTCCGACTCTTCGTGACCTCATGGACCATAGCATGCCAGACCTTCCTGTCCTCCACTGTCTCCCGGAGTTTACTCAAAGTGGGGGAAATACTTCAAAAATATAATGTGGTAGAATTGAAAATATCCAGCTGTAGCACCAGCTGAAATCATGCCCTCTTTGAATCCCAGTTCCCCTATCCGAACCAAATCAAGGCTAATTTGCACATATTTTCATTACCAGCTTCTAAGAATGCAGGGGAGCAAAGCAGATGCCACGTCCATCTCAAACCCGACCTTTCCGGCTAGGGCCGTGTTCCCCAGCTGACTCTGGTGTTCTGCTCTGGGGAACTCTAGCTTCTTCCTACCGGAAGAAAACTGAACACCACATCAGTATTTAAGCTTTTAGAAGACAGCAAAGCATGTTAATGAATCTTTGCTCCCTTGAGGTTCATTACTTCTTGGAGAAGAATGCCTTGTTTGCAAAGGCATTTTTCTGCCTGACCTTCAGTTCAGGAGCTCTGCCTACCTCTTCAGCAGTCATTAAGGCTATCTCTCTGCTTTTTATGTTCCTTCCTGCAAATTGAGTTAACCAGTTTAGAAAGCCTGCAATTCCACCTGGATGACTGAGAACCTTCATAGACATAAAGCCTGCAATGTTTTGCTCAGCAGAGGGGTTGCACTGCGTCTGGGCTGCAATAGTTCAGATGACCACTAGGTGGCATAAAAGAGTTAGAGTTCTCTGTATATCTTTGCTGTCATCTAGTGGACATCCATGTTTTTGCCATCCAAATATGTTAGTTGAAACAAGGATGCCATTAAATAAGTTTGCTATTGAAAAAGGAATGCTCTTAATTTTCAAGGAAACAGGCTCTACTTTTAACAATATTGGTTGTATTCATCTGCCAAATATCACTTCATTATTACCCAGATTTTACTTTATGTTTTTTTCCCCAGCAATGTCTGAATTTAGGCTTGTTATGCTTATAAATGTAGGCCTGTAAATCAGATAAAAATCATTTCTAACTGGAGCCGATTCAGAACAATCCATCTGATTCTACTGAGACATTTATGCTGAATATTGAATTACTCTGATTATATTTGGATTTCTGAATGGATTAGGAAAAACTGATTTTGTGCGTCTACTGAACCATTCCAATTGATCAGTCAATTCAGAAGCATATGATCCCATACAACATTTTGAAACGACTTTCTAATTCAATTCCAATAATTATTAATAAATGGCTCAAGAATGATAATGTGGCCAAGACATTCACTTCTAATCTAGCGTAGGATGTCAAATGGTTTAAATCAGCCAAATGCTAAAGCTAACTCATCATTGGAGAGATTACTAAGCATAGTTTCTTCCAAGCAATCAAATATCAAAACTGCAGATATTCCCAAACTTTGTGAGCACTTTAAAAAGATATTATCACTATGTCCCTGACCTCCATTTCCTCTTCTTCCTGGATTGATGCATAGCTAGATATCACAGGCCTGACTTGGAGACCATCACATTAATGATTTATAGTATCACCCAGATACCACCTTGATAATATAAACTCTCTGCTTTAATGAGATATCAGCAGAGCAATGGTTGGATGACACTATAAATGGCTAGTGTGGGTAGCCTCTTAGCAGCTTTTCCTCTGATGAGTAGATGCTAGTTGCATTTGGGCATGAAGTATGAGATCCCTTATGTTGTTACTGGGGATAAACTGAAGTGCTTCCAAGTGAGCAAGCGAGAGATTGCAGTACACCTGGAGAAATAGTAACCATCTATCAGAGGACAAACTTCTTAATAATCTCTTCCAAAATCCATGTGAAAGAATATTTTTAAAAACCCTTCAATGGAAACTGAGCTAATCGATCTTTGTAAACTGAACATAAATTTTTTGAACATCTCAGCAATGAAAAAAACACATTCTTATACATTTGAAAGGAATATAATCTGTCCTTGAATTTAAGACATATATGCCAAAGGAAGAGCAGATAGAAATGAGATGAGAGAGAGAGAGAGAGAGAGAGAGAGAGAGAGAGAGAGAGAGAGAGAGAGAGAGAGAGAGAGAGAGAGGAGAGAGGAGAGAGAGAGAGAGAGAGAGTCAAATATCTTGTGCAATGAATGCTTTATCCAACCTATAGATGTAGAATAGCCAACTTGAGTTGAAACCAGTCCGGGAGATTTTTCCCTTAGGCATGTAGCACACTGGTATATGTGTATATCACTATGTGTTTATTTATATATTTCTATTGCCACGGTTCAAAAAGGATCAGGACAATTAATAACTAAATAATTATGAATTAATAGCTTAAAAGTAAATGTCTGTGAAATAAGACATTCCCATTTTCAAAATTATCTGATGCTCCAGCTGCATGTACTGACAATTCTGTCACCCACACAAACACTGTCATTTACAGAGGAAATTATTTGAGCAAAATCTGAGCTAAATATTGTCTTTCTTTTATGACTCCACAAGACTGAAGTTGATTAACAATGTGTCTAGAAATGTCTCTAAATTAATGAATCAATCCTATGTTGATCATATTATTGTCATGTTATTAATTTTAAAAAATGTGTAAAAGGCAAGCAAGGGATAAAGAAGTTTAAAAACAAACATTTCATCAAAATGGAATTATGAAGATGGACATAAATCTTTGAGGCCATTATATGTAAGCATTAACTCTAGATAAAAACAACTGGAGAACAAATTCTTCTCAGAGGACAGCAGAAATATCTCCAAGGCTTTGGTGATGGTAGAGGAAGTTTCTTCAAAAGGCTGTTGTATTTTGGAGTTCTGTATTTCAGATGGTACCTTTTTTTCACAACAATACCAATCATGCCCTCTCCATAAACACAAATGCTATTCTATATCTGCAAGGTTGAGACATTCATTCCCTTCTTTATCACTTTTGTGGGCATTCTCTACCCTGAGTCCAATTCCAGTTTTTATTCAGTTCCACATGGAAAACGTGCATGTAAGATGAAAAAGGGAAACATTTTATTGAGTCCTATCGATAGGGATGTCTCCAACCCTGTTGGGCTTCAGGAAAACAGTGAAGAACTGGCTTTCCTCCCAGGCCCCGGGGCCAAGAGGTTGATGGAGCTGGCACAGGGTGGTTGGAGGATTGAGGTGAATTTTTAATAGAATTAGGGTTAACCCTATCAAACCTACATTGAGGGTTAGGGTTAATAGGCTTAATCCTATTAACTCTAACCCTCAATGTAGTTTATTTTTTTAAATGGTTATTGTATTATTGTATTGTGTTTTTATTTTGTTCACTGCCCAGAGTTCCTTTTTGGTAGATGGGCAGCTATATAAATTTGTTTAATAAATAAACAAACAAACAAACAAACAAATAATAGTTTCAATGAACAGTGAAACATCTATGGAATTTATGAAATAAAAGGCCTTTCAAAAATGTGCATGCTTAATCTGTGTATGTATTAAACCTCTTATACGAGGTTTATGCATCTGATATATGCTGAAGATGTTTAGAGCTCATTGGAACTGGCCAGGCCACCTTTCCGGCCCATGGATCTGTAGAATTGAACAATATTGCCCATCTTGCCTGCTGCTAAATTAAACAACTTATGTAAGTATAATTGGACCAAGTTAACACTATCCTTTCTGTGTATAGTTGAAGGCTTTCACGTGTATAGTCGAAGGCTTTCACAGAGAGAATCTTCTAGCTGTGATCCTGTCCTCTGAAGATGCCAGCCACAGCTACTGGTGAAACGTTAGGAACCAAAACTGCCAGAACACGGCCACACAGCCCGGAAAACCCACAACAACTATCCTTTCTGTTCAACCAGATCCAGGAATGTACATCGTGTGATACTTCTGCAAATTAGCACATAGAATTTTCCTATATTGGATTTACAAAAGAGGCTTGTTAAAGTTTTGAAGAATTTTGGGAGAAGGGACAAAGAAAAAATGAAAAGAAATCAAGTTCTGTGACATTATTTGAAGGGACTAAAGATCAAGATGGTTAGAAGTAAAAGGAAAGAATACAAAGTTGGCTTATTTGATCAAGGTTAAAATAGACATGTTGTTATCTCTGGTAACCCCTAATGGACTTTTGCTGACATCAGGACTGAAATGATGAGGCTTTATGGATTTGTTTATAGATAAGAGATGGGATATGGGAAGAAGAGATCATTTGTTGTATATTAAGAGAAGGTGATAAGTTACTAAAATTATATGTACCCAGATATGAAAAGATTAACACCAGGATTAGCATCAGAGGAACAATCAAACAGCACAATATACCCTAATCAAGGAACTATTAATTCAGTCAATCAACCAAGTAGCAAACAAGAGCCCAATCAAGGAACTACAAGGAGAGAACAACCACCAACACAGGCAGGACAAGCCAGGGTATATAAACAGAGAGAAAGTCCCACTCCCTTTTCGCACTGAAGATGTTGCCTAGCCTGGCAATGAAACATCTGCAAGAAAACAACAAGGCTCAGAGAGCACCAAGGACTCCTCAGTTATTTATACTTGTTGTAATGAAGGGGGGAATCAATTCTTTATGTATTTCTTTTCTTTTTCCTTACCATATTTTTATATTTTCTTTCTTTTCTATTTCTCTTTCTATTTTCCCCCCTTTTTTCCTTTCTTTTCTGCACCTTGTACTTTTTTTCTTTTTTTAGTTTGTATCAGTTTTTACTGTTGTAATCTTTAACAAAATTACTATTAAAAAAAGAAGCTGTTTTCTTTTCAGAACATCCCAAGTTGGAAGGCACAGTTGATCTCTTTCTAAAAGAGTCATATCCATTAAATTCTACTGTTTTGTTCCTTCCTTAATTCTGCAATATAGCCATGAACATAGGAGCTGAAATGTTAGCCCCGAACGGGCATTCTGTGATAAAAGTTTCAGTATTTTCTCATCCCATCATCAAATTAGTATTTCCTCAGTCAGGGACAGAAAGCATTATTGTTTAGCATGTTGTAATTTACACAACAAAACAAATGTTAGCACCCATGTCAGTATCCTCTGCCTGATAATCAAATGTTTTCACATTGAATAGGATTATACAAATAGTGTGATTTGAATAATTAAATTTATTGGTTTAAATAAACATCACATTGTGGGGGGGTTTTTTTAAAAAAAAGGAAGAAAAATGAGACAGATGCAGTGTCAGTGTATCAATAAATAAAATGAGATCATTATCACCATATACTGAAGGAGTAAAGGAGGATAAAAACCCAACAGTTCTGTCGTAATGGTTTCATTAGGATCTATCTGTGGAGGGATGAAAGTGGGAGACCAGGTACAGATTGCTAGTGAAACACAGTGTCCTCAAGCAACTGAAGGTGATAATGTTTTGGGAAACGGAAAGTAGAAATGCCTTCAAACATAAGGAAGCCAAGTGTTTCTTAGTGTCTTCAGGCAGGGGAGGAGGAGGAGGAGGAGGAGGAGGAGGAGGAGGAGGAAATGAGATAAAGAAATGGAAGATTAAATGCACATTTTGTCAATTCAGTGCCCAGTCATTGTTCTTCATTGAGCATTGAGCTTAGTGAGGCAAATATAGAGCATCATGAAGCCCCATGAAGTTGAGGCTTCAGTTGTGCTGAACGGCCCATAAATAAATAGAAAGACTTTGTGACACAGATCAAATCCCCATTTCAAAATGAGCATACATGTGGGCCAGGTTCTGAAAAGAAGAATCCTCAGCACCACACCAGCACGCACCATCTGGAAAGCCTTGTTCCTTATAGCATCCTCCTCTCTTCCCCATGATGATTAAAGGATGCAGTTCCCAGGCACTCTCTCTCCAGTAATTTAAACTTTGCATAAACTTTCTCAGCCAAGCGCTGGAGTGAATTGCTAGAGTTCACATCCCCCCCACCCAAAAAAAATACAGTAATGCTTAAGAGGATGGTGCGTGCTTTGAACATGATTTGGAGGAACTGCTTCAGGCCTTTTATGAATACAGCGCTTCTCTATGATTCACTACATCCTACTGCATGAGCCTCGGAAAATGGTACCACTGCTTTAAGAGACATTATCAATGGCAAGCCTATCTCTGCGGATACGGTATATCCTGCTGAAGACAAGACAATTCTCTCTTCTTAAGCTCATGATCTATCACCAATCAAAATATTAACAAAGTTTGGAGAGTGGTGTACAGTAGCTGCACATCATTTACAGTCAAAAGGACCTCTGAAAACCTTTAAAGTCAGCATAGAAATCTTCATGGCATGGAATTTCCTTCAAACATCCTTCAAAATGTTTTCAAGAAATGGCTTTAGAAATAATGTATAGATGGTGTTGGGCCCCCTCAAAACTGCAGTATGTGAATCAACTTTTTTCTAGATGGTGTTGGATTCCTGGCTCGTTGCTCCCTCTGGCCTGCTATTCATCTGAATTCAAACTGACAGGGCGGTGGGCAATCGTAGCTTGCTGTCTGCCTTTCTTCTTTTCCCTGCTGGCAGTGAAGGCAGGAACAGCATAAAATGCATTCACCCCTTCTCCCCAAAGACGCCAAGAATTTATCCCATGTTTCATAGATGGCAACCGAGGAAGTTATACAAAAAGCATTAGCCACTCTGCTGGAGTTGTGCAGTTGAAGCAAAAATGCTCAGCTAAGCACACGACCTTAAAATAAACCACAGAAAGACTGTTGCCCTGCCAGCTCCTCCTATTATTATTATTATTATTATTATTATTATTATTATTATTATTGCTTTTTTTCCTCAAAGGCTGAAATGAAAGCTATCAATAGTGATCAATAAACTTATAATTAGTATCAATCTAATCAAATTGCTCCCTCAAAGCCCAAATTCAAGACAGATATAATACATAAAAGCCATGTTCTGTTGCATATTGCATATATGTGAACCGCCCAGAGTTCCCCATGAGGGGAGATGGGCGGACATATAAATTAAATAAATAAATAAATATGTCTTGCATATAGTTATACCTGGTGCATTTCATTGATTCACTTATTTTTAAGTTCTACCTAGCCCTGGCCAGAACCCAGAGAATTTGTCTTTTGTAAGTTTGGAACCAACTGAAAGGTGAGGAAGAGACAGATTTAACAGCTCTATAAAGAAAGACACTTCACAACCTCTCCTCCTTGTTTGGAGACAAATCACTTGTGAGTGTGTGTGTCTGTGTGGCTCATTTTCCATCAGTTATAAAAGAGTCAGGCATGGGAATAATTTATTGGTCTGGTTGTTTCACAGCTAACTATCACCCGCAAACAATCCACTATTATCTCATTCTAATTCCCCTTTGGTTTACTTTTGTAAAACCCTCATTTTCCTCAGGCTACAGCTTTGATTATTAATTTTATTGTTCTAAGGTCTGGAGCAAAAAGCCATTCTAATGGGGGTTACTTGGACCTATGTTGAACTAACATGAATATTCATTCTGGGTAATCTATCTGAAACCTGGAGAAGTATTGTTTTGTGCTGGCAGTTCATTGTTTCAAACTCTTTCTTGAACAATAGCTTGGTGGCAGCCAACAGACTTTGGGAATAGGAGGTATTAATGCTAACTGACCTTTCCCTGAAAGAAATGGGGGACTTCATTGTGGGCAAGGAAGGATCTCCTGAGATTAGTCATAAAATCAAAGTGGCTGACTGGACCTGCTTACAAAACTGCTCTTTTGTGTTTCTTCTGCATTTTTGGTATGCCTCTTTCCCCTGTTCAGAAAGGTGTAACGTCAAACCATGATGACCTTATTGTCAAAGTGACTTTTCTAGCCCTGAAATTATTGGTTTCAGGAATTGACGAAGTACAGAATCCTATCTCCTTGAAATTTGTTTCCAGAATGTTAACTACAAAGCGAGTTATATATAGCAGTAAATGCATGCTTAATTTGTGGAGAAATCATGGTGTGATGAATACAATTAAGAGCCTCAGAGGGAATAATTATATTACTGCATAAAGCTGGTGGGTCTCAAATTACTTGGTGCCTGGACTCTAAATCGGCCTATGCTCCTGTTGGGAAAGTCATTCACAGTAGTAACAAAAGTGCAGTTGCAAATAGAAAAGTTTTTCAAAGTCATAGAAGAAGCATCTGCATTCCATTGACGCCATGGTCAGACTTGAAGACCCAGGTTGAGATCTACTTTCCACTGGGGAAGCTTAATGGTTATCTTTGGCAGTCATTCTAGCAGAAGGTTCTTGGAAGTCAGGTGAAATATAAATCTAACACACACATATTCTCCCATAATATTGTAACTAAAATGATGTTCCTCATATTGCATTTCAGATATTATCACAACCAACAACCCAGTCCACGCTTCATGATATTGAAAGCTACTTCTCTCATGAGGTCAAGGAAGAAGCCACTGTTTGTTGGTGGAACATTAAACCTTATGGTCTGGGGAAAACCCTTGTCTAAATCTCTGGAGATCCAGTGTTGAGGTGTATAATAATGATTTCTTTTTTTTAACCCGTTCAATATTGTCTGATTCTTGGAGACTGCCTGGACATGTCCCTGCAGTTTTCTTGGCAAGATTTTTGCCTTCTTCCTAGGGCTGAGAGAAAGTGACTGGTCCAAGGTCACCCAGCTGACTTTGTTCCTAAGGCAGAACTAGAAATGGTTTCTAGCCCAGTGCACCAAACGGGCTCTCAGTAATGAATAAGCAGACTTATTTTCTACTTTATTTTTTGCTCAGGATTCTCCCGCTCTGCCGCATCGTGCCCAGTTTCGGTTTCCTGCTCAGCGTAAGTTTCGTTTTCCCCTTGAACTCTGACGACATTGGAATATGACTGACCTGTGGAATTCATTACAAGGCATGGTGGTTGTGTGGTCCCTCACTTGGGCAGCTTTAAAAAGGAATTGGATAACTTCATAGGTGCATTTGGTTGACCACTTAGAAAACTACATGCTGGACTAAGCTGGGTCTTGGCGGGATCCAGCACGAGAGTTTTTACATTCAGTTAGGGAGACAAGAGTTCAGCACAGCGTTCTCCATGATCGTTGGGTTAACCCAACTACCTAATCCATAAAATATATCAAGGAGTGGAATAGAAAGTGATAGGCAAATATTTGGTGCTACTGTGCATAAGGTGTGAATTGGACCAACACAATCCAACTGGCTGTGTCATGGTTATTCACTTAGACAGTTGTTACGGTGGCATCTCTTCCCAGAACTGGATTAAATCATATTTAATTTCATACTACTTGAGATAATTCTGCAATGTAATTGTACTTAAAATTAACCTATATTGCTTCTTCTACTGGCCTCAGGGAATTATAGGAGTTATCTGGCAGATATTAAGAGAAGACAGTCCCTTTATGTACGGTATTAAGATGCTGTGAGAATGAGGAAAATCTAAGATGGTGATTATATTCAGCAGTCAGTATTACTTGTCAAAGTCAAGTGGAAGCCTTAGCACATGTCACAATCCACTGTTGATCCCCCAAACATTTGTAGAGCTACCATTTCAGGTTTAAAATATCTTTGCTAGATTTACGTATTATAAGCCACTGTCTTTCGTGATGTTTATTGTGTTAGAAGTTGCCACAAATAAAATGGTTTCATAGTTATACATAAACCTTCCTCCTTTCTTATTAGGTAAGACTCTCATTGTCCACATTTTATTTTAGTCTGCTCCAGCCTGATGGATGTGACTCACAGAAGACAAATAAGGTATAACAAATATTTCGATTCAGCTCATTTGGTTCAAATCTGTCCCACCCCTGCACTCTTTGAACAAAAACGGGATGAGATGTCCCCAGCTGACCAGCTTCCCATTTTCTGTTTCTTAATCTCACTACATACTTCCTCAGCAAACAAATCTTCAAACAAAATGCAGCCCTCGGAGAGAGATGAGTCAAGATTAGCACGTGCAATGTCCATATAATCACTGTTTTATTCAACACCTTTGAATAGATGAATCTTGCATCCAATGGGACTACTCGAACAGGAGAGCCAACAATGAATTCTAATCAGGCTGTGAAGCTCTGCATATTTCCACAAATAAAAGTGACAAAATTTAACTTCCAATTTAGGAAGAAAGTGCAACAGAATCACCAGTAACTCAGCATAAGGTTACATCTCTAACTGTTGACCCTTCCTGGTAATTCAGAAACTCCACAAATGCAGTTTAAAAGATGGGCACATATTTCCAAGAATAAATCAGTTTTTCCAAATGTTTTGAGACTTCCCTTTCTTTGGTAAAGATACTGTATATTGTGATTCTAATCTAATTTAAACCTAATCTGAATTAACCAAATCTGAATTAATCTAATCTAATCCATCTCACGTGGTGCCAATTTTGTAGTTAAGGAATGGACATACTTGGGGGAAGGTTGAAGGTACACTTATTGGGGTGATTACGTTGATTCTGTGACTCAGACAAGCTTTTTAACAAGTTTTCTGCTGAAATGTTCAGGAAGCCAAATGAGCATTCTTAGGCAACTGTGCTGCTGAAATCCAGATTAGGGTTGAACAGGGTTGGGGTTCAAAACAGCAGTACAATTGCCACCTGTCCTCCTAGATATGCAGAGTTCTCACTCTTATTTTAGCTCTGTCTTAGAAGATCCCTGGACCCAGGACAGTATTTCTTCCTACTTTTACATCTTTCACCTGTTGAGGACATTGACCATAAAGGTAACTGTATTTGGAAGGTCTCTAAGTTTGGTTTCCAACACCAGGAATGTTCCTTCAATGGAAAGGTCCACCTGAAGAGAAAGTGAGAAGTTGTGGCATTTAGAAGAAACAAGCAGTGAGAACTGAAATACACACACACACACACACACAAATGTACTCTCTCTGCACATATGCAGAGAGAGAGAGAATAACAAGTGTGTGTGTGTGTGTGTGTGTGTGTTGTGTGTGCTTTGCATTATTAATAGTGCCAGTCTAAAGGAGAATAATAAACTTGGTCTTCTGCTCATTCCACTGGCCCCATTGACATTTTCTCATCTCCAGTCTGATCGGTCATATCTGCAGGGACACCAAAAATCATCCTGAGGTCCAAAAATGTGGCAGTAGATCATAGAACATACAAGGAATCTGCATTTTTAAGTTGATTGCACTTGAGTGCAGTTAATTTCATTCCATTGTTTCTGTGCTGTGTGAATTTCTGAAAGTCGGAAATGCTCAGTAGCTTGGTCTGAAAATAGAATCAGTATCCCAGGTATGTCGTCTTTGTAGTAAACTCACAGCTTCTTGATCAAGGATATTGTAATATTGCCTTTGGACAACAAGATATGATACATTTATGTGCCATTATTTCCTGAAGAGACCCTAGTGGGTATGTTTTCTTCATATCCCCTTGAGTTTTAATTGCTGCAATCCCACTATTTTACTTCCTTCAGAAAAATACTGGAATCGTACTGGATACAATGCAATCCTATACATGCTTACTCAAAAGTAAATACACATGAGTTCTCTGAGGCTTGTTGGCAGGAAACATTTACAACATATTATTTATATCATAGAGCCAGTTTGGTGTGGTGGTTAAGGCACCAGGCTAGAAACCTGGAGACTGTGAGTTCTAGTCCTGCCATAGGCACAAAGCCAGCTGGGTGACCTTGGGCCAGTCACTCTCTCACACCCTAGGAAGGAGGCAATGGCAAACCACTTCTGAAAAACCTTGCCAAGAAAACTGCAGGGACTTGTCCAGGCAGTCTCCAAGAAGCGGACATGACTGAACGGGGGGGGAAATTATATCATATTATACACTTGTTCCTTTGTATATAAACAGAGAGCAAGTCCCACTCCCTTTTTGCACTGAAGATGTTGCCTAGCCTGGCAATGAAACATCTGCAAGAAAACAACAAGGCTCAGAGAGCACCAAGGACTCCACTTGTTTCTTTGTTTAGTGCCAAGTTCCAATCAGGCAGGTTAATAAATATATTAGTATAATAAAGCAAAAATATACAATTTCTCACTTGCCCACTTGATTTTGCTGTTTAACTAAGCAACTAATTTTGATTCAGTTTTCTGTATTCCTCAGTCAAGAAGTGTCTTGAACCTTGTGTTGAAATTCCCTAGGTGGGCACAGGACTATAGTCTAATGCAGTGTTTCTCAACCTTAGCAACTTGAAGACGTTAGCAACTTTGGCGTCTTAAAGTTCCCAAGGTTGAGAAACACTGATCTAACACTATGCCTGCTTGTCTGGGGGATTAAGAACCTTTAAAGTATTCATATTTATTGCTGAGTAAACATCCATTTTGGTTTTTAAGTCTTACACATACTGATGATGAAAGCATTTACTTGCCATTTCCTTTCATCTTAACAAGGTTAAGCTTTGCAGGTGTTTGGGTTTTGAGGTATGATAGTCAAATGCTGAGATTTGAAGGATATTAGACTATCTGCTTTCACACAATCTAGAAGCAAATGGAGAAGATACCCTGGAGAAGAAGCTGATGCTAGGGAAAGTGGAAGGCAAAAGGAAGAGGGGCCGACTAAGGGCAAGATGGATGGATGATATTCTGGAGGTGACAGACTCAACCATGGGGGAGCTGGGGATGGTGACGGCCGACAGGAAGCTCTGGCGTGGGCTGGTCCATGAAGTCACGAAGAGTCGGAAGCGACTGAACGAATAAACAACAACAGAAGCAAATACAGAATGAGATAGTGCCAAAACTCTTCTTTTTTTATCAGTTAAGTCTTCAGAATGAAAAGCAATTCTGGATGGATGAGAAGTCTACTTCTTTCGTGACATAAGATACCATCATGTGCCTTTCCATTACGTCTTCCTTTTAACTTTTCTGATTAATGCAAGGAGCTAATGCTTGCAATAGGTTCAAAGGACTAAATTAATGCATTTGATTTAAACTATTGAGTAGAATAGTTTAATTAGATAGAATGGATCTCGGGAAAAATGAGATGTTAACCTTCATGTAATTGGAACTTGATAGTCCAAGACAGTTACGTGATTCTGTAGATAGTTCTTGCTGGTCTGGCCTTTACTATAGAAAACTTCAAGGTTGCACTTAACTACAGCACCTCCCTATGTGACAGCTAAGGCTCTCCCAGACAGATTTTGCACTCACACAATCACAAACTATCATTTCAATTGGGTGGTAGAACCTATTCAGAGTCCCTTGTATGGGAGATGGGCGGGGGATAAATTGAACAAACAAACAAATAAATAAATAAATAAATTCAACTTCCAGTTCAGTGGACCACAAAAGGGTGTTGCCGCAAACAAAGTTTTTCAGTTGAAATACTGAATCTTGTAGTTGGACCACTTATTCAGAACTCCTGATCTCCTGATCAACCCAGCCCCATAGCATCATGGGATCCTCTGTAACTCCCCTTCACAGCAGTGGGTCAGGTGTTGGTGCTTTCGTTTTTGTTTTGAAATTGCCAACAAGCAAACCAAAAATGTAACGTGAATTCAGCAGGAGGACAGACGTGTGGTCCTGAATTGATGCTAATTTTTGCACTGGTCCTTTGGTCAACTGGAGGGACTGCTAATTCTCTGAGGTGCAGATCTAAGTATTGCAGCTAAGAAAATGACTGAAAATGTTTGGAAAAGGATTCAGAGACTTTGGGAAATAAGAGCGGTGACTCTCTGGAAATGCTCTTCACGTTCTTTACCAACATCTTTCTTTCCCCCTTTCTTCCTTCATGGACTATATAACGTCCAGATGCTGATCTGTGAATTATTTTTTTTTCTCCAGCAGTGGCATCTGTCTCCTTGGCAGCCTCTCCTTTCATTCATTTTGGCTCATGCTGTAACTGTCTTTAGGCTGTGAAATGATTAGGATGCTGATGTGATATCTTATTCACTTGGATGCCATTGCTTTCAGCCAACTTGTAATATGCTTTGTTAAGATCCTCCAGCAATTTTGTGTAATTGTAAATGCTTGCAAAAAGTTCTACACAAGGAAAAGTCAGCCACAGTTTGAGATAGTGATGTGACATCCAAGGATATATAACTGTAAGACAATTACAATTGCACATAAAAATAAGTGAAAGAAGAAATTCATAGGACAATGCTGACTCAGTTAATGTTGGAACTCAAGCTTCCGTGACCTTTCACAATGCTCTACTTATAATGCTAAGTTGGTATTGGGTAAATATATCATTTCTCTTCCTTGTAAATGTTGAATTGTAACTCCTATCATCCCAATCACTGATCTTGCTGATTGGGGTTGATGGAACCTGGGCTTCAACACCGTTTGGAGGACTCTTGTTTTCCAACCCAAATTCCATGTGGCCCAGCAAACCCTGCCAGGTGAAGGGGGCAGCTTCTGTAGGTGTTACGGGGAGAGAATGATTGATATGCTCTACTTCCAAGTTACATAAAATGAGTCCATTCAACTTGAGGTCTTGCCATAGATCATAAAAAGTAGGTAGAACCATGGAGAGCTCCTGGAAATTTGTTGGCTGACTCTGACATCTCCATAAATATAGGTCTAGCTTCTTTCTCAGGTTGGGAACCACCCTTTGTACCAGCAGGGGCACCAGAGGATGCCTCATGTGTGACTGAAGATGGTGTAATGTCATCAGAACAGGAAGGAGAAAATTTGTAGCCCTGGGTGTACGAGGATCATTATACAACTTGTCCACTATTGATGCTTGTAGCCAAGCCCGTGCGGGCAGGGACTGAGTAGGTCAATTAAGTATGAGTCTTTGCACATAAAATGCAGAAAGATGTCCTGCCCATCTCCAAGATGCACAAACTGGATTATTTTTCTCAAAAGAATGTTCCACTCTCTTGATTTCATGAAAATTTCCATGTTGCCCTGGAGTTCTAACTATCAGGCATGCAAAGCAGTGTTTACAGACTAACACCTTATTCTGCAAAGCTGCCATCTTGGTGCAAAAACTCTGTAAACATGTCAGCCTTTCAAGTGTTATGAGGTCCAAATAAAGAGTGTGTTGAACCCAGAACCTTTTGAGTGCTTTGGTCACAGGGAGCACCTCATAATAAGCCAATTGAATCTCAGAAGAAGTGATTTTGAATGTTAAGTGCTCAACATAACATGTTCAGGGCATTTTGTTTTGATGTCAGAACAAAATACTCCAGCCATTTTGAAATTTGTTCCAACTTGTAATGTTATGATAGAACATTCCAAGCAGTTTGTTTTGCTCCAAGTTTTAAAAAATCCATTTTATCCTTACCACTACTCATTGTGTAATATCCCTCCAGTTGCTGACACCCTAACTATTTATGGAGAGTTCTTATTTTAGCCCATGAAAATAACAGTCAATCGGTTGCGTACTGCAACTTGATTTCTCAGTTTGAAAACAAATTCTTATTCTAGGCTTTTGTTATTGGTAAGATATTTCATTAATGGGATTCACTCCTGTGAATTTGTCTAGCAAAGCAAAACTAACGGACTTGAAAGTGAAGTTGCTGCCTTTTCTGGCAGTCACACAAAATGTATGTAAATCATCCCCTGGTGCCTCTTCATCCTCTTTTATCATTATTGCTACCGGTACAGATGTTTTGTAGCCAATTCCTCCAACTTCTGAACTGATGCCAGATCCTCCTTCTGTGAATGGGACATGTGCCAGAAAAGAAGTTTGCAAATCATGGGACTTAAAAAAGTCGCTGTAGAAGGAGTGATGCTGCGATTTTTTGTTTTGTTTGTTTGTTTTTCTTTCTGCTTCTCGGATTGGCTGAACCATCACATCACATGCATGAAGGAATCCAATAAAAATTAATAGGTTGTAACCTGGAGATAGTGGGCCCAGTCCCATTTTTTTTTAATTCTGGCAGGAAACATTCATTCCTCCATAGCAGACATGCTTAATACCTCAGTCTTATCACATCATGACTCTACAATATCTTCTGGGAAAGTATCCACATGTATGTAAATGTTTCCCATTAGTAAGAACCATAGCAACATACATTTGTGGAAGCACTGTAAACTCAGTGTTCTCCCCAAATAAGCATGATTTCTGAAACAAGCTTAGGTAAATTCTTGCTACCCCACCATTCCAGTTAACTAGGCACAATTCCTACAAAAGCTAATGAGATATTGTAATTAATACTATTGCCCTGCTGAAATTTGACTTAGCCAATTGGCTTGAAACTACATTGGCTGGTCTAGCTTTCTGGGCACCACAAAATCTTTTGTGATCAAGCATCAGAATTGGAAGAAGGAAGAAAAAAATAGGTTGATTAAAAACGTTGGCTTTCAAAACATCATAACAAATATTTATCAAAGGTTAACAAGTCCAGTTGGAACAGGGAGAGAATCTAAATTAGTTCGTTTTGTTTCTTATAGTCAAAGACTAGCTGACGGACACATAGAAGATTATTGTAATTTTCAAAAGAAACATTATAAAAATTAACTAAATTTTATTCAGCTAAAAGCTCAAACCATTGTCCTTCCTTTATTTTTGTTAAGCAGAAACTTGTGACATTATCCATAATTAAATCCTGTTGAGATAATAGAAGGGTAAACTTTTTTTCATTATGATTTAATGGTGAGTTCCCACATCCCACATTATTTACGCCCTAACATGAGTGGATGTCATTAGAGTTATTGCCCTTTTTGAAATGTTACATTGCAATGGGTGAGGAAACCCTGTTGCACCTGGAAACAGAAGGTGGGAGAACATTTCATGAGCCTGTTCGATTCGGGAAATAGAGATGGAAAAGGTTGTCCAGGCAGAAGGTGGAAAGGATGCCCACTTCTACTAACCACATGAGATGATGGATTTGCCTAAAGATGGACCCATCCCATTGTCTGGATTATGTAGTCCCTCCAACTTTCTCTCCCCAGTGTGAATCAGGCAACTCTTGGCTTCTTCCCAATACTCATGTATGAAACTGTCTTTATTTTCATCACTATGTGCCACATGTTCCTGTGTCTCATCTCTCTTTTAGGAGCAATTGATTTGTAATTCACACATTTGAAACTGTGGACTTTGTGAGAAACTAAAAACAGATTATCAACTCCCTGCAAAAAGAATTTGACAGAAGTAAAAGCTCAACTGGTTTCTGGCTGCACATCAAGTCAAATCCAATTTTCTCACAGACTGTCATACCTACCAACTGTACTGATTTAGCAAGGTCACATGCTGAATTTTAAGTTTTTGAATTAAACAATACATCCACCTTGTAGCAAACTTTCCCTTTGGATCTAGCAGGCTGATGAAATTGTGTGCTTCTACCATGCGTACACAAGGATTGGATATCCAGATGTTCTGAACGACGACTCCCAGCAATCCTACCCATCAGAGCAATCGGAAGAAATGATGCACATTTCTGCAACATCTGGAGTGCTGCACGTTGTGTTCCCACAAGGACAAGAATCCAGCTTTCTTCTCAGAGTGATAGGAAAGTTTCTATCAGCATCCTCCCAAAGAATTAATGTCTAGGAAAAGCACAACGCTGAAACACTGAAATGTTTGAAATTCTGATTCTTTCCCCAATTCTATGCCCACTTACCTCAGGCCTCCATAAAAAGGAGCCATCTTTAAGACTATACTGTTAATTTTTTTTCTCACCATCAACTGAGACACACATGAGGAGGAAGAAACATGAATGTGCCTATCTAAAGTTTTTTCAGTAACATTCATCCTGAAACAAAACAAGCAAAAAAAAAGGGAGAGGATTATTTAAGATTTTTTTTGCGTATAATATGAAATGATCTACTGTTTTTAAACCAAGACGATGTTCTTCAGAAAAGAACCAGAGGAACTTGCAATTTTTTAGGAAGTTGTTTGTTTGGTGTTTAGAATCAGTATGGAGTGGGCAAGAAGAAGAAGAGTTCCCAATTCCACTTTGCCGTAGTCCACAGGTAGGGCAGATTTTGATGGCCATGGTCTCACTTAACATGAGGGGGTATAAGCAGGGGAGGGAGAGAAAGAGAGAGACTACCCTGCTGCAGTAATGTAAAATGGGTAGGGCTGCATCAAGTACATGGATTTGGGGACATAGTTTTGGCGATCTCCTTTATTGTTCTGTATTATTGGGTTACTCTGATTTAAAACTTACACTGTGATTTTTGTGGGTTGACCCACTCAGAACGGTGGATGCTGTGTCATTAATATTCAGGAGTCGCGATTAGAGAATATTCTCCGGGGGTCCAATATAGGCCATCTTTGGAACAAACATTGCCATAAACTTCCAGTAGTAAGTCCCATGCTGATTAAAGAAGATATTTGTCCTTCTGATTAAACATAATTGTCATTCAGTAGACTGCCCATAGATTGCAACAGGCCTGATAGTCCAGTGAACAGAACAGCAGAATAACTCACTAAATCTTCATGAGTGATCACATACACATGGCAGAGACAACCTGAATCTTCCACCCACTCCTGTCATGCTAAGAATTGATGAAGTGAGCTGAATTGCAACTGGATAAAAGACAACTCCAATTTCTCAGACTGGCAAATCCTTAATAAATAAAGCAAAAACAGAGAGAGCGATTTGCTAGAGCTGAATTCTAGAAAAGGAGGGATTGTCTCCAGAAAACAGGGAGATTTGGAGCTTACGTATCCACTTTCCATCTTGACTGTGACAAGAGCACAGAATTTCAGACCCTGTAGATTATAATGAACTACAACATCCATCATCCGTCACTGCTAGCTTGGTTGTCTGGAGCTGCTAAGTGATAGAAACCAGGAACATCAGCAGGGCCATAGGTTCCCCACCCAGTTGCAGCCCATTGAAGTCAGTGAGTTTCTGGTTTCCCATAGAGAGCCTGCTTGGGGGAGGGGACACCTCTGCTTGTTATGACTTTCTTCCTTTTGCCCAAAACGGGATGAATCCCACAGGAGACCCAGACCAAAATCATCACAAGAATTGTCCTTCTTGTGTCCTGAGAAGAAGAAGAAAGAGAATCAATTTGATTTATAGATGGCTTTCTGACTACAGGCCACTCAAAGCAGCTATGAGATGATAAAGCATTCCAAATTTAATAGAAATCAGTGCAGGGGATTTCAGGTTACAGCAACCGTTGCTTGTACAAATGACTTACTAGACCTCTTGCACAGGGTTCACAAGCCACTACTTGTCCTTTACTATAAGTAAACAAAGACCCAACACAACCTTTTCTAGTCTTGATCCTTCTTTGCCTAAAATACTAACACATATAGACCATGCTGGGGGGGAGGGAGGAGCCATTAAAAATATTTTAAAATATTCAAGTGAGACATGCCGCCTGGTCAGTTCCAACGGAGGTATCTCCAGGCTCCCAGCGCCTATGGCCGCCTCACTAACTACCCCTAATTTAATCTCTCTCACAATGTTGGAGGAATGACAATCTAATGGCAACACGAACCCTGAAGTCCAAGGAAGGAAGGACAGTCAGGCTCGGAAATAAAGTTATTACTAGGGAGTGATGCCTTTCTTTGCAATTTGTTAGCTTTCCCTTAATTTATTTTTAATTAAAATAATCTATAAAAATTGCAATCGGGTAGGGCAGACAGCTAGGAAGTGTGAAAGCAAGCTCCGTGGCTATGCTTGAGGGATGAAAAGTCTTATTCTCCTAACTTCTGCAAATCTTGAGAGAGGCACCACTGATTTTGCAAGATGGAATAATATATTCTCATTGTCCTGGTGCCTTCTGTGATACAATGTAATAAAAAAAGCTGATCTTATTTGGGAGGGGGGTCTTAATTTTTTGATTGTCACGGAGCGCACTGTGAGTCTGATTTAACAGCACATAAAAGCTGGATATGGGACTCCCATATTAATCTTCCAGGCAGGGAGCCAAACGTTTAAAGTGTTCCTTCCATAAAGCATATTACAGACACAGATCTTCCCAAATATCCCTCGTCAAGCATTAGCAGCCTTGTTTACTCAAGACAGTCCATTTGTATACACAAAACCGAGATTTGCCTTTTTAAAAATTTAAGAGCAGTGAGTATCCATAAATCAGTTATGACAATCATTGTCAAAGCAATCAATGAGCGACGAATCTGCATTAATTCAAATAATATTGATAGCCAGGCGAGCTTGCATCGGTCTTCTGTGAAATAAGAAAAATGAGACATCTTCTTAAAAAATCAATATTTTCCCGTTTATGTCACTCACTTGAAGTGTATCAATAATATATTACTTTGTAGCATGGGTATCACTGGCCTCGGAGATGGCAAGTTACCTTAACATTTATATTCAAGGAAAGTGGAGGAAAAAGAACTCATCAAACAATGAATTGCTAAAAAGCACTAGGTTTCCCATATTGCACTGCTCCCGCCCGCGCCCGCCCCCCATTTGAACTAAGTTAAATTTGTATATGAATCATTAGTGGCTGAATGCATTATTTATAACCCACCCTTAAGAAGATATAGCCTGTCCTATCCCATTAAGAGCCCCATGAAGAACTCAGTCACCAGCAGAATCCTGATCTTGTTTCCGGTCCATGCGTGCAGAAAAGTTGTACAGGTGTCTGTGCTGAACAGCAAAACGAACAAGTTGCAGAATTACAGCATCCATTCATCACAAAAGGAGCATTTTAATTGGTTATAGGTGGAAAATATCTCCCTGACAGTCAGTTGCTCACTTTTCACATAAGGCCTTTGCTGCTTCGGTGCCTAATCTTGTTTAGTATAGGGAAAGTAATTTGACATGAAAGTACCTCGATGGCTGCTGAAAATTAATTGCCAATTAAAAAAGAAAAATGTTTGTGCTACTCTATAAACAAGCCAACATATAAACCTTTCAGTCTTGTTCCTTTATTTATGTCTTTGTAGATCTGGTTTCAAGCTATTTGCATACAATTTACAAATTCACATTATAATTCTCTGGTATATTTATGATTTTATAGTTGTATATATTTTACCTCAATGAAAAATATTTATTTCAGTGGGCTGCTGTTGCTTATTATTTAACAAAAGCATTTCATTACATTTGATAGTTTATGTGTCTTCTTTAGAATGAGGGATTTTTATTTCTAAGGTGCAAGAAAGATATGCTTTTAGATTATAAACAGCATAATACATCCTTCCTGAACTTTTTAGTTTCCATGAGCTATTTCAGAATAAATATACCGACAAAACTAATATAAATAAGGGAAGAAACTCCTTGTTCTATGGAAACAAAACACAAAATTTGGCACTGCAGTGGTTGAAACTTACAGTGCTTTCTAGATTCCAGTATTAGAAGTTGTGAAAATTCAGTTCCAAACGATTGAAATCTGAAGATTCCAGAACTTTGAAAATGTCAAGGATAATGTTTGACTGAAGTTAAATCTATCGTTCATATACCTATGCTTCTCTTTTAACCCTTTTAAAGCAGGGGGAAGGGGGAAATATCCCTTCCTGTTCTGAAGGGCAGACACCCCATGGCCAAAGGCAAGCTTAATTCAGTTGCAGACAGACCAGCTGATCCAGCTGATTGTATCCCCGGGCAGAAAGGATGCTTGTTGTAGTATTTTGAGATACATCATTTCAAAGCCACTTTCCTGCACATGAGTGAAATCTGGTGACCCCTTTCTTTTCTAAAAATATTAACTGGTCTTCATCCTTGTCACTATAGTCTTGCTGCAATGAATGGGGACTCACAGGGAGGTTTCATAGATGACTGGATATGGGACTACTTTAAAACAAAGAACAGAGGGGTCCTGTGTAAAGTTTCTCTTTTTAACATCACCATTGGGAAATGAAACTTTCCTAGGGCTTCTTTTCCAATTACGTTTTCCTGGGCACCCTTTGCACATGCTGTGGCTCTCCTAAGGGAGAGAAGAACCAGCCTTACTCCTTCTGCTATTCTCCAGCTGCTGTTGCAACAATGATGGGAAAGGAGAAAGCAGAGAAAATATAATAACAGCTACCAGAGATGGAGACATTCGCAGGAAATTTTTGAGCCCACGAGTTGGGAGCGAATCTCCTGGGGGAAAATTCTAAGCGTTTTCTACTTGGCACACCAGAGCTGGGCTCTGTCTGAATCAAGATGGAACTGGAAATGTTTCTCTGCGCTCCAGGAACAGGCCCAAAGTTATGTGCTTTAAGTGATTTCATAAGAATAGCAGATAATAAGTCCTATTTATTTCAAGGAATCCAAATTAGTATCAGTATAAACGATTTAGCTGAATGAAAAATGAGAGGTTTCTGTGTTGTTTCATTGGGCAATGAAGATATCATTTCTCCCCATTATATTTCAAGGTTCTGTTAGACGAAGGGCTTCCTAGAACTCCCAACACTCTTTTGTGTTTTCTTCCTTTTCTTTCATTTCTCATAGCAGCCTCTCAAGGACAGAGAAGAAAGAGGAGGAGGCAGGAAAGGATCTCTGTTGACTTTCTTCTTTCACAGATGTGATCCTGAATTGACCTAAGTCTTTAATGCCATCTCTGCAATGGTTTGCATTAAGGGAGGTATTACATTTTGCTGGGGAAAAGGCTGGAATAATATTGTTATGATAGTTGTTGTTAGCAGGGGGAGTAGTATGCCCCACAGTTCTCAGATCTGGATGAATTATTTCTCATCTCCTAGGAATTCTTAAAATGTTCGTTCATACATTCAGCCTTCTTGCCAAATTATCATCAGTACTATGACTATTTTCCAGCATTATGCGAAGTTTGTCCTTGCAGCCATATGCATGTATCTTAATACATTATGATATTTTTATTTATATGTTCTGGAATCATTGTTGTTTATTCATTCATCCATCCATCTTGCCCTTGGTCGGCCCCTCTTCCTTTTGCCTTCCACTTTCCCTAGCATCAGCTTCTTCTCCAGGGTATCCTGTCTCCTCATTATGTGGCCAAAGTACTTCAGTTTTGCCTTTAATATCATTCCCTCAAGTGAGCAGTCTGGCTTTATTTCCTGGAGTATGGACTGGTTTGATCTTCTTGCAGTCCAAGGAACTCTCAGAATTTTCCTCCAACACCACAGTTCAAAAGCATCTATCTTCCTTCGCTCAGCCTTCTTTATGGTCCAGCTCTCGCAGCCATAGGTTACTATGGGGAATACCATTGCTTTAACTATGCGGACCTTTGTTGTCAGTGTGATGTCTCTGCTCTTAACTATTTTATCGAGATTTGTCATTGCTCTCCTCCCAAGAAGTAAACGTCTTCTGATGATTTCCTGGCTGCAGTCAGTGTCTGCAGTAATCTTTGCACCTAGAAATACAAAGTCTGTCACTGCCTCCACTTTTTCTCCCTCTATTTGCCAGTCATCAATCAAGCTCGTTGCCATAATCTTCGTTTTTTTGAGGTTTAACTGCAACCCAGCTTTTGCACTTTCTTCTTTCACCTTCGACATAAGGCTCCTCAGCTCCTCCTCGCTTTCAGCCATCAAAGTGGTATCATCTGCATATCTGAGATTGTTAATGTTTCTTCCAGAGATTTTAACTCCAGCCTTGGATTCATCAAGCCCAGCACGTCGCATGATGTGTTCTGCATACAAGTTGAATATTAGCAATGCTTCGTAAGACCCATTCAACCTCACTCTTCAGGATGTCTGGCTCTAACTCACTGACCACACCGTCAAAGCTATCCCTGATATTATTATCCTTCCTATACAGATCTTCCATATATTCTTGCCAACTTTTCTTGATCTCGTCTGCTTCTGTTAGGTCCTTGCCATCTTTGTTTTTGATCATACCCATTTTTGCCTGGAATTTACCTCCGATGTTTCTAATTTTCTGGAAGAGGTCTCTTGTCCTTCCTATTCTATTGTCTTCTTCCACTTCCGCACATTGCTTGTTTAAAAATAATTCCTTATCTCTTCTGGCTAACCTCTGGAATTTTGCATTTAATTGGGCATATCTCCCCCTATCCCTGTTGCCTTTTGCTTTCCTTCTTTCTTGGGCTACTTCCAGTGTCTCAGCAGACAGCCATCTTGCCTTCTTGGTTTTCTTTTTCTTTGGGACGTTTTTTGTTGCCGCCTCCTGAACAATGTTGCGAACTTCTGCCTATAGTTCTTCCGGGACCCTATCTACTAAATCTAGTCCCTTAAATCTATTCTTCACCTCCACTACAGAAAGATCTGAAAAGCAGACTTAAGATGTAGTCTTGAAATGACACCCACTATAGAACAAATTGCTACGTTCCAGCACAGAACAAGCAACACTGCATGTGAATTCCAAAGAATTTTCATTTTGTCCAGTACTGCAAACAAAAAAACACAACAGAGATTGCGATCCTGATCCAAAAGTAGAACAAGCTGTGTACAGAAAAACAAAGGGGGGATAAATGCTGAGGAAGTTCTATATGCGTGATTGAAAGTGAAGTATCAGCAAATTATTGATCCACCAACAGGATATATCAACCAGGATCCAGTAAGTGCAGTTGATACCATCCTGACATTCCTGATGGGGTAAACTTAAAATGCAATGATCAGACATGACCATGTTCCATGTATTTTCATGGCTGCAAAGTAACCTGATACATACCTGGTCAAGAGAGAAAAACCTGTTATTGATGGTGCCACATCAGTACCTGGAGCACAGAGCAAGCTCAAAGGTCTTCAGAATGGCCTTTGAAAGCACACCAGGTTGCTGGCACGCTACCAAACAGCAACTTGGAGACGATCATCGTGAAAGTGCTTAGACAGGCAGTTCTGTAGTCATTTCACCACTGAGGCCACAAGGCAGAGATAATACAAATATAATACAAAGAAGAAGGAAGCAGATGGAAGGTGGTCAAGAGAGGACCATTTCTAAACTCTCTTTCCAGGGTGGCAAAGGTGTGCTAGAAATAATTAGACTCAATAGGTACATTAAGAGATCATTAAAGCAATAGTTTTCACTTGTCAAATTAGGGCTGCTGTGGGAGCAAACTCTTGTACAACTGTCATAGAAAGCTGCCTAACACAGAATCAGGCGGTTGATCCATTTAGTTCTGTATTGTCCAGAGCAGGATTGGGAAACTGAATCTGGTCCCATTTCCTCCTATATGGAAGTAGGGCTACGTATTTTATTTGGGCGGAGAAAATCTTTACAGCCACTAGATGGCAGCAAAGAGATACAGGAGATAATGTATTTGCCATCTAGTGGTAATCTGGATTTTAGCAGAACAGAAATGACAGCTCTAATGGGAGAAATCCGGGGTCATTGCTCTACCTGTTTGGCTCCAGATGTAACACAGCAAGTGTGGTTTGGCTTCAGCTGCTCCCTGCCTTCCCTGATGAGTTGAAGCAGAGCTGATCTTGTACATGGTCCAGCAAAGATAGCTCCTATCATTTTAGATCCTCCCCTTGAGAATATGCATAGTGTGGTCAAAGCGGAGCTCTTCTTGGAAATCCTCCGGCCAAAGTGCCTGTAGCTGTGGCTTCGGGCAAAGCAGAGGCTACCATATCTGAGCTCCACAAATCCAGATGGCCATTAGATAGCAGTAAAGAGTTGGAGTATTCTGCATCTCCTTACCAATTTCTAATGCTTTCCAGATTGGTGCAGCCTATGTATGGTAGCGCAAGGCAAAGCCAGGGTATCTAAGACAGAGCTGGGCTATATCTTCCCTATTTATGGAAAGTACAGAATGGCCCAACCTGGGCTTCTTGCAGGTACTCAAAAAATGTGGCACTCACTGCAGATGATGGAAAGGTAAGGACTTATCAAAGGACTGAGAGCTAGAAAATTCTCCTTGATAGTCTAGACGTCTAAGTACCAGCCCCATTTCAGAATTTCAGATGGAAATAATTCCTGCATCGGTTCCCAGATCATTGGCTTCAACCGTCATCCAACTTCTACTGTGCTACAGTTTTTTTCTACATCTCTAAAGCAGTCAAGACTATAATGACACCGTGCTTCAACCTGATGACTTGCCCTAACCAGTTGACCTCTGGAGGCATCGAATGAGGAATTTTTGGATATGACCCAGGGGTCAGGCCAGACGAAGGAGTGCAAGATGCCAACCTGTTCAGAAGGTGCCAGTGCTGTAACTTGCTTCCCGCCTTTCGTTCCATAGAAAAAGAAGGTGTGAACAAGGTGATCTCTGGGCCAATCTTCACCAGAACTAATCAGGTTTCATCAGTAGTCTCCCTGGAAATGGCATTCCTGATCTTTGTGTCTTTTTGGCAAATTAGGTAGTATCTTTTAACTGCATTGGCTGTCTGGACAGCACAATCTCTTTGTTATGTAAATTGTTTGGTGTTGTGCTCCCAGTCTCTTGGTAGGCTGTCCTTCCTGTATCCTCACACTTTCTGACAGAAATCTCTTTTCCCCCTGAAGACAGATTCCTCTCCCTCCCTCCCTCCCTCCCTCCCTCCCTCCTTCCTTCCTTCCTTCCTTCCTTCCTTCCTTCCTTCCTTCCTTCCTTCCTTCCTTCCGCTCAAGGAGGAAGAGTTTTCCAATTGCTTTCTACATGAGAGATTGCTAATGCAGAGCAAATCCAGAGACACTAGGCAGATCACTGGACAGTCTTTCATAAATATTCAGGAGAAACAAACATTGCTGATAGAATTCACAGATATGCTAAATAAGAATAGAGCAATTCCTGCAGAGAAATCCTGTTGAGACTATCCAGCTTCTGCTTTAATGAAGTTATACTATCAAATAATGGGAAATGATGTCAACATCTTCCCTACCATAGAACATACTAATCCATATAAGAGAAAGAGAATGCATAAATTAAACTAATCATTCGGCACTGAGCTAAGTTGTTAGCCTGTGTTGTGACGGGGTTCTTTGAGTTCACAGGTGGATTTCTACCAAAGTATTTCAAATATCTCCTTTCAAGAATCAGAACTTTTTCTTTTCATTGCAAAGGCCTATTTGGCAATCTGGCTGGAACTAAGGTTGCAATCACTTCTTGAGCTAAACTTAAAATTTGTTCAAAGATGCTCAGTTCCAGGAGGAGTTGGAAGTCTCAGTGGCTTTTGCAAAAATATAAACTGGCTGCTATGGGTAAAACAGGCTTCTTTTTAAAACTGTGATCCTGTAGGATCAAGCATACAAAAGGATTCAAGCATACAAGATCTTTGGGCTTTCAGAAAGCATGGTACAATACACACTAGAGTTACTAGGTCTAGACTGCAAAACTCTGCATGGCCATTAGATGGCAGCAAAGCAATGTAGAAAAATCTCCACCACCTACTGGTTGTCTGAGGTTTTGCAGGCCAGGGCAGGTTGCTGTAGCATAGTAACATCGGCGCCGTAGATCGGGTTAGGAAGAGAGTCAGTCCCTACTACTAATTCTACTGATTATTTGAAACTAACTCAAACTTTCGTAATGCTGTTTTCATTGTTTATTTTTCTCCATTCTTGTTTGAATGTTGCAACAGCCTTTATATCTTTTAATTAGGAAAGTGTGATGGCATAATTGGTTTTCAATCTTGCCTTGGGTCTTTTGTATAAATCTAACAGATAAATATGGAAGTGAATATTTAACACCCATTAGAGCAGGTCCCCGTTGGGGCTGCACATGCTTTGAAAAGGATTTGGAAGAAGGGATTTGAGCCTGCTGTGAGGTCGAGCTCAGTAGTTCTCCACTATTCATTAAAGTAGCACCCGGCTTCCAGCTTCCATGCCAGCCTGGGAAAAAACGTAGCACCAGATATCTAAGTGCAGTCACCTTGAGAGGCCCAGTTCAGCCACCTGCACACCGTTCGCCCTGAAAATGTTTGTTCACCAAAGCAAAATTCCAAAGATGTTTAAAAGGAACCTATGAATCTTGGCACAAGCATACCAACCCATGTTGATATGAACAGAAGTTAAAATATTAAAATAAAATATCAGTCAAATATTTCATTGTCAAACCGCCTTTCATCCCTCGCTAGAAAGTTTTAAAAACTTGAAAGGGATAACTTTAGAGATGGTGGGGGGAGATGGGAGAAAGGACTGTGCTTGTTTACAAATGTAAATGTTGAACAGAGAAGGGGACAGTTGAAACACATAAACCCAAAAGGACGATGAGTAACTGAGACCCAGACTTTGGGAAGGCAACTGTAGCTCTAGGGTTATGCATCCATGCACATTTAGAAACTCAGAGTGGCCTCAGTCCAGTCTCCATTCTCCAGAACATGTATAAGAAGGAGGAGGAAGGAGTATGAGGTATGTTCGCCGCCTTAAGTTATTTATAAAAAATAATAAAGGCGGGATAGAAAATAAATAAATAAAAATAAATAAAATCATCCATGAATATAATCTTCACTTAGCCTGAGCAGACTTGTTTCAGCTCGTTCAGTAAAATTATTATACCCTCAACTTGAGCTAAGCAGTTTTAGCTGCAAATAGTAGGATGATGGAATGTCCATTCTAAGGGTCTTAGAGCTTCTTCATCAATGTCCACATAACAGAAAGGCATATAATTACAATTATTTCATTAGTCATGGATTCTGCAGCTCTAACTAAACAAACCAGCATTTCCCAGCTCCTACCACAACTGCTTCCTTCTGCAAAATGGATTGCATGTCAGCCTATTTTGCAGAGCTTAGAAATGGCCGAAGGTCTTCTTCAGCCTTAGGAAAAGGACAAGATTTCCTCCTTCCAAGCCATATCCAGATGGTAACTAAGCTGGTAGCTGAACTTTCTTCAGCACTGGCAAGAGGACAGCAGCATTCATTGGACCAAGAAGTCACAGGTTACCATAGGGAAGAGCTTTCCAAACTTTTCATGCTGGTGACACACTTTTTAGACATGCATCCTTTCACGACACACTCTTACAGCAGGGCACAAGGCAGGCACTAGGACCTGCGCAGAATCTCAGCAGGTTTGGAAGCAGCAAGGCCCAAGGCAGGCACTAGGACCTGCACGGAATCACAGCAGGTTTGGAGGCAGCAAGGCACAAGGCAGGCACTAGGACCTGCGCGGAATCCTGGCAGGGCAGGTTTGGAGGCAGCCAGGCACAAGGCAGGCACTGGGACCTGTGTGGAATCACAGCAGGCTTGGAGGCAGCAGGGCATGAGGCAGGCACTAGGACCTGCACAGAATCCTGGCAGGGCAGGTTGGGAGGCAGCAAGGCACAAGGCAGGCGTTAGGACCTGCGCGGTATCCTGGCAGGGCTCAGAGGCAGCAAGGCACAAGGCAGGCACTAGGACCTGCGCGGAATCACAGCAGGCTTGGAGGCAGCAGGGCACAAGGCAGGCACTAGGACCTGTGCGGAATCACAGCAGGTTTGGAGGCAGCAGGGCACAAGGCAGGCGCTAGGACCTGCGCGGTATCCTGGCAGGGCTCAGAGGCAGCAAGGCACAAGGCAGGCACTAGGACCTGCATGGAATCCTGGCAGGGCAGGTTTGGAGGCAGCAAGGCACAAGGCAGGCACTAGGACCTGCACAGAATCCTGGCAGGGAAGGTTTGGAGGCAGCAGGGCACATGGCAGGCACTAGGACCTGCGCGGTATCCTGGCAGGGCTCAGAGGCAGCAAGGCACAAGGCAGGCACTAGGACCTGCACAGAATCCTGGCAGGGCAGGTTTGGAGGCAGCAAGGCACAAGGCAGGCACTAGGACCTGCGTGGAATCCTGGCAGGGCAGGTTTGGAGGCAGCAAGGCACAAGGTAGGCACTAGGACCTGCGCAGAATCCTGGCAGGGAAGGTTTGGAGGCAGCCAGGCACAAGGCAGGCACTAGGACCTGTGCGGAATCACAGCAGGTTTGGAGGCAGCAAGGCACAAGGCAGGCACTAGGACCTGCGCGGAATCACAGCAGGTTTGGAGGCAGCCAGGCACAAGGCAGGCACTAGGACCTGCGCGGAATCACAGCAGGGAAGGTTTGGAGGCAGCAGGGCACAAGGCAGGCACTAGGACCTGCGCGGAATCCTGGCAGGGAAGGTTTGGAGGCAGCAGGGCACAAGGCAGGCACTAGGACCTGCGCGGAATCCTGGCAGGGCTCGGAGGCAGCAGCAGCCGCGACACACCCAGACACTGCAGCCGACACACTAACGTGTCACAACACACAGATTGGAAAGCTCTGCAATAGGAAACGCATGGCCAGTTGTATGGTTCCACACCCACAGTAAGCAACTGAAAAGCCCAAAAGATAAGGCTGGTTTTTTTTGGCATCTGCTTCTGGAAGCTGTTGCCTCATTCTGCTCGATGGTAGAGTTGGCTCTGGAAGAACTGTGGCCTGTATAATTGAAATTGTGGAGGTAAAACACTTGGCCAGATTGAAGCCAAACTCCTTATTTATAAGTCCTATACTTCTGAGTAGGGGCGTGGTGGCTCAGCGGGTAAGACGCCAGGTTTGTCAATCGGAAGATCGCAAGTTCGGAGGTTCAAATCCCTAGCCCTGCGTGCGGAGTGAGCTCCCGCACTCGCCCCAGCTCTTGCAAACCTAGCAATTCGAAAGCATGCAAATGCAAGTAGGTGAATAGGTACCACTTCGGTGGGTAGGTAACAGCGTTCCGCGTGCGTCATGCCGGCCACATGACTGCGGAGCTCTTCGGCTAACAAACGGAGATGAGCACCGGCCCCTAGAGTCGGACACGACTGCACAAATGTGCGGGGGGAACCTTTACCTTTACTTTATACTTCTGAGTAAATCTGCACTACCTCAGCGTCATTTACATTTCTCTATCACCATTCACAAAGCACTCAAAACAACTTAAAATCAAGCTGAGGCCGTTGCTAAAAATTGGTATTATTGGCAACTCAGAAGAATATCACCAAATGTTACATTCTTCAACCGCACATGGTTTACATACCCAGACTTCTAATTCACACAGTTTGGAGTAGGCATTTTGCAAACAATAGTGAATTATTTTAGAATATATATACAAGGTAAAAGCTTTTTTCCAGCCTAGGTTTTTATTTATTTTTAACCCTCTAAATAATCTAAATATTTCTGATTTCTAGAAATATATTATAAATAATGTTGTAAAAAATGAAGGAAAGGTTCTTATTATGCCGGATGGAATACATTTGTACACGTAGCAGTAAGTATAGAGCAGTATTGAATGCTCTGTAATAAATTAGGATTGTGCAAGACAGCCGTGCTTTCAAACAGTTCACCTTGTTGAGATAGAGTGATGACCCAGTTTGTTTTATCAAGGCACTTCATGTCACTCCAAGGTGATCCCAGCTCCTGGAAGATACATATGGCAGGTAATTACTAACCATGTTGACAATAGTAGCTTAGCTAGGCCAGTGATCTGACTCAGTATAAGGCCTATGTACCTGAAGTTTATCAGAATCCATTGTTCATGTAGCAGTAAGTAGGACAATAAAGACCATCTTTCTTTCTTGGAGCCTTTCAAAGCTCCTAGAATCCTTGATCTTCCCAACCGAAGAAAGGTGATGGGAACAATGGTCCATTAGTTGCACATTGCAGCTTAGCCAATGAAATACTTTCAATGGCAGTCAAGATGCATATTATCAACATGGCCTGAGAATTCAAACAAATTAGGCAAGCAGGGAAGAACCATTTATGAAGCTAAATTAATCTTGCCTCTCCCTTTAAAGTCCAGACTCAAACACCAGTAAGAAAACCTCCTCATGGAGGACGGAATGCCCAATATAGAACTGAAATGAGTCTTCATCAATATTCACGATCCATGAATAATAGCAAAAATAAATTGATGCCACAGCTCGATTCAATTATGTGGTTTTTACAAATCAAAAACCACTTATTGAATAAGAGACTTTTCCTCAATAGTTGAGGACTTCGTAAGTATCAACTATGAACCGTTAATTTACAAAAAACACTGGTGTTATTTACTAAATGCTGGCTGTCCCTCGTGACCTTTCATAGGCATTACTTATTTATGCATTTCTTTATATTTAAAATATTTATATTACTGCTGTGAATACACACTTATATCAAACACACATTTAGATAGCTCATAAAATAATTGAATACTCATTAAATCCATTTGAACCATTAATTACACCCATTATATACTTCCATTCATTCCCTACTATTATGCCAACCCATTTCACAATAATAATTTATCTCTAAGTCATGCTTACCTATTTTCAATGTTATAAATTGCCCCAGAGGGTCCAGCTTCTCAACGTACTCTCATAATTCTTAGAGTTTCTTTATTTGTTTCTACCAGTTACATATGGTCGCTTTTTATCTGGACTCTGGTTATTTTCCCACAGCAAAGGATAATCTGTTCTGTTATCAAGACGTTTTGTTGTACATAGGGTGGCAGGTCCTATCTGGAGAAGGTATTTGGTAAGTGATACTGGGCTTTATAGGCCAAAACCAACACTCTGATTCTTGGAAATCCATCAGTAGCCATGCTTTCTGTTAGAATTATCTGGATAACCCAGACCCTACTCCATGTGGCTAGATTTTGCTTTTCTACCTGTCCATCTAGGCACCAACTTATTACCGAGTGGATTATGGCTGTGCTTAGGCCAGATATAAAGCTGGTCACGGTCTCTTTCACTGTCAATGTTATTGTAAAATCGTGGGTGCCGTTCGGTTGTTCCCTTCTTTTGGACTGTGTTCACAATAAAATACTATCTGTCTATATCTATCTATCAATCTATCTGTCTAAGACCCCAAATCCTCATGTTCTTAAGTACTAAAGTTCATTTGGTCCCCACAAAGCCCAGCCATAGAACTATAGTGAATATACAATGGAAAGTTCTCTCTCCATAGAAATATTAAATTTTTGGCTAAATTCAGTCATTCCCTTCATTAAATTGTTTCTGAAGCTCCACCCACTTCTGTCCCCAAAACAGCTCTCCTCCCCCCCCCCCAACATCCTATTTCTTCTGCTTTCCTTCTTCTTTAGGTTGCAGGACAGTGTGTCTATTGTTGTCTGTTTCTCTGGGTAAGAATGCTTTGCTAGGAATGAGAATGGTTGGAAATGCATAAGGGGTCTATCCCTAACCCTAACCCTAACCCTAACCCTAACCTATCT
Organism: Charina bottae; assembly: GCA_023362775.1. Lineage (NCBI taxonomy): Eukaryota > Metazoa > Chordata > Lepidosauria > Squamata > Charinaidae > Charina > Charina bottae. The sequence continues at coordinate 2,005,174 of JALMGJ010000004.1, read as the reverse complement.
CTTCATTTTCTAAATTGGGTATCTTATTGTACAGACTTCAATTGGAGGTTGACAAAAACATGGTACAGGAGTTTTGTCTGTAGCTAGCTAGACAAACAGACAGATGTATGTGTGTGTGTATATATATCATGGGCATACACACATAGACATGCACACACATACACACACAGATGCATATCTGTTCTCCCCTTGGTGGTGGAGTTCCTTAAATCCTTCAAGCATCTTCTTTTCGGACAGGTAGAGTAGTAAAAGGTAAAGGTAAAGGTTCCCCTCGCACATTTGTGCAGTCGTGCCCAACTCTAGGGGCCGGTGCTCATCTCTGTTTGTTAGCCGAAGAGCCAGCGTTGTCCGAAGACGCTTCCACGGTCATGTGGCCGCATGATGTGCGTGGAACACTGTTACCTACCCACCGAAGTGGTACCTATTCATCTACTTGCATTTGCATGCTTTCGAATTGCTAGGTTGGCAAGAGCTGGGGCGAGTGCAGGAGCTCACCCCGCGCGCAGGGCTAGGGATTCGAACCTCCGAACTTGCAATCTTCCGATCGACAAGCCTGGCGTCTTACCCGCTGAGCCACCACGCCCCCTTATACCCTAAGGTAGGTGGACACATACTCTCTGGGCTTCAACACTGTTCAAGAGCACCCCAAAAAGAACATTCACTGTTTTGGAGAAGGGACAACACGCTTTCCTGTGGGTTTTGGGGAAGCCTGCAAATGGAACGAAAGAAAATCTCCTTAGATGAACCGAAGGGAAAGGCTTGCTTGGCACAGTACATTATGATTAATTGTGACTTTCTCCAGCGAGGTCACAGCTGGCAAAGCAGCTATACTGGTCAGTGCCTCATGGCATCACAGAGGCTCTGAAGGCGAACCTGGGACCCAGTGAAGAAAGAAAAGAATGCACACATGCCCCAATGTGCTTTCGGTATTTTGACCAAGTACATCTCGGATTAGCAAACACGGCTATTGAAGTCCGCACGTTTTCCCCTCCGGTTTCAATGCTCCGCTTGCCAACTTAAACAGAAGGTCAGTATAACAAGGTGTGTCAGACAGACTTTCTTTGTACAGCATGATGTAACAGGGAACTTGAAGTACTGTCCCACGAGCCCAAGGAAAGATTAAACAGGTTTTCCTTTGTGGCAAACACCGTTTCAGTTACAGTGTGCAAGTGGCATCATACAGAAGCAGCCCAGACTTTCCTGGGACTAATATGAATCTGCTTATAATATGATTAGGCAGGCAAAGCACTCTTAAAGCACTCTGTCATTTGTTGTAAGATTGTTGTGCTGCTGTACTGGGACCTCTTAGGCTTCGAGTGGGTTGAAACAGCGATACTTAATATGTGTATCTTATATCTTAAAATGAAGACAAGCTTTGCCCACTGGCCTCAGATGTGGTATTAGTGCAGCAAATACTAACAGATTGTTGTTGTTGTTGTTTATTATTAGCTGTAATTTCTTAACTCAAACAGGGGCATTCTTTTGGAATCTCTGAATCCCTGAATGTATTCTTCAAAAAGCCCTTTCCCTCCCCTGCAACCTGTTCTTTTCCCTCAACACTTATAAGATCAAAGAGAAGAATTTAATGCACATTTGTGACCGTTTAGAATATATTTTCAAGGGGAGGCATTACTGCCAGTCTATCAAATACAGTTCTATAAAAAAAATATACGTATATAAAATGCTTGGGATTTCTGGAGACTTCTAGATTTGCATTTCCTTTGTAGTTTCATTAACATAATTGGAAAACAGATTTAATTAGTGTCTTAGCACGATTCATGTTGTCTTCTTTTTATTCTTTATTTCTTAAAGAGGCTTGAGAAGATACGGAGCAATAGTTGAAGCATTTTTGAGTTTCTACCCATTTTCATAGTATCCACACAGGTATAAGATTCAATACACAGGTGGAATCAAGAATAAATACACCCAGCAATGTGGAAACTGCACATCCTGTTGGATAATTCTGCACTGCTATGGTATGTGCAAGTGTGTGAACATTAAAAGCATGTGGGTTGGATAACTGTCACGCACATTTCACATCCAGTCACAGAAAGGATGGTGATATCCAATGTCTAACCATAAACCTGTCTAAAAGTGAGAGATATTGATTTTTATCATAACTCTGATCTGAAAACTATCTCAAGGCCACTTTGTTTTTTTCTACTCAGGTTTTTAATTCATCTAGGACATCTTGTTAAGGAGATAATTGTTCTGATGATGAAGGAATGAATACAAGTAATCCAGCTTTCCACAAATCGATTTAGTTCTTTTCAAACCCAGCTACACTTGCAAACTCCGATGCTTCTTCAATTATTGAAGAGACCTGTATCTCAGAACCAGATTTGATGTTCAAAGGGATCTGTATTATTTTTCTTAAATAATACATAAGAAGCATAGTATATTGACCACCAACAAACAAACATATTAGTTTTGTTTTTCTGAAACCAGCTTACATTGTGTATTTTAAGGTGGGATAATTATGTGTAGGGAACATACAGTACATGGTTTCAGGAATAACAGTACCAGCTCTAGATACTTACTCCTAGCTTACATCTGTTCATAATTAAAGACCAGTTGATAAAGCTTATTGGCAAACTCTTATCTTTCAGTGAATAGAAATGGGGAGAGCCCATCAAAAGCCATTTGCAGAAAGTTTTCATTTGGGAGACGAGATTCAACAAATAGTTACTACACAAACAGTGAAATGCTCTCTTGTTTTATGGCTGTTGTGGGTCTTCCGGGCTGTGTGGCCGTGTTCTGGAAGTTGTGGTTCCTAATGTTTTGCCAGCATCTGTGGCCGGCATCTTCAGAGGGCAGGAGCACAGACAGAAGCGAAATCTCTGTGCCCAGGTAGAGTGGCAATGTTTTATTTCTTGTTGTTTCTCTTGTTTTATTGTTTTAACTTGTCTCTCTTGTTTTATTTCATTTGTTCTTCCTAGTGTTCATTTAGTGAACAAGATGAGAAAATGTTTCTTTCTAATAAATGGTTCTTTGGTGGCATCTATGTCTCTAATATTTTGGGGAGATAAAGATTTTTTAAATGTTTTAATACAGTAATTGTTTTAATATTATTTTACCTACATTTAGGTGAACAATGGGGGTGTGGTGGCTCAGCGGGTAAGACGCCAGGCTTGTCGATTGGAAGATTGCAAGTTCGGAGGTTCGAATCCCTAGCCCCGTGTGATGGAGTGAGCTCCCGCACTCGCCCCAGCTCTTGCCAACCTAGCAATTTGAAAGCATGCAAATGCAAGTAGATGAATAGGGACCACTTCGGTGGGAAGGTAACAGCGTTCCGCGTCATGCTGGCCACATGACCGCGGAAACGTCTTTGGACAACGCTGGCTCTTCGGCTAAGAAACGGAGATGAGCACCGGCCCCTAGAGTCGGACACGACTGCACAAATGTGCGGGGGGAACCTTTACCTTTTTAGGTGAACAATGGATGCAGATAAGGAATACGTTTTGCAGTTGAAGACCCTGTCTTCACATCATCTGCACAATAGTGTGCTTCAAAAACACTTAGACTCCCTTCTAATCCCTTCTCCGCTGGGGCCCAGATCCCATTCCATCAGCTCCTTCTCAACAGAGCAAAGACTAAAAACAGATTTTCTGGGTCTAACAGTACTTTTCGTAGTTTGACCATGTGTGTTGGCTGAGGAGCTGTTTTAATCTTGTGGGTCCAATAAAGCCAAACAGGCCATTCCATCTTTCCCCACCGTCAAATCCTTCCTTTACCTCTTTTTATGCCTCCTCTTTTGGTGTTAATTTTGGAAAACTGCTGAAAATGCATAAAGACAGGATTAAATGGCTAGAGGGAAAAGGGAAAGGGTGATCAGACTCGGGATCTTCAGGTCAGTTTTTATATCAAGCCAAGTCATTAGCAGCTGAAAACGGCACCATCTGTTGACTCCAAAGGGTTCTGTTCTGTTCGTTATATTCCTGGTGGGCAAATTAACTTAACCCTTCACTTCCCCAGTTTGATAGACAATTGTCTGGAAAATTGTCTGGAAATAGATAAATAGAATCGGCCAAGACCGATATACCCAACAGAAGGAGAGAGAAAGGAGACCAAATGGAATTGTATTTAGAAAGTGATCATTTGAATTAATGGTAATAATTGGCATTATTCCTACTCTTAATAACTGTCCTCTAAGTTTTGTTTTAGGGTATTCAGTGTGACTTATAACTCTAGTTAATGCCAAGATAAATTGATAAATTCTTAGTTTTAAAAAAAATGCCAGATTTTATTTATTGGGTGGTTTATCTGTGTCTAGCCTGAAGAGAAGGAAATTATATCTGCCTCCTTTATAGCTGTTAAAGATGAGGAGTCTGGCTGAAACAAAGAAGGCAATTTTAATTTACGAAGCACAAAGATAAATCAGAATTCAAACCTAGAATTAAGAGGTAAGTGCTTAAATCCACTAACTAAATGGACAAATCTGGAGATTTGGTTTCTCCCAAATTATTTATTTATTGAAGAAAACCTCAAAACCTCAAGATTTTGGTGGATGCTTATTTCAAAAAAGGAACTATTTACACTAATATTCACCTATTTCAGTTCAAATCTAATGCACACTATTTCTCTGCCCCATCATTAAATCTGGAAGAGTGATGGGGATGCATGGTATAGCCCTACATCAGTGTTTCTCAACCTTGGCAACTTTAAGATGTATGGACTTCAACTCCCAGAATTCCCCAGCCAGCCTTGCACATCTTGCTGGCTGTGGAATTCTGGGAGTTGAAGTCCACACATCTTAAAGTTGCCAAGGTTGAGAAACACTGCCCTACATATTCTTCTTCCCACCTGTAATGTTCTCATGATGATGATGGAAGAGATACAGTCCAAACCTCCACTGACCATTCCCAGATACTTTCTAATTTTTGTGATAAATGATGAAGTTTGATGAAAATTCTCCTCTATTGGCAAATGAAATGAGAAACGTTTTCAGGTCCTTCTAATAGGTTTCTTCTCATTTCTTAGATGGTTCCCTTCCTTCCGTTTTTCTTCTAGCCCACCATGATTTTTAGAGATTCATGAAGAATTGTCCCAAGCCCCATATCTATTATATTCCCAACAAACCAAAGTAAGCTAATCGGATTGAAAACATCATCCTCATGAAATTCTAATGAAAAGTTGCTGTGTTCTCCTTTCTACAAGATGGTCCTACAGCTAGACAGTCTCTTTTGGGACTCTGTTTCTTCAACTATTTCCTCCAAGTGGTCTAGTTTTATCAGTAACAGACATGTTACCATGCACACTCCCTCTGCAGGATAAGGGGATTACATTTCATCCTCTGTAGGACCAGGATACACATAACTGATTGGTAGCTGGCTTTCCTGGTTTGTGGGAAATTCATCTCCAAATGCAAATGGTTGGCTGAGTTTTGGTCAGGTGCCTGAATAGGAGAGTGTTCTGATTACCTGGGGGTACACACGTTTCCTTGGGTAGCAAGTGTTTGGGTAGTTGTTGAGTTAACCATGGATTTTAGACTGACAGAAAAGGCCATTTCTCTTTATTACCGATGTTTCTCTACAGTGGGGGACTGCAAAGAGTGCTGCTGTGTTGATGTACTTTTTCATTAATAACTGGTTGAAACTCAAAAGACAGGAAAGGAGCTGACATGAGATGGATTGATAGACTGGAACTTCCCAACATCCTCTTCATTACATATGAAAAATTCAGAGTTCCTCAACAGAGCAATGTTGTAGAGGAAAAAAGTTCCAATTATTTAATAATCTGTTTTGTGTTTTATTATCTTCATAAAATCTGTCCAGAAAACATGTGTAAGTGATGGATTAAAAATGTATTTTTTTAAAAAAATTACAGCCCCCAACCTCCTGTATAACCAGCAAACAGGAGATCCATCAGCGATATAATCTAAATGTCACAGCAGCTAGATAAGGGCTTTAGAAATAAGGCACAGGTAGCAATTTATGGTGGCTAACAAAACAAATCTATTATCAACTATGATTTTTTTAAAGTCATCGTTAAGACTGTCATGTCTATCTTCACTGCTCGGCCTGATGCGGATTCCCTGACTTTGCGCCAATTATTAGAAGCAAGAAGGCTCAGCTGATTCTTCAAGAGGCATCCCTTTGACCCCACAGAAGCTGCTTTAACCTTGTCCCCAGAGATGTGTAGCTTCAATTGGCCCACAAAATGGAGGTTTAGCAGAGGTCTCAAATGAAGAGCATGGTTGCAATATGTCTGACGTAAATCAGCAGGATCTGGTTGTGGCATATAGTTGACATTTCCCTTAATATTATTTGCAAATGCTCTGATCACAATCGAAGAACGGTATATATTACAGCCTGAATTTCACTGCCCCCTTTATTGCTTGTGACTATCACCTCTGTGTGATGAATCCAACCATAAGGAAAGACCTTCTGTTGGTACACCTCTTGGAAAGCAGCCAAGGTATTTATTGCTATTCAAGCAATTAATGGTCTTATTGATCTCTTGCTTTCCCCTAGTAAACACTGGATAAGTCATTTATTTTTATTCCTTAGTTGTAATTAATGCAAGTAGAGTCTGACTGATATTTGCTTGTATTGCACTTTCTGGATGAGAGAACATTTTCCCTTTCACAACCACTTTGTGGTGGAACAAACTCATTATAAATAAAGCACATCTGATCATTATTTTTCTAAATAGAATATAACCATCTGAATGTGATCTTGATTCCTCATTGCTCTGGTATAACTCAAGCAACATCTCTAAATGCAGCATATATTTTGCTGCTTAAGCAGCTACTTATTTTCCACAATTATTCTCAGGGCAAAACCATATTTCTTGGGTCATCCAGTGTTTCAAGCCAGAGAAAAACACCAGGATGCCAAGGGTCTCTATTTACTACTGGTTAGAAGCTGCTGCACCAACTTCACTAGAGGTATGCTTTCCACATGCTTCAGTGGAGCAAAGAACATATAATACCAGAAGAGAAGCTGTATTATTTTCTCTTTCAAAATATTTATTTATTAAGGAAAAGGAGAGAGAGAGAGAGAGAGAGAGAGAGAGAGAGAGAGAGAGAGAGAGAGAAGGAGGAGGAGGAGGAGGAGGAGGAGGAGGAGGAAGGAAGGAAGGAAGGAAGGAAGGAAGGAAGGAAGGAAGGAAGGAAGGAAGGAAGGAAGGAAGGAAGGAAGGAAGGAAGGAAGGAAGGAAGCTACATCAAAGTTACAAAACATACATCACATGGAAAAGTTTGGAGAGCAATGGCATTGTATTTATTTATTTATTTATTCATTCATTCATTCATTCATTCATTCATTCATTCATTCATTCATTCATTCAATTTATATAGCCAGTATAAATTGTCAGTATTATTGTAGAAGACTTTATCTCTGGCCTTGAGAAGGAACTGGGAGAGGACCATCGGTTGGTCAGCTTTGGGAAAGCAGAAAACATGAGAAGGAGACTCAGAACTGTCCTACCTTGACCTCGTTTTCCTTAAAAATGGGTAGAGGAGGTTCTGCACAAGCTTTCCAGCTTCTATTAATACACCCTAAATAATAAAATAGCATTCTTGGAAGACCTGCAGTGTTTGTTTCTTAGTCTGGCCCACCTTGAAGGGCTAATTATCTTTCAGATGCTTTGGACTACAACCTCCAATCCCTTCCCATTGGCCATCTTGGCTGAGACAGGCAGAAGTTGCATTTCAAAGCAGAACTAGCCACTAACTAGTTAGTCTCCACAAAACACTAACTAGCCACCAGACTAGTTAGTCTCACCATAAGACCTGGTTGCTGTCAGTAAGGAAAACATTCTTTAAAAGGTGAAAGTGATGATTTGGTGGCTATAAAGTGGACAGATATCACTTAGATAGAGATGGGCATGAGATGAGTATAATACCTGGGTGGTATAAGCAGGTTAGTATTTGGAGAGGAGATAAACAGGGACACTAAGGCTGAAGGCTAAACTGGAAAGTGGGGGGGGGGGGGGAATTTGGGAGAAAGGAATTGGGAAGCCAGATTCATATCGTTGCCAAGAAAATACATGGAAGTGTCCATTAAGTCACAGAGAGTCAAACTCAGCTGAATGTGGTATAGTTAAGTAGGTTTAGGCTATGGATTTAGTGTCAAAGATATTACATCATTCACTTTGACCCCAAAGTTCTCCCTAAATGTTCTCCCTAAATATTTAATTGAAATCTCTGCTAACCAAGATTCCAATTCAGCTTTTGGCCGTGCTGAAGTAGGAAGCTGGATGGAGTTAGAGATGCAAAGTATGTTAACCGCCCAGAGTCCCTCTTTTTGGGGGAGATGGGCGGTGGCACAAATTTGAAAAATAGGTAAATAAATAAATAAAGTATATTAATCATTCAGTTGCGTAGCAGCATTAAAGGACCACTTTGGCAAACATCTCTATGAGTAGAGAAGTGAGGTCTTGAAATCTGTTATTTCCTACATAGTATAGTTTACGTTCTATTTGCTTAGTTTAAGGCATGGTGGCTCAGCGGGTAAGACGCCAGGCTTGTCGATCAGAAGATCGCAAGTTCGGAGGTTCTAATCCCTAGCCCTGCGTGCGGAGTGAGCTACCGCACTCACCCCAGCTCTTGCCAACCTAGCAATTCGAAAGCATGCAAATGCAAGTAGATGAATAGGTACCACTTCTGTGGGAAGGTAACAGCGTTCCGTGTGCGTCATGCCGGCCACATGACCGCGGAAGCATCTTTGGACAACACTGGCTCTTCAGCTAACAAACAGAGATGAGCACCGGCCCCTAGAGTCGGACACAACTGCACAAATGTGCGGGGGGAACCTTTACCTTTTTATAGTTTACGTTCTATTAGCTTAGTTTAAGTCCTTGGTTGACTTTACCAAGGACAGGACAAAATGCAAGTAGGTTCAGAAAGATCTTGGTTGGATCAAGATTTTTACAGTAGATGAGTTGAACCAATGTGGAACTCCTGCTAACTTTATGGGCACATTTTCTTGGCAACAATATGAAACCCATGTGTATTTCCTTCCTCCAGGTTTTTTTAATTATTATTTCTGAGCTGGGAAATATTTTTTTCTTTTTTAATAGTATAATGCACAACTCACAGGAAACATATAGCACCTTGTATTCACTTGTTCCCCACTCCTTTAGAGATGAGTTTGTAATGTCACCTTACTACATTTTCTCCAATTAATCCTAAACAGGGAAAAAGAAGATAAATATATTTTTGTCTCTCCTATAACCATCCAAATAAGGTCTAGATGTGATAATGAGTAGGGCTTAGGCTGACACGAAATTGAGTTTATATAACTGAACTCTTTAGTTCAGGCAGGAATCAACTGATCAAGCCTAACTGTATATAAATCAAGCTGAATCTTTTATGCATAGAGATATTGTTTATAACTCATTATTAGATATTGTTTATAACTAATAATTAGTAATGTGCCTAGATGCTTGTATCCGAGCTTCATTTCCAAAAGTGTTTAAAATACCATTTTGACCTGGCCTTGTTAAGCTTGGTAGAGAACATATAAGCCCGCAGTTTTAGGTTTAGAATTAGGTCACTTTGGAATTCAGAGCAATTCAGGAGTGTCCACAGGGTGTGGTCAACAAAGTCAAAATGGCAGCCATAATGGTACAATTGATTGCCATTCAGTGCAACTACCCCAGGACAACTAGACAACTCATTTTTTACAGCTACAAACAATCCAAGCATTTGCCAACCTTTGCCGATCTGGTTTTGCAGCAAAAAGTCCCAAGCACAGAACCATTTCCTTCCCGTCAGATTATGATTATTTACTCTCATAAATAGGGATCACAAATAATTCTGGCGACAAAGAAATGGTAGGGCATTTCTTTTGAAACTCTCAGGCTATCAAAAGTTTTTGGTGGACCTGGGGTATCCAATGCCGATATTGAAGATTTAACAGGAGTTTCTGTATTTCTGTGGATTTTGTACATTTTTTTCCTGCTAGTCTAAACTTAGGACCTTACTGACTTTCAGTAACAAAATTAGGCACAATATTCGGGAATGGTCTCCCATGTTTCAGCGAGAGATTTTAACCATCTCCTCCAGTTCTAATTTAGCTTCTAACACAAACTCTTGATATTCTCTGAAATGAAGGTAGGTGGAAACCTTTTAATTGACTGAACCTCACCCTCCTTACGCTAATCTATGACCGTAATAAAGACTTGACTTGACTTGACTTGACTTGACTTGACTTGACTTGACTTGACTTGACTTGACTTGACTTGACTTGACTGGATGACTCAGTGTCCTTTTGAAAAGAATGGGAAGAGAGATAAGGGGGAAGCTTTTTTAAAAGAAAAATGCAACCCCATTTCCACACGTATCAAGCCAATATTTGGGGAGCAAAAACATGTCTGCAAAATACAAATAGGAACATATTTGTTTGTTTTTCTGGCATGGACCTATTTTTCAGTTTGTTTAGCTGTTAAAAATACACAGACATCTTTCTGGCTATCACCAGCAGTCCCTCTCGAGAATCTTTTTCTTCACTTGCAGAGGTAACAGAGTCACCATCAGAAAGAATTCTTGTTTACAGTACAGAAGACGAACCACTGTGATAGTTTGCATTAAAATCACAGCAGGGAGAACATGAAAGCCTCAAACATAAGAGAGCTGGGACTTTTCTGGTTCGTTCATATAACTGTCCAGCAAGTTATAATCATAAAATAGTATAATGTCACCCCAGACTATTATTACCACCACACCGCCTACGGAATTCCTTAATTTTCTGAAACTTTTGGACATAACAATGGAAGATGCCACTGAAATGGCCTGAAATGCATTTTCTTTTTCCTCCCAATGACAAGTATATTAGGAGAAAAAAGATTAACAGAGTACACAAAAATAGATTAAGCACCTACCAGAAGATATTGTGTCAGAACAAGGCTAGCCCTTCAGGTGATTAAAAAAAAGTCTAGCGCAAACGCAGAAACAAATCTCTGAAAAAAGAAAAAGGCAGAAAGTGATGAACTGGAGCATTTGCTCTAATCTCATGGAAAAAAAGATGTTTTAATGGGGTGGAGTTAGGGGAGGGTCAAAGGAGCTTTTAAATCTAGGAATTATTTTTCTTACAGTATATGCCAATTCCAAGCGATAATCTCTAATTTTCAGTACAGCTGCTGCAATATTTACCATTATTATTAATATTATCATCATTATTATATTATTAACAACAACATGCTAAGCTTTGGGCAGTTTTTCAGGAAATCTGAGAGTAGAACTGTACAGAAGCAGAGAGATTATTTCATTATCTTTCTTTCCTGAACAAAGCTGTGTCAAACATGGTAATAAATTTATGATTTCCCTCTCTTTCTCTTTCTTCAGGGGGGAGAGAAGTTATTTATTATCTAGTAATGTTTCATTATCTCTGTGAGGAATTTCATCCACCTACCCACACACACACATATAATCCTGTGTTTTGAAAAAAAAATGCTTTAAACGTTGCAAAGTGCATTTTATAACCCTGTTACACTCCTTTTAGAACAGGCCTGCCTTAGGGGATTAACCTCTGATGTTAAGATGTGTATGTATTCAAATATTAATAAATAAGCAGGGCAAGATATCAATGAATGTGAATTAGATCAAATCACCTGTTCAAATAAAATCCTTGAGTGAAGTTGCTGAATCAATTTGATGCATTGAATTGAGTCTACAATTCTAAACAATCTCTTTTTTTAGTCAAGTATACACTCTGAATAAAATCCACTTGATTTAAAACAACAATTTGGATAAACTTGATTCATTACAATGAATCAATAATTCGAATCAAATTTTGGGTGATTCATACACCCTACTAAGAAGGATTACTCTTTGTCAAGTAATGGAAGCTACGAAATTTTTTGATTAGCTCAGAGTTCTTAAAGCCCCATATGGTAAGAAGACATGTTGAGCATGACCTAGACCAGGGGTCGGCAAACTGCGGCTCGCGAGCCACATGCGGCTCTTTGGCCCCTTGAGTGTGGCTCTTCCCCAGGCAGGCGTGGCGGGCGTGGCAGCGGGCATGGCGGCAGCAGGCCGTAAGTGTGCGCGATTGGCTCCAGCCCGCAAACCCCGCCCCCTTCCACGCGATTGGCCCCTGCCTGCAAACCCCACCCCCTTCCACGCGATTGGCCCCCGCCCGCAAACCCCACCCCCTTCCACACGATTGGCTCCCACCCTCAAACCCCGCCCCCTGGCCCTTGAGTGATATAAATTTTATAAATGTCAAAATGGCTCCTGGCATAAAAAAGTTTGCCGACCCCTGACCTAGACAGTCAACTCATTTCTGTGAAGGAAACACTGACGTTAAATCATGCTGGATGGTGCTTCTATAAAGATGCTGATGGCAGAGCAGTCTGCTTTTCAAAATGAGGAAAGTCAGAAATATCATATTGAAAGTGCAAGGATTCTTAATATTGCCCAATGTTTCAATCAGTAGCCAAGAGATCAAGGTCCATCATATCCTGGTTTGCACATTTGAAAACATGGCCAGTACCAAGCATGCTTAGAGGCCCGTTGAGTACAGGAATAATGCTGAGGAGTTTTAGCTCTCTATGGCAGCATATCAGAGGTGAAGAGGAACAATATCTTCCATCAAGGTGACATAAACTTGCCTTAATGGAAACAATTCATCTAGCACATTAGAAGAAGCGCATAACAATATTTTCTGCCATTCATTAAGAGCCTCAGACTAATGTATTCCTTTTCCATAGTGAAGTTATGCATGATTTCTCATTATTTCATACCTACTGCCATAACCTCAGAGTCCAATTTCAAATGCTGGTGGGCAACAATAGAAAAGCCTACATTCGAGAGATAGCTACATAAATTAAACATGCCACAACATCTAATTGCCCATAGAACAAATAAAATTAGATTCACAGAAGCAATATTTCTATGCAGTGCAAGCCATGCTAATTGCTTGTGCAGAGAAGGATTATTACTTGGCAAAAGTCTGGCCCTGAAGTTCCCATTTTTAAGAACGGCCACTAAGGAGTTCTCTAAGCACGCTGCTTTTCCTCCTAATATCAACTATGTAATAAAATATACTTACTCATTCAAATTAACTATTGTCATTACACAAGTGTTGTTTCATAGCGGAAGCTCAATTATGAACATTTGGGCGCCTGGCCTTCTTTCCAAAAGCTATCTGTTAGCTGGGCTTCTAAGTCAGGATCCACAGCTTTTCCTTACTCCCAAAAGTAGATTACAAAGGTTAACTGTAAACCAGGCCACAAATCATTGGGTTCTTCGCATGCTGTGCAAAGTTAGTCATCTGAATTCACTCCTTGCTACTTGTGAAGAAAATGGTGGAGAAAACGTGACCTAATTTTTCAGGAATAATAGTAACAATAAAATAAACAGCAATTAATAGAAATATAGTGCCTATTTATTTGCTTTGCATTTCTTAATTTGGAAGATTGCGGATGTTGTTTTATTAGCTACTTTAGCTTTTGCAAACCTGCTCCTTCCTGAAGAGTCATATGGTGTGATTAAATACCGTATTAGAAATCATTCTAATCAGATTATTGTTATTCCAGAACTGGGAACATTGAAGTTGAATAACTTAATTACAGTAATTTGTCTCATTTAAACCATGCTAGGTAGAGCTGATCAAATATCAAAAAATAGTATTTACCAAATAAATTGAGGGGAAAATTGTGAAATATAGGCAATAATATTTGCAAACATTATTAATCTTGCCGTCTGCTTATGGGCAGACATCCGCTCACCTGCGCAGGGGGAGGGAAAACTTCATAGAAAGGTATTCAGTTTGGCTGGCTGGCTGGCTTGCTTGTTTACAAGTTAATGGGAATTCTGATCTCATTGTAGCCACTGTGAAACCTACTTTCCTTGGCCATCTCGGCTCGAGCAGCACTCAAGCATGATTCAAAAATATCTTAAGTGGTGGCAGCACCTTAATAGAGGCTTCCAGGATGGCGCCCTTTAAATTATTTGGACTTCAGTTCCCATGATTTTGGGCTAGGAATGCTGAAAACAAAGGAATTGAAGTCCCCGTGCATTTGGGAGGGCCCAGGCTGGCCCGCACTTGGACGCAGGGATGGTGTCAGTGGGATATCATGAATAATTTGGGCAGCGATGAGGACAGGAACTGCAGTAATGGGCATAATTAAGATTCTGAGCTGGGGTTTAAAGATAATATTCCTATTAGTCTTTAATGATGCCTAAATCCTGGTTGTCTCTTACAAGCTGCCAAGGCAATAAACGAACCCTGAGAAAGTATTAAAAAGTGACTTAACACTGAACTGACATTTTGTGTTTTTAAAATCTACATTTTAAACTGCATGTAGGATAAAACTGCTGCCTGATGGCTGCAAAACAAAACAGTTGATTAAACAGGAGATTGGAGCAACTGTCAAGAGAAAACAGACCGTGAAGAAGGAAACTGCTAAGAAATATCTTTCCCCTTGTAATTTTTCCATGTGAATCCCCTTCTACATCACCATTTGCAACTGGTAGCAAGGAGGTTTGGTAGCAAACTGTATTTGGAAATATGGTATGGCAATAATTGTGTATCATTCTTACTTTCTGAAGGAGGAAAACATTTGTCCTCTTTGAAAAGGCCTGAAGATTGACTTGGGTGTGCCTTATCGGAGGCCATTATATTTTCACCGTGAGCTGTGATTTGATCATCATAACTTGCTTTTTAAACCTTAGAAGTACAATGCCAGAACTCTGGAGGCACAATTTTTGTAAACTGGGGGAATTCCCCAAGGTTGCTAACTCTGCATTTGTTCCAAAATCAGGGAGAAATAATGGTTGCAAATGCATAATAGATGAAAATATCCAAGTGGAGATTGGATACTAATCTGAGTTTATGAGTATATGAAAGCTGTTGAAAAGAAGCCATCCGCATTGTATGCGAACCTCTAAATTATAAAGACAATTACACAGTTTAAGATAAACACAATAAAAGTCTAATTTTTGCAACTTTAGAGGAATCTCCTTAATTGCTTCTAATCATTCCCAAAGAAAAAAAAACTGAATAGAATTGCTAATGGCATACGAATACTTTACCATTCATCAAGAATAATATATGATTAGAGATTTTCGTACACACAGTACTAATTTTGATATAATTTTCTGCTTAAGTATAATAATATGCTCTGATGAAAGAATTAGAAAAATTAAGGATGTTGCATTTCAAGTAAGTTATTTCTGATGTGTAAATTTAGTGTGTGGGATTTTCTATGCAGTCTGAAGTCCTTGAATTGATTTTTCATTTGCAGTATATACCCCAAACTTTATAATTTTCTCCCAAGCCAAAATAATTACCTGTGAAGGACGAGGTTGTCCTGTATCTGCTGACCGTGCGATAATAGAATGGAGGGCAGGTGGAAGTAAATGGTGGAGGTGGAAATAACAAAGCAAATGGTGGAAACAGAAGAGGAGAAACTCTGCTATCCCGTCAAAGGGGAACAGGATGTAGTTCAGCCTTCCTCTCATCACCCTCCACCAAAGAAGGTGCATTTCTGCAAGGTAGAACCACTTCCATCCATAGAGGTTTTTCACATGAGTGAAGACTCAGGGGAAGCAGGATGCCCCAAGAGTGGGAAGTCTCCGCAGATAGAGTCTTTCTGGGGTAGATGCTCCTCTTCTACACATGAAGGGAAAAGAGAGGAGGGTCTTAGTTTGGTGAACAGCTCTATCAGTCCTGCACATCTCTGGGAATCAACAGTCACTGGGCTCAGTGTGACTTATTGCATCTCTCTTTGGCTGGCTTCCGCCCCCACAACAAAACTGGTCCCTTGTCAGAGTTATCTTGCTCAACGGTCCCCAACCTTTCTGGCACCAGGGACCGGTCATGGAAGAAAATTTTTCCACGGACCAGGGGGCGGGGTTTGCAGGCGGGAGCCAATCATGCGCACTGGGGGGCGGAGTTTGCAGGCGGGAGCCAATCACGTGCACCGGGGGGCGGGGTTTGCAGGCGGGAGCCCCGCGGCCCACTTCCTAACAGGACGTGGCCCACTAGTGGCCCATGGCCCACAGGTTGGGGACCCCTGATCTTGCTGACAGACACAGTCAGACAGAGTCCCTAGTCCCTTTATATAAGTACATTTATATCATTTATTTCCAACAGTGGAAGGAATGCAAGCTGAATGGAAACAGGATGGAATTGTCTTAAAGTCAGAAAAAATATGGAACTGGATGAGATTGAAGTTGGCCAATTTGCCCTTGTTGCTTACTGCTTGAGTTCTGATGTACCCAATGGGACTTCACACTGCACATGTGTGAGTGCCATTATTCTTTTCCAAAGTTCTTCCGCCCATACAGAAGTTAGGTGAAAACACTGGGAGGTATAAAAGAGTATAGAGAAGCCTTTCTCATGTCTCAGAGAATCCATCTCTGGGTCTCTCTATGCTCTCAGATATTTCCCTAAATCTGCCCATTTTCTTCAGTGTAACATCTCAAGTTAATTCAGTGTCCTTGTGGACATGAATCCAAAAACCAATCTTATGCAGGTGTTAAGTATACATCAGAGACCTTGTCTATGATCAGAAATGTTGCATCAGAAACGCTGAAGCTTCCTTCTTTCCTCCCTCGTCTCACACCTCCAATTTTTGAAGATACATGCATATGCTTCTGTAAATACCCTATTAAGAACATGCGTAACATAGTAGCAATTCAGAAATTCTATTTTTGCCGTGTGTGTATTTCATAATTCATAACAAGCACTTTTCTTGTAAAATTGCCATGCAATTAAAAACCCAGCTAAATCTGTTCAAAGGGTGAGTTTATCTACTAAGTGATTGGTTTATTTTTCTGCTATAAACCCAAACAGAAGGAAACTGCAACATGAGAAAAACAAACAAATCCACTTTCCCTTGGAAACCATGTCTATTTCTATGGCCTAACACATTTCAGGATGAGGCTACACTTCTTCAGCAGTACAAATTCAAACATACGGTTTGGAAGCCTGTGAATTCTTGATTGGATGTCCCTGAAGAAGGTCCAGCCCAGTCCAAAGCACACTCAGCGATGGAATGAAGTTCCTTTTTTTCTCAACTGCAAAAGGATTCCCTCCCTTTTCTTAATGTTTGGACTACCTGTGGCATGATATAAAGGGCTTTGTAGTTTCTCTCCTCAGATGCAGCTGTAATGCCTTTCCTAGAATGTCTGCAGTTCTTCTTGCTTTTCCAAATCGTGAGTGCAGAGGTTTTGGGAGGAGGAGGAGGAGGAGGAGGAGGAGGAGGAGGAGGAGGAGGAGGAGGAGGAGGAGGAGGAGGAGAAGGGAAGGGAAGGGAAGGGAAGGGAAGGGAAGGGAAGGGAAGGGAAGGGAAGGGAAGGGAAGGGAAGGGAAGGGAAGGGAAGGGAAGGGAAGGGAAGGGAAGGGAAGGGAAGGGGAGGACAGCTCTGATGACTCTGTTTATATAATGACTTCTTGGCTCAGGGCTGCCTTGTGTTCTAAAGTCCAACTAGGGAGTCAGAAGTGTGAATCTGAGTGTATACTGAATGCTCATCTAATTCAAGAGTGCTTGAGGGCAGGATTTTGTGAGACTATGCTGAAGATGCCATAACTAAAGATCAAGCAGGCACATAAGCAAAGAGAACATAAAAAGGGGTCCCGAAGCCCACTCACTCCTTGAGTCTCTTTTGGATCCAGACTTGGTGGCTCCCGTCCCTCTAGCTAGTGCCTGGCAGCCTAGTTGAGAAGGACGTGGGTAAGTGTGTCTGTGTGCATGTGAGAAAGAGCCAATGTACACTGTAACCAGTAAAGTTTTGCTGTTACTTTAAATTCACTGGGTCTCCGTGTATTCCAAAGAACCTGATGTGCCTCAGTGTTTGATTGAAAGTGATTTGTGCATGTCCCTAAATATTTCCAGGCTGCTGACCAGGGCTGTGTGTCTTGTCTGCTCAAGCTGCACCTCTCTGGAAAACCCAGGTAGAAAGCCAGGGGGGCTGACAAGATCCACGTGCCTCAGCAGGCTGTGAGTGTGTGACTGTAAGCCGAACCTGAGAGCACGTATAACAATTTTCAAAAGTGACTGATCTGTACTCTGCATAGGAGAGTAATGATGATTTCCCACTAAAGCAGTGCAAGGTTTTTGATCCTGGCAATTCACAAGGGATAGTGACAGCCGACTAGGCAGATGAGTGGTAGCAACTACAACCAAGTTTTATGGTTTAGCAGGGAATTGAACCCCATTCTCCAAGACTGACATTCCTGCCATTGACTTGAGCGAGGCAAATGAAAATAGGGAGGCTTTCCTTCTCAAGGTTACATTTAAGTTGTGTGAATGTTTGATAAAAGCTAAGACTCTATGTCACCAAAAATTCAGCAAAATACCGCTCAGCCTTAGGTTATCAGTGAAATTGTTCTGGGAAATAAATTCTCCCATCACTTAGCAAACAAAGCTGGTTCGCTTCTCCGAGCTTCTTGATATGCAAGTTGAAAATCACCCATAGAAGATAGCTTTCTATGACTCCAGGCTTTGCAATAAAGTTCTTAATTAGCTGGAATTGATCACTTCCAGGGGGATAATAAGGATGTATAGTCCTCAAGCGTCCTTTGGAATGGGTGAGAACAAAGAGATAACATTTGATTTGAGAAGCATCCGGGTAATTTCCACAAAACACTTTTTTCTATGTACAGGTGGAGAATGAACTTTGGCCCACAGTGACTTGGCATGGGGAAGACAGTCAACAGAGATGACAAAAAGTCAGAAGGAAATGCAGTTGTCTTGGTCCAGAGAAGCTAATCTTTGAGTGTAGATTAATTCTGAGAAGAGACTCCACCAATAGAAGAATGGATTTTCAAAACAATGGAATTAGCGCAAATGGACAGATTAACGAACTTAGTAAAAGATAAAGAAATTGGAAATTATGAATCAACATGGAAACCCTTTTTAAATTTCATACAAAAGGATTACAATATAAAATTATTTTTGTAAGATAGATAAAAACAATGACAAAAGAAAAAGTTGAAAATGAAATTAATAAATGAGATAAACTACAAATATAAAAACAAAATATTAAAAAGAAAATATATAAAGAAAATAGTATTATTGAACAAAAGTTATAAAAGTTTCTTCTTAAAAGAAATAGGAAGTCACTTTATTTTGTATGTAACTTTGAATGTCCTTATAGTTTTGTATTTTATGTTTTGTGTAAGTATGTCATGTATGTGTTGTAAATCTTTGTAAATGTAACTATCAATGTGATGTGTAAATATTTTAAATAATAAAATTTATTTAAAAAAAAAAAAAGGAAATGCAGTTGTCTTGGTCCAGAGAAGCTAATCTTTGAGTGTAGATTAATCCTGAGAAGAGCTGAGTCTCCACGACACCCGTCTCTCCCCATCATTGTAGCCAGGAGCAGGAATTGCTGGCCAACTACTCCTGCAGATAACCAACAAGAATCAGGTGGCCCAAACCCTAGTAGGGCCTTCCCTTTTCCAACGTAATCCCTGCCCTTTGGGTTCTGTAGTCTAAGGACATTGTTACTGTCATTCAGGTAGCACCCCCAAGTGCGCTTCAAGGTGTGAAGTGCTGGCACCGAAAGCATTCTCTAAATGCAAAATGGCATGCATGGACCTGTTCGGTATGAGAAGACGAAGACGTCCCCCTGGCCAACTGTAAAATATGAATATTTAAAGCCATTGTGCATCTTTATCTCCTGCTGATAATGGTATTCTTTAAAAGAGCTGTAAGAGACAGCATGAACAGATGGTAGCTGGTTTTGCGTTATCCTGCATCTCTTCAAATGTGCCACAGAAACTTATCATTCATTAATCTTCCATAGACTTCAGTAGCACAGCAACTAAATTACACACACTCGCACATGGAGGCCAACTCTGCTGTCAGGCTTAAAATTAAACCACGGTGCGCCATGCCAAGTCTTTTCACCAAACTCCACTATAAAACAGTTAGAAAAATAAACATTTAGCTTGGCGCCTGACCCAGGAGTGCTTGCTATGAAAGAGGAAGCAGCCACAGCATTTCAGCCATCACACAGCATGGGTAGCTGAGGAAGGGAAAATGGAAATTAGAGAAAGCTGGGGGGGAATGTCTTTGTGCACACTGTCTTTGCACAATTCCAGGTGGCTTAAATAGGCTATAATGCAAGGGAGGTTTCAGTTTACAGAGCATTTTGTGAATGCTTTGCCCCTTGTCGGCTAAGTGAGACTTCATGAATGATTCCAACTCCATGTCAAAGGTGCTGCTTATGTATTCAATGTTGGTCCACTCCACCCCATAGCACCACCCACCTTTAAAAAAGCAATAGAAGAGCAATGTTACTACTACACTCAACAGAGCACAAGGCTTCTGTGTGCAAGTCATTCCTGGATTTGGACTAGAGAGAGATTTGGGGTGGGGAAAGTTCAGCAACCTCTGAGCATTTGATGCCAGGATAGGCCTTGGAGTTAATGACTGTCCCTGAGAGCAGAACTGATAGAGTGGATTCTCTCTCCTTTTCACCTTGAGGTCACTGGCTGTACTTTTGATGTTGACCTTGTAGAAGTTAGCTCTTCCCATATAGGTTTATGCGACATGTGTGTCTTCCAAAAAATAGTTCTTTCTGCTCCCCAACATCACACCCAAATTTCATAGATTCAAGAGAATTCTGAATAGAAAAAGTATACCTGTTCAGCAGCTTCCCTTGCAGATCTTCAATGAAGAGGTCTGCAAGGAGCAGTGATGTTGGATGGCAGTGGACAGCTTATGCAGCCAACTTGCCCTATAGATATTAGGCTTATGCACTGCATGCAACTTTTGAGTAAGGGCTTTAAAAGGTTTACCATGTGAATTTTACAGCAGACATAAGAGTTCAGTCATTTGGATCCTGCTGCCTTTTAAATCAATAGTTAATACAAATTTCAGAGCAGATACTGTCAGAATCTAGAAACGGCATGCTATGCTGATTTTTAGATCCTTCCTTCCTTCCTTCCTTCCTTCCTTCCTTCCTTCCTTCCTTCCTTCCTTCCTTCCTTCCTTCCTTCCTTCCTTTTCTCTGAAAAAATGTCACATTTTTAGTTCACAAAGTTCTATTGATTTATCTCATCATTATCTTTCAAATGCAAATTTGAAGTTTTAATTTAGAAGCACTGATATCTTTTAATTGCATCAGTTTTAGTAGAGAATTAGTATGACTATGCAATCTCCACAATCTGTATAATTATGGAGATTTCTGCAATGGGGAGCATGAAACTTGAATCTGGATTTCTCCCTATACCTTCACACGTAATTTTCAGCTCCAGGTATTTGATGCAAAGTAAGCACCAGCAAAAAAAAGAAGAGATCCAAGAAATCAAGTTAGAATAGGTACTATTCGGGAACAACATTTTAAGAAATAGTGAATTTACAGTAGATAGTTGTGTGATTATCCATTACTTATTTCTTATACGGCCATCTCAACTTAATTAAAAATGGAGCTGCGTAGAGCTCTGAAGTGATTTGGTTCAGGGAAGCTTAGCTCACATCCTTAGTTGAGGATCATTCTTAAAGGATTGTGTTGCATAAAGGAGCCTTCCTCTCATCTCAGCACATAGTTGAGACCAGCTGACTTCAGCTTTTCCTGATCCAATCTGGAAACAGTCTTTTCTATCTTCTCCCAAAACAAGCCCTCAAGCAAGGGCGTTACTTTGCTAAGATCTAGCTGTTTTTTGCTGCTGTAGGCACACCCCCTTTCCTCTGATTGCTGCCACCGTCCCTCCAAGGTCATTTTGGTCTGGCCTGCTGGAGTGACATGAGACTAGGAGAGAAACGGTAACAGCAACATTGTTAGAGAAAACAGTAGATTAGGATCTAGAAAGGTCTCCCAGGCATTCTAGTGATAGCAAGATTGCTGGAGAGCTTTGTAAAGAGATCCTGATCTACACCGTACCATGAGAGAAATTGGGAGATCAGGACCTCTTTAAAGCCTCTAGCAACTTTAGCATAGTTATTACTAGCGCAGGTAGACAAGAACCTTGATCTTGTTACTGCTAGAGAAAGTGCTAGACCATGTCGCTTTATGGGAGATGGGTATAAGGTGTAAGCTGTGTTATCTAGAAGTGCTTACAATATATTGCAAGTTAACCCTTTACACATAAAATAAAATAAAATAAAATTTTAGAATGGTTACTTACTTTGGATAGAAATTAAGGGTATTGTGCACATGTGAACCTTTTTTGGGAATGATAAAAATTTCACTGTGGAATTTCAAATATTGGGTTTTGATGCAAAAGATGTGCCAGATGTTAAAGACAGTAACTGAAATGAACTTGGAACAGCATGTCAATTTAGTAAAAGAGAGTATTAATAGCTTTGGAAATTTACAGATGCATTTGAAGGTCTGGATTGTTTACCTTCCAGTAATTTAAGCTTTTAGAAAGTTTCCTCAAATGAAAGGAACAGTTAAAGTTGTAGAGCCAACAGAAGAGATTAATCCAGTAGTGGAACACCAGAGAAAGGGACAGAATGGGGCTTATGAAGATCCAAGAAATGTGATGATGACTCCATTGAGAGAACATTTTCATTTACCAACTATAGATGGAATTATTGAAAACTATTTTAAATTATTGCCATTCGGTAATAATTCATCTGCTCTCAGAGTTTATTAGAGAATGATACAACAGACCTTTGAACATATTGAAGGAATTGGTGTTATCTTGATGATGCATTGATCAAGGAGAGAAATAAACAAAAACATAAAAGAAAAAGAAAAAAAACAAGTGCTGAATCGAGTTATTGTGAAGTTGACCAGTTACTCATTTGGTTGATGCTAGTGTTACAGGCTTCAAGTTAATTTACCAGTGGCATATCCTTCTTAAAAAAGAGAACTGTATAACAGAATTATTCTCATATGGTATAATATGGAAATGTTAGCTACAGTATTCGTTTCAGTTGTGCAAGATTTAATCAGTTTATTTATGGAAAGATAGAAAAAATAGTAACACATTGTCCAGAAGATGACATTTTTAGAAAGCCAATAAATATTGTACGTATTAGGATTCAAAAATAGTTGTTAATCTTGTACAAATATCAGTTGCAAGTTACTCACAGACTATGGAAGGATTAGTAATGGCATATACTCTGTCTATAGCATTTCTAACACATGGGAAGGATTTGACATTGACGATGTTGAATGAATTATGTTGAATATTTGTCTATTTCTGATTCAGAATGGAGAGACTTTAAGAATGCGACGTTGAACTGTATTTCTTTACAGCTTTTGAAAGAAAGGAAAAAGAGAGTGTGCCAGATGATGTAAGACTTTACTGGAACTTAGACAATAGTTATGTCTTTATAAGGACTTCCTGCTACAGAAATTAAAAACTGAAATATTAAACAAAGTTCATCACAGTTATTTAAAAATAAAACTAGGTAAGAAAAGAGCTTTGTGTGTTCAAATAGACACCGTAGTTCAAATATGTACAGTATGTTGCACACATACAATACATAAAAATATAATGGATTAAAAATTCAATTTTCATTTAAAAAAAATAAATGCTGTAACAAAAATGAGGAGGTCGCTAATAATCTACTGCTATTCATAGTCTGCAACTGACTTCCTAAATCACAAATTGAGTAAGCTTATCTTACAGTCTTTAGTGAAATGGCTTCTTATGGAGTTTCAAATGTTTCCTGAAATTTAAACAATTAAAGTTAATCAAAGACACTCTGAAAAAAGATCATGGCATGATAGTACGTTTATCTACTATTGTCTAAGGCTACATTTGCAGGGAGTTGGTGTTTTCCTGGCTTCTGTTATCTAACTGGAGGCAATGAATTTCTAATTGTTTGTCCTGGTAATAATCAATTGATGCCTGGAGTTGTTTAAAGATTAAGCATTATTGGGAATGTTTGATAAACATGGATGATAGCATCATAGCAAGATTTCTCCTCTGTACTTCAGGACATGTCCAGCAAGGGTAGTTTTACATAACTTCTTATTGTACTGAGAGAGTTCAATCATAATTATAGTGCTCCTTAATAGAACTCTGTGTGTGTGTGTTGAGAGAGGGAGGGAGGGAGGGAGGGAGGGAGGGAGGGAGGGAGGGAGGGAGGGAGGGAGGGAGGGAAAGAAAGAAAGAAAGAAAGAAAGAAAGAAAGAAAGAAAGAAAGAAAGAAAGAAAGAAAGAAAGAAAGAAAGAAAGAAAGAAAGAGTGTTTTCAGGGACTCTCTAGAAATAAACTTTGGGAAGGCCCATTATTTCACTCCAATTAACCCTTTACAAAGTGTGAGATTCTGCAACAAAGATAGAACAATCTAGTAAAGGATTCACAATGGCTGAGACTTCCAAGCAGATTTTGTACACATGGCATAAGATCTCCCACACTTTATTTCTTGCTACTTCCACTCAACCTCTTCTAATGCACAGAACGTTACCCTACCAAAAATGGCTGGTTAGTTTAACACCATGTGCTTAGTTTCAAGACCTTACATCAAGACCAGGTGCAGATACTTCAATATTTGGGTTCTTGTAACCAAATGAATGGAGCTTCAGTGGAGTGCTGAAGAAAGCAAGCAAATGGATCGATCCAATGAATAAAAGATCAAAGAGATATCAGTTACAACTGTAACTTTTCCTACCTTAAAACAACAGCTCAAAAGCAGTCCAGCTCCTTGTTACTTACAATGGAAAGGGTCACTTAAGTTAAGCTCATTTCTTGGGAACTTTTTAGAAACGTCCATGTAGTTTTCCTGGTTTGTCGCTGCCTTTGTCATCTTCTCAGACTCATCCACAAGTCCTTCCGTGTCAGTGTAGGTGGCCTCCCATCCCAGTACTAAGCAGATATTTAACTTTTGTGGCTCAACCAAGGTTTATTAAGTGTTGCTACCTACTGTAAGTTTTATTCTATTCCCTTTTGAAACTGACAAGGAATGCAATAATGGATTAAATGCTCAGTGTGCTGTGCCCTGTTGGAACTTTATCTTCCCCTGTTCTGCACGCTGGTCACGGTGAGGGTTTCTGACTCCTCTTCAGTCAGTGGACCTCCGTTGCCTGCTTTACATGTTGTGCCAAGTCAGAGTTTGATTTGTGTTGCCTTCGGTTTAGTGTACATGTGCATTCAAACACTGAAACTTTTAAACCCAGGTATAAGGCGCCATGCCGGCCACATGACCGTGGAAGTGTCTTCGGACAACGCTGGCTCTTCGGCTAACAAACGGAGATGAGCACCGGCCCCTAGAGTTGGACACAACTGCACAAATGTGCAGGGGGAACCTTTACCATTTTTTATAAGGCATATCCATAGAGTCCCCTCCGGAATGGGGGGAGATGGGCGGTGATATAAGTTAGAAATATAAATAAATAAATAAATATCATGGCACAAGCCCAGCCAATTATGATTAAGCCAACGAGCCATAGTTAACATGGCATAGTTCAATGTGTGAACCCAGTCACACATTGCCCCCAAACTGCTAGAAAAACCTTTTGCACAGCTAAGCTTCATTTTAATTGGAATGTGGGACCAAGGGGTCAGCGAAAGGTTCCAGAGGAAGGGAAGAGTGTACAGTAAGGAAGAATATAATCAACCTACTCCCAATGGACTTGCAATTATGTTGATCCTCTGCCTGACTGCCTCAAAAATGCCATTTTTCTCCTCATCCCTCCCAAAGATTTTGTAGACGCATAATGCTTAAAATATGAAGTGTTTTCTGTAATATATGCATAGAAAGCCCATACTTCTCAGCTGATGGGATTAGGTAGCACTCTCTGAATACAGTACTCAAGTTAATAATGTATCTAATGAGGAGCTGGATATGCAGGGCATAGAAGGGCGAAGGGCAGGAAGAGGAAGTGCTGGTCTGCTTCCATATGTCACTCGGGCGGTTTGACATTCATATCTTTTTAACATTACGGAGAGGAGAACATGAGTTGTATCCATAACAGCTGCTGTGACTTGGTAAGACTAGCTTTGCTATCGGGCATTTAGGTGGATGCACAGTTGCTACAAAGTGGCTTCCACCTATCAGAACCTTCCATTGGCACTAAAACATTGGCTGCAAGGTGCTTGATAGGCAGATAGTAAGAATCTGGTCAGCGAAAGCAGAAAGTTCAGAGCTGCAAAAATTTAGATGGCCACTAGATGACACCCAAGAGTTAGAATGGTCTGTATCTCTTGGCTGCCATCTAGTGTTCATATGGAGGGTTGGTTGGATTTGAATTTGGGTAATCCCGGTTCAAGTCCATCCTCAATCCCTTTGGGCCAATCATTCTTTCTCAGCCTGACTTCTCTTAGAACAGAGCTTTCCAAACTGGGTGTAGCGACATGTTAGTGTGTCGGCTGCAGTGTCTGGGTGTGTCGCGGCTGCTGCTGCCTCCGAGCCCTGCCAGGATTCCGCGCAGGTCCTAGTGCCTGCCTTGTGCCTTGCTGCCTCCAAACCTGCTGTGATTCCGCACAGGTCCTAGTGCCTGCCTTGTGCCCTTCTGTAAGAGTGTGTCACGAAATGATGCCCTGCTGTAAGAGTGTGTCACGAAATGATGCATGTCTAAAAAGTGTGTCACCAACATGAAAAGTTTGGAAAGCTCTGTCTTAGAAGATTATTGTTGGGAGTGAGGGTTGAATAGCAGGGCAAAGAGTCCTCCACACCATGGTGACCTTTTGCTGATTTGTGGTCCCACATATGTACAGAAGTATCTCTTCCAGCCCAGACGTCACTTTCCTGTGGGGGGAAAAAAAGAGCTGCTATTGAAAGCAATCAATGAATATTAGAACAGAAGCCAAGGATGCTAACATGGCAAGATTCTGTGCTAACATGTGTACTGTAAGGAGCTGCTGAGTGTAAATCTGTTTTCTACCAGCTGAGCAACATCTGTAAAATAGGCTCTCATTAATGTGAGGGATCTTTGTTCGCTCCCAGTTCAGCCAATTTATATTATCACACTTTTTATTAGTTTCCCTGCTGCCTGGCAAACTTCAGGTAATATGAGACGCTGCGGTGAAGATTCTGTCAGTGCATCGGACAGAACGAGCAAAGTCCTTCCTCCCCATTTGACTTGCTTGGGGACCGGACTCCCTGCCTATTGGACTTTATCATCCCCCCCGCAAATTTAATGGATGTTAATGCATACACCGAGAGCAATTGAAAACGGTTATACCTCTGAAAGCTAAAATCCCCTTATGCTGCATAAACGTCATATTGTAGCATTTTGTATGTGGCAGCAATAAAGAAAAAGGTGTTGCTGATTGGGAAAATGATGTTTCCAAAACCACAGGGTTTGGAACCACTCTACAGAAAGTCAATCCGCTTCGGGAATGTATGGCTTTCGTGTACAACATTAAACAATATGTAGCTTATTTAAATAACAAGATTCACGAAGAAGCTTCTCTGGAATGCTTTCATTATAAGAATACATCTAACAGTTCAGTATGGAATTACTGCTGGAATATTTGTTCACCCGTTAGCTCCCCTCCTCTTCAATTTGGGGCAATGTGAAAGCAATTAAAAACAAGCAACCAGTATTGTTTAAAATGTATGCAAAAAATTGGGTGCAGCATATCAAACATGCATAAACATTATGTGGAGCTCCAACAGACCACCAAAGCTTTAAGGAAAAACATACACAAAATTGATATGAGACATTTTTGTATGCTGAAAATATTACCAAAAGCTAGGCTTTTCAGACCGCCAATCATCAACATTTCTATTGATCCAACTAGAAAAACTATTCTGCCAGATAAGTTAAACTCCGTTTAAGCTTCAGCATAGGCAATACGATTACTCCAAAGGGTAATTTCCCTCTTCTATAACATTGTAAAGTTGCAATATGACAACTACTTTGGGAAGAGATCTGGAAGCCGCATCCAAAGCTTTAGGAGAGTTACTTGTGATCCTGAAGCCTCAAGTCCAGAACCATCTAAAGACAGGTTGGTACACTTTGCCTTTATTCCAGATCCTGGCCATTCATATTGGGAATTCTTGAAAGCGGATGTGGGTAGTGGTCCCAAAGGAAATCCAAATATTGAGAATTTCCAGAAATTCTATCTGGATTCCTTGTCCAGGCAGTCTTCTTGGCAACAATATAGAAGTGGTTGGCCACACCCTAATTACCAATACTTTGATCTCTGTCAACTAAGTTCCTTGTACTTTGTTATCTTTGCAGAAAGCTTCTACACAGAGAGTAGGTCTTTGTATAATCAAGACTCTTCTTTATGCATATGTACTGTCTTCACTAATTTACAGCCAATGCAGTTGCTTCAACAGCAGTGAAATATATGCAGGCCAGAAACCAGACCACTGCATTCTGCACCAGCTGCACCTTCCAGACAGAGTGCATTGCAAGCACGAGGTTAGCCCGGCAGAACAATAGTCACTAGGCATATCCTGTCCGGGAAAGAGTTGATATAGCAGTTGAAGCTGGTGAAGGGTATTCCTCGCTATGGAGGTCGCCTGGGCCTTGAATGGCAGTGATGACCCTAGAAGCAATTTCAAACTTTCTCTGAAACTGAAACCCTATTTAGAACAGGCAAACTCCCCAACCCCTGTACTCAGGAACCACCTACCCACAAGGTTTTCATCTTGTCAAGGTTCCATCTTAATTAGTTGGTCCTCATCCAACCCATCAGTGTCCAGACGCCAGTTCAGAACAGGCACAGATTTCCTGGATTCAGAAATTATGGAGAAATAGAGCTGAATATCATCAGCATATTCGTGACAATTAGTTCCCAAACCCAACATGACAATCTCCAGCATTTTGTAGAAATGCTAAACAGCAAGGGAGACAAAATATATGCACAGTTGCCAACATGGTTATCTGAGATTATTTCTACAAGAAGTAGAATCAGTGTAGCACATTGTCACCAATCCATTCAGATGGACCAGAAGATTGGCGTTGTCATTGAAATTAAAAAGCATAAAGATATCAAGCAGAATCCACAAAGTCACTTTCGTCCCATCCCTTCCTTCCAAGAGGTCATCTGTCAAGGTGACCATGGCTGATCCTATCCCAAAGTCAGATCTGAACCCAGCCTGAAAACAACTGAGATAAATAGTGTCCTCCAAGATCTATCCTCTTCAGGAATGGGTAGATAACTGCCACCATTACTATTCTATTTTTATTTTGCTAAAACATACCTTTATCATCATCATCAAAAGCATGAAGTAGGTGCAAGCTTTATAGCACTTACAAATTTTAATTCAGTAAAATGAGCTGTAGCTTGAATCATGTCAACTGGATTTCTATTTTCTCAGTGGAAACGTTTCGCTCCTTATCCAAGGAGCTTATAACTTGGATAAGGAGTGAAATGTTTCCACTGAGAAAATAGAAATCCAGTTGACATGATTCAAGCTACAGACAATTCCACCTGGATGACTGAGAACCTTCATAGTCAGTAAAATGAGATTACATTTTCCACATTTCTCAATATCAGTTGAAGTACCTGGAATATGAACACTTGTTTCGAAAGCGAAAAGCAAAATTAATCACTTAGATCAGTTACAGCAAAAGAAATAACATCCTCCTTATTACATGTATTTACTTTCCCATGGATGTTTGTGTCAGTTTTGTTCATTCTAAATGAAAATAATCCCACAACAATCATTTTAATTATTAAAGTTCAAACAGGAGATGAAATAACATTAAATTCTTTCTTCTTTGAAATTCTGGGAGGGTTTTTTTTTACTAAATCTAAGACACTTAGAGTTTGTAAAGAGAAGGGAAGAGAAAAGATCAACAATATAGAATGTAGGATGAGATTATGGTAAGATGGACATGAAGAACAGCCTCTAGCTTTATTGGGGACCCAAGCGGAAACCCAAATGGGCAACGGTAAGTCTCAATCGAAGAGAATATTTGTAGCTCAGGGTTGAACTGTGGAGTCCTTGGTGCTCGCTGAGCCTTGTTGTTTTCTTGCAGACGTTTCATTGCCAGACTAGGCAACACCTTCAGTGCGAAAAGGGAGTGGAACTTGCTCTCTGTTTATATACCATGGCTTGTCCTGCCTGTGTTGGTGGAGGTGGTGTTCTCCCGTTAGGAGTTTCTTGACGGGGATGTTGTTTGCTGCTTGGTTGATTGACTGAGTTAATAGTTCTTTGATTAGGGTCTATTGTGTTGTTTGATTGCTCCTCTGGTGCTAATCTTGGTGTTAATAAAAGGTAAGTCTGCAGGGAGGAATGGGTAGGCTTTTACTGGTATTAGTGCAGGTCCCTTCTTTTATGCTAGTTGCTACAGGTAAAGGTAAAGGTCCCCCCCGCACATTTGTGCAGTCGTGTCCAACTCTAAGGGCCGGTGCTCATCTCCGTTTGTTAGCCGAAGAGCTAGCGTTGTCCGAAGACGCTTCCACGGTCATGTGGCCAGCATGACGCACGCGGAACGCTGTTACCTTCCCACCGAAGTGGTCCCTATTCATCTACTTGCATTTGCATGCTTTCGAATTGCTAGGTTGGCAAGAGCTGGGGCGAGTGTGGGAGTTCACTCCACATGCAGGGCTAGGGATTCGAACCTCCGAACTTGCAATCTTCCGATCTTCTGATCAACAAGCCTGGTGTCTTACCCGCTGAGCCACCACGACCCCTTTTAGTCTGTAGTTGCTACAGACCTGGCCCCAAATTGCTGAATTATCAGCTGTCTTGATCACTAGCTGCTGGTGGTAAGTGAGGAAAAAGACCAGATATGACATGCTGGTGGACAAATGTGCTGACCTGGTGTGTATTACTGAGACCTGGCTGGACAACAGAATATAGCCCTGTTGGGAATGTGCCCACCTGCAACAGTCATGATGCCTTGGCCAGGAAGAAGGGGTTGCTGAGATAGTACCTGAGATGAGATCTTTGCACTGGTGAGGCACTGCCTGGAAGATATTTGCAGTGAGCATGGGGCTATAATTGGGCTATAAGTACTAGTGAACTGGCTGCTAGCTGCCTGGCAGTGGCTGTTCATGAGCTCCCTCATGTTCTCCTAATGCTGATATTGAAGCTCCTAAGACTGATGGTATTGATGGCTTCGATCTCCATGTCCTAAGATGAGACATGAGTACAGAACTTCCATGATTACCAGGGGCCTGTCCCAAGTAATCTTGGCTCCAACACATATGAGCAGGCGCATAATAGAGACTTGATCTGGAAAGGGAAGGTATTTACATCAGGCCTTTGGCCTAGTCAGATCACTTTGTCATCCAAGTGTTCCTCATAGACATCTTGGACCTCGGTCTGAATGAGCAGTTCGTCCTTTCAATGGATCTTTGTTATCAGTCCTGGTGTATGGTGGATTAATTTGTTGGAAGCTATACATACTCTTATTCAGAGACCTCATAAATTTCTGTGCAACCACAACCCAGGCATTAAAGTTCCCAATAAGTTCTTGGTTCCTTCCTGGTTCTATCTCCTTTTTTAGGCAGCAGTCCTGGGATTGAAGGCCCTTTTCCATTTTTGGATGTATTTTGCATCTTGTTCACCTCCTGTCTTTTCAAACATACGTGTACGACTGAGATGGTGGTTTTTCACTCCATCATCTTTGGTACTTCTCCTTTTCTGCACTCCAGCAGAACTTCCTTTTGTGGCTGCTTCTCCTCCATGTTATCTGCCTTGGGTAACTTCCCCTTTCAAGCTGGCTGCAGCTTGCAATGGAAGCTCCATATTTCACCTGTGGTAATAATTATTATTACTATTATAGTCCAGCTTGTTGTTTTGGGGCCAGGGACGTTCTCACAGTATGCCCCACCATAGCAGCTACTATTGTTGCAAATGCTGTCAGAAGTTACAGGTATTAATGAATGGGATGTAAGTCTTCTCTTGCTTGGATTTTTGGACCCTACTTTGCTATTACATCCCTCAACTCATTTATATTCTTGGTGGAAATTACTGGGGATGTGCTCCTTTGAATTCTTTTAATTTTTTTCAGCTTGTTGGTCTCTTATTTAAAGATGTCTTTAAGGGACAGAAAAGTGTATCATTTTGCACCGCGTCTCTCTCTGCCTGGACTCATCATCACCCACAGAAAATGATAGGATCCTTTTCTAGAACTTTCCTGTAATCTGATCCCTTTTGGGTTAAGTCCACACTCCATCAACTCCAGTTTCTGCTGGACTTTATTGACTTTATTCATTACAGAATTAAGAACCAGCTTCCTTATTAAGAACCTCCCTCTGCCAGATCAAAAGGCCTTCTATGAAACTGCAACCCTCCAAACAAATCTTGCGTTTCTCTTATTTATTTCTCCAGTCTGAAATTTTTCACCTGACAATACATCATCTGAAAATACAGTATTGATCCTGAGAGCGCCGTCTGCTGAATGTAACATTAGAGGCTCACAGGCCTGTGCTTTCCCTTTTTCTCTACCTGACTTCATTGACAGCTGAAAGATTTACAGCCCAATGTGTGTAAAGTCAGAAATGGCAAGCCACAAGTCTTATCATACCATCTTCAACACTATGGTCAAAGACTAATTTTTCCAAGCGCCTGGTTTAGGTTCTCTGAGCAGGGATCAAGATTTAGTAGAAACACTCTGTTTCTTTTGTCTGTTTTCAACATTTTAGCAAAGGCTTGGTAACATCTCTGCATACGTGGTCTGTCAACACAATAACCAATGCAGTCAAAGGTAAATACAATAATGTTGGTAGGAGAATAATCCATCTCTTCATAAAATATACCTTTAATGTTTTCCAGAAGATATTAAATAAAGAAGAAATGAAACAGTAATTTCACATAAGGCTTTAGCTAATAGCATGCTATCAACCAAGGAACTGACGTGGTCATTCTGTGGGGACTGCACAGTAATTTGTATATGCAAAGTAGCCACTGAAGCTCAAACTCTGCACAGGGAAGCTGTGGCATCCTAACAGGCTACGTTGATGGCATTGGAAACCCTTTCTTAAGTTGGAAGAAGACTTTTGACTCTGGACAGAGAACCAAACCCCAGATTTTCTCTTCCCCTGTTCTTGTTATTTAAGGCGACCAGTCAGTCCTGAACAGGGAGAGACCAGGAGAGCAGCTTCAAGGCCACTGTGAAGAATAAAGGCACTTGGATCCACTCTGGACTGGACACTAGATACGCAGGCCCTATTAAATTGACTAGCCATGGTCTAGCTGTCTTATCTGGGATGTGTTTCAGCCTGTGAGTCCTTGGGGCTATAAACGTGGCTACCTGTGTTTCAGATCAATGTCCCTTCTGGTTGGTCAAAACCTCCTGGAAAGTGGCATGTGTTGGGTCCATGCAGTGATGAATGCCTCTTTGAGAAAGGGGGTGGCTGGCTTTGAAAAAGGAGATGGTCTGACTCTTCTTCAAAGCGCCATCCCCAGTTCCAACTGGACTGGACAATTTTTATCCTGTCTCCAAAAGTTTGCTGAAAGTTGGTCAGGCAGCAGCTTTAAAGGACCCTGGAAGGAATGGATTATCTGGCGCCCTTTCAGCCTGGTTTCAGACTGGGGTATAACACTGAGATGGCATTGGTCTCGCTCTTTGATGATCTGTGGCGGGCTCAGGATGAGGGAAGTGAAGCCCTTCTGACCGTCCTTGATCTCTCAATGGCCTATGATACCATTGACCATGACATCCTTCTGCGCCAGCTGAAAGATTAGGAGTGGGAGGCATGGTGTTATGGTGGTTCCCTTCTTTTTCCCAGGGCTGGTTCCAGCTGCTGTTGGTGGGGGGAAAGATGTCCATCCCTAGGCCTCTGCTATGCAGGGAACCTCTGGGCTCTATCTCTGCTCCTGTTTAACATCCACATGAAGCCACTGGGTGAGGTCATCCATCAGCAAGGGTTTCTGTTTCTATGCTGAGTATCGCCACGTGTGCATCTCTGCTCCTGACTCAGCCAGTTGGTTCTCAGGGGATGAATTTAAGCCCCAGACAACTAACTCTCCCCATAACATATAGCCTACTTTCTTGAGGATTAAAGGGCGTGGTGGCTCAGTGGGTATGATGCCAGGCTTGTCGATCGGAAGATCGCAAGTTCGGAGGTTCGAATCCCTAGCCCCGCGTGACGGAATGAGCTCCCGCACTCGCCCCAGCTCTTGCCAACCTAGCAATTCGAAAGCATGCAAATGCAAGTAGATGAATAGGTACCACTTCGGTGGGTAGGTAACAGCGTTCCGCGCATGTCATGCGGCCACATGACCCTGGAAGCGTCTTCAGACAACGCTGGCTCTTCGGCTAACAAACGGAGATGAGCACCGGCCCCTAGAGTCGGACACGACTGCACAAATGTGTGTGGGGAACCTTTACCTTTACCTTTACCTTGAGGATTAGAAGCACCCTTCAACATCCTTTAAGACAAACCCAATGGAGGCCCAGGTACAGACAACACAATTTGAAGGCTTTTTCTCTCCATTGAGACATGAATTTTGCAGTATGGAGTTACCAAACATCAGTCAGTTTTTATATACAATCCTATTATATAGGCAATTAGATAAAGGTTTGCTTTTGTATAAGGTTGCCACTATTTTAAGAGGGAACCCATCAACATTTCTCCTGCTTCTGATTACTGTACGTTTTAACCCAGGGCTGAATGTTCTACCAGAAAGATGGTTGCATTTTGGAAAGTTGTTTTAAGGTGTATAGTGTTAAGGTTTAATAGAGATTTTATTAATATTATATTGCTTTTTTTGTAAGCTGCCTTGCCCTTTCAGGCAGGACATTTTAAATAATAATGTCCAAAAAGTTTTACAAGGTCAGACCTGTTTACTATTTCACTAAGGGCCCACCAGGAAGTATCAGGCTGGACTGGGAAGTTAAAAAGAAGCAACTTGGAAGAAAGCAATGTTACCCCCTAAAAAAACTACAAAAAGGTGTCCAGAGACCAATCTAGACTCAAGGGAGTCTTTATCTTTCCAGTCAAATGATCTAGATTCAAATCATTGGAGATTCACTGGCCTATTATTTAAATCAGGCATTAGATAAGGCTCATGACCAAAATTTTTTTGATATAGATGGATATAGATGCTATAGATATTTGCATTTCAGGACCACAGCTGAAGTTGGAAGACATCTATTTTTGATGGATTAACTGCAAGGGAATCATTATCTTATGGACTATATCTAACCAAATCTTTGCTTTCCTGGGGTAGGAATTTCAAGGAATGGGATCAGCCTCAAACCACAGTTTTTTAGTATTTATTCAAACCCTATGGAGTTGTTGTTCTCACCTCCAAAAACATTCCTCTTTCTGTTTGATGCATTCAGGAGGAGAAATCAATGGGCGTGAAAGGAAAGCACTGGCAAGAACGTGATGCCATGAAACCATCTCACCTGTAAAGGCTATCGGATGTTATGAATGGGCCAGTGACATATTTCGTTGTATCTGAGAGCCCCGGATCACTGTGCAGTAATAATTTGTATTTGGCTTTCAAAATCAGCATGATATGAAAAGGTTGCCTTGCATTGTTCCTCTGCAGCTCATAAGAGGCAGCTTGATTGAAGCTTTAATAAAACTAACACTACTTTCTTGACTTATTCTCCTCTTTTCTTCTTAATCTTCTCTTCAAGATTAAACTCATCAGCACTTGACAAAAACTGCAAATAACAGCCAGATGCAGGAGCTGGCTTTATCTTTTTATGCAAGTATGTGGTGCTAATTAGTGCAAATTGATTAAACTTTAATTGCCTGATCCATGGCTAATTAATATTTATAAGATGAATGAGTAAGAAAACCAGACATTTATTAAAACACTTTAATGATTTTTCATATGTTTTGACAAAGCAAAGCAAATAGATGTTAAGAGTCAAAGGGAGACAGACTCAATGACTTCACTGAATTTCAGCTCCGTGTTTATCTTTGAAACTCACTTTGGGATATATTTTTCCTCTTACCATCATGTGGACCAGTCTTCACCAATTTCCAAAAGCCACTTTTTAAACAAAACAAAACAAAACGGCTTGGTTTAGCCATTGTAGCTGAACAGTATTGCAGAGGTGTGTTCCCAACCTGAGCAAAGTTTCATCTCCTGAAGTTTATGCAATTTATATGTTGTAAAACTACCATCTCAAAACCTTTACCTTAAATTGGGGAGACTGATCCTATGCTGCTGTGGTTGAGCTTTGTCCTCCAACCTCAGTCCAGAAGCCACTAGAGTCTGCTGGAGGGAGCAGCTAGGATAAATGTAATTAATTAAATAAATAAAGTGGGTTAGCAAAACTGGATTCCTCCTGGCTATTTAAAAAAAAAATCTGCCACCTGGGATTAAAGTGGCTAAAACAAAATAGTTCCTTCCTGTCAGCTCAACAAGGTAGATCAGACTAAGGAACCAATGCCATATCCTATAGTACTGGATCTTGCCAGATCCATATAGTACTGGATCTTGCCAGATCCATATAGTACTGGATCTTGCCAGATCCATATAGTACTGGATCTTGCAAGTCTGAATGTGCTTCTCCCGTCCCTCAATTTATCTTCATGTGAACAAGGGAGGGACTTGTCTGAGATGTTTTCTCAAGTTATCTTCTTGGCCTGGGCTCAAGCTCTGCATACCTGACCGTTGTTTTGGTCGTGGCTCTTCCTCCTGAACTTCAAGGCCATCCCCTCTAAACTTCCTTCCTTTTGAATGGTCGCCCAACTCACAATAACTCTGTGCAGCATGCAGAAAAATTAAAAACAATCCTTAAAGCTATGCATATCAAAACAAAACAAAATAGGTTAGCCGCACGGGATATTAAGCAATATACCACTCTCCCTCCTAGAGACAGAATGACTTCGTGCTCTGGCCCAATGCCCAAGGTCTTCAGCCAGGTCTTCAGAGCCTTGCAAAAGGCCAATAGGGTCAAGACCATCCAAATGTCAAGGTGGCAGCGGGGAGCGTGGTGGGGAAGCTGTTCCAAATGGGAGGCACCATGACAGAGAAGTCACACTGATGGGCTCCATCAGATGACATTGCTTGATAGAAGGGACCTGAAACATGCTCGCTCTGTCAGATCTGGTACGATGGGCAGAACTGAGAAGACAGGTGGTGCAGCTAATAACTGAGCTATGTGCCATGAAGTCTTTCAGTGATATATACTTTCATTGTATCTTTACTTTTTAGATTTTCTAAAGGTCTTAACGTCCCAACATCCTTAAATATTTCCAGACACTTTGTTCCTTTCAAGAATCCAAACGTTTATTGCATTTCAACTGATTCTGAAGCACGTTGTGAAATTGATAGAAATAGATCTTTCTCTGAATATGTTACGTCATGCATTTGTGGACGATGGATCATCTCTATCCTGAGATGGACTGGAGACTTCAGAGGTCATCTGAAACAGCTGAGCTGAACTTGGACTTCTCCGCTTCTCTTTAGCCCTTGCCTTTCTAATAACTTGCCCTGACATGTTCTGGAGAACTTTCAGTGGGTGCTCAGATTGTGCTTTATAAGAGAATTATATGTTAGTTGATTGTTTTCTTCTGATATCTACATTTTCCCTTATTACTTTG
Source organism: Charina bottae (assembly GCA_023362775.1). NCBI lineage: Eukaryota > Metazoa > Chordata > Lepidosauria > Squamata > Charinaidae > Charina > Charina bottae. The sequence goes on along the minus strand of JALMGJ010000004.1, from coordinate 1,967,939 downwards.
GTTTCTATTGTTTTTATGGATTTGGGTGGTCCTTTAAATTTAATAAATAAACAAAGCAAACTGCAAATGTTATGAATGTATAGTCGAAGGCTTTCAAGGCCAGAATCCGGTGGTTGTTGTGGGTTTTCCGGGCTGTGTGGCCGTGTTCTGGCAGTTTTTGTTCCTAACGTTTCGCCAGTCATTCTTGCAAATGACCTCTCAGCAGCTATAAACACCAGCAGGAACACACACCCTCCACTTGGGCACAGAGAGAATCTTCTAGCTGTGCTCCTGTCCTCTGAAGATGCCAGCCACAGCGACTGGCAAAACGTTAGGAACAAAAACTGCCAAACGTTATGAATGTTTAAAAAATATCACTACTCTGCAGATGTAAGCTGTGCAAACTTACTCACTCCTTTGAAACGGGGAGGGGAGAACCCATGCAGATGTTTGATTCCATGTCTCTTTCTATTTTAAAATGTTCTCCTTTTATCTTAACTGAAAAAGGTAAATGGTTTCCCTTTTTTCCTAAAGAATTACCTATGGAATGTTTTGGCAATTTTATTTTTCCTCAAGCAAAATAATATTTTTCACACACATACATACGAAAGCACCACCTGTTAAATTTTTTCCAGTTGATACATTTCAGCAAATTGCATCCCATGTAATCTAGTCAACAGGCCACTTCAAATCCTCCCTGATTTGATTTGAATTGGAAATTGGAGATGCCAAGAGGACACACATTTATTTGAGTTTATAATCTGAGAATTTAGGGCAAACCGATTTGATCTGACCCACTTTGAATTTTGATTCAGAACAAGGATCTGTCTGTAGTGATGCTCGTGAAGCACCAAAATGCCTACAGCTGCCTTATACTTGTTTCTCTTTTTGGCAAAATGTATGAAAATAGCAGGGATAGTAGACTTTCTAGAGGACATAAACCTGCTAAATGTCAGATAATACCTTCAGGATTTTCAACACATTTTTTTTAAAATAGTCACCCTTAATTTCTTTTAAAGCTGGGGTGCAGGAATGACAAAGGACAGCAAAATGGTCTCCAAATTTGTCCAGCAAGAAGAAACATTGTGCTGAGCATCACAGAAATGAAATATTTGAACAACTCTGACTGTCAGGATGTCATCCATGCCATCCTGCCATGGCACCAGGAAGGAACATCCCACCACTCCATTAAACTCACAGGGTCGTTTGGGGGTGCCTGACAGTAAAACTACCAGACGTGTAAAGTAGGGGTTTGGTGTATTCACAGAACTGCAAATTATGTTAATCAAAGTCTCGTGCCAAGCGTTTCAGCACCCAGGATAGATCAAAGGGCGATATTGCTGCGTTAGTTGATTTGGACCCAAAAAGATCTGAGAACTGAGAGACAAAGGGAAGGGCGATCGAGCCATGAATCCCAAGGAGGGTGGGTAACTTGGAGATTTTAAACTGTTGGTTGCGGGAGCTTGATTCACTTGAGTCTTTAACGTGCAATGGATCACTGGCTATAATAAAGATTCCTTCATATCCCTGAGTGGCTTGTGTCAGGAACTCTGATTTAATAGTCAATGGACTGAGGGTGTCACACTGACTTTCCACTGACTTCCACTGACTGCTGATTTCTTCTTGTAAGGTTGGGAGTTTTCCTACCTCTTATCCCTTGGTTTTCCAGGCAGCCGGGCACATTGGCATAGCTCATTGGCAACTTTGGCTCCTCCTGGGAAGGACCTGATTTCACAGCTTCCGTGAAGTTGCCAGCTTAAGCAAGGCATACGGGCAGAGCCTGGCATCTCCTTCTGGGCAGGTCTCAGAAGAATGACCATTGATAATGCAGCTTTTCTGCTCCGATCACTTAGTTTTCTAGAATAGTCAGAAGAACGGTATGGCTGCTTGGAAACTTTATCCACTTCTGATCTCTGATAGGATTCAGTTGTATCTATAGGTTGGCCTGCTAGCAATTAGAATTTGCTAGTTGTGCTATTATGACTCCTTCCAATCTTAGTGCAAATAAATTACAGCATGTGGGAAAGAAAGGAAATAATTATAAAGGATTCTTTCAGACATCCACATATCCCAGTTGCCATAGAACAGAAGTTGGGATACGTTACCCCTCCCCACCCCAACCTTTTAAAATCTGCCTGGATCAGTCAAAGCTGCTAAAAAGCAAGAGATGCCACATATGTTTCATTTCAAAATTGTAAGATTTGTGTTTTTTTTTTCTAAATGTATATATTTATTTCCAAATCATAAGAAGATATCGGAGGGAGAATAGAATAGTTCATCTAAAAGATTAGAAATATTTCTAGAGGAACTAGGGATATGCATATTAAAAGTCGGGGGGAGCAAGTTTTCTGCCTTTTCATTTCACTTTTTACGAAGGTATTTGTTGTGCATTTTTATAGAATATTTACAGGAAAAACTAAGCAAGCATGTCTTAATAGGGATAAATTCTAATTTATTGCAGATAATTATGAATGTTCTGATCCATAATCTAATTCAGTATAACTAATTATATCTTATTTTTCTATTCATTTTTTCTTAAAGTTTTGATATGCTGTTCGTTATCACCTTTATCACTTTATCATCTTTTCACCCTTGGGATTCCAGATGTCCTTTCTTTGAGCCAGACTTTGGGAGAAATGGTGTTTCCTTATCAAGCTCTTCAGCAATTCCAGGTTAAACAAATGTACCTTTTATACCAAGTAAGTATGAAGTTTATCATATCACCAACTTAACACCAACCTAAGTATCAGAGGTTCACTAGCGTAAGCTCAAAATGTGAAGGAGTTTCTGTAAGTCTTGGAGTAGTTAGCACAAGGATTATTCTGTGGGGCAGAAAAATAATTGCAATGTTTAAAGAAGCCTCCTGCTGATAAAGCATAGGAAAAAATGTGTGGCGGACCCAACACAATGCCTTTTTTTCCTCTCCTTCTCCACCCCCACCTCTTCTCCTAAAGAAATAGAATAATAAATTATAGAACGTATTTTTGGTGTCTGAGAATGAGCTCTCACTTGGGTTATTCTGGATCTATTCACTTCATTTTCTTTTGATGTAACAATTAAGTGGATCTATGGAGAATGGCGTGCAGGATCCCTGAGGTCAGGCTGGACGTGTTCCTCCAGTTTTGCCACGCTGTGCTAAAATGCTGTTTCTGAAGCCAGCATGGCAGCAGAAAGAAAATGCATTAAGGGGAGGGGGCATTAGGAGAGAGAAAGTCTGCACTGCCTGGGAATTTATGAGAAGTGCGTCACAAAGACAAATATTTCAGCTCTGCAGTTCCATTCAGCCTTTTCAGCTGTGTGTCCATAGCAAGTCAACGGCTAAATTGAAAAATCAATTCCAATTTAAATTATTGGAATAAAGAACACCAGGAGTCAGAGATAAAATGGCTTTGTTCTCTGAGATCCTTTTTAATTGGAAAGTTATTTCTTCAGGGTATTCTAATGGTTCTGAGGGAAGGCTGCAAAATAAAGTTGATCAGCTGGGGAAAGTTAATAGCTAATGTACATTCCTAGCTACTCAGTAGGCTCCAATCTTTATGACAGCCCACATCATGACATGCAAAGTTGCACAATACTAAATCATCTTGATATATACAACCTACCGTACATTTTCTTCTCTCTTCCAAGAAATCACAGAAAGACATAAACTTGGAACATTCCAAGTACGTTGGCAGGCACTACAAAGAAACAGCACTGTAGAGCCTTTGATTTGGTTGAGGTCATCTGCTTAAGATCCTGAAGGCTTGGAGTTCATAAGAACATTTTTTGAATCAACGTGGACATTTTGATCGGGTAATTTGTAGAAAGGACAGTTGTCATATGGACTCACACTTGAATTCCTAAATCACCTGGGAGAAACCTGGGGTGTATTACAGTTCACAGAATAGTTCCTTCAATCGCAAATGAAAATGGGGAAACGAAGAGAGTGTAGCAGGAACGTAATTCTGAAGCTGGTTCCAAAGAAGTCCTAAAGAGGACATACAATGGAGTCACAAAAAGTGGGGCTCAGTTCTCAATTGTTCCAAGGTCTACATCTGCATTCATCCAGTCCTTATGATAGCTGTTCAAATCTGGCCCATCAGGGTCTAAAGGTTGAAGATAGAGTTGACCTCTAGGTCCTTATATCCTGTCTACATGTCCACTTTGTAACCTCAATTCAGTTAGGGAAGGAAGGAAGAGGGAAGGAAATGACATCACAGACATCAATTTGGAAGCAATCTCAATTCTCCTTTCTCCTCTTCAGACCACATATTATCATTCCGCGAGAACATCTATCACTAAAGCCAATCCCGAGTGCTCTCTCACTAGCAAGAGAATTAGCCAATCATCTAAGCAGGGCTCTAGTGGACTTCTTTTTCCTGCCTTAAAACAGACTCCAACCGTGGGTGGGGTTATGATAAAAAAAAATGTGATGTAAAAGTGTGTGGTGGACAGAAAAACAATTAGAAGTATTCCCTCTGTGCCCTCTGAAAAGGGGCTATCCTTTATAAAACTGCCGAGAAAGTGTTACAGCCGTAATATGGCATTTATCCGCTGAAACTGCATAACTGAATTTTAGCAGAAGGGGACTTCGGACGCCCCTTACCAATTTGCAATTTTTAGTGCTGTAGAAGGAGAAAATATGATAGGAGAGTAATTATATGAACAATATTAATGTTGTTTGTTGTTTATTCGTTCAGTCGCTTCCGACTCTTTGTGACTTCATGGACCAGCCCACGCCAGAGCTTCCTGTTGGCCATCGCCACCCCCAGCTCCCCCACAGTCGAGTCCGTCACCTCCAGAATATCATCCATCCATCTTGCACTTGGTTGGCCCCTCTTCCTTTTGCCTTCCACTTTCCCTAGCATCATGTTATTTAACATGTTTAATGTTATTTAAACCTAAGTAAATCAAATGAAATGTAGCTTTTATCCTAGCCCTACCAGCTACTGTATCTGTTAGAGTGTGCCAAATCTCATTTCATAATCCATTGGATGGGACTGACAGTTCTTGCTGTATTTATGTTTGGATGGAATATGCTCCTGAGATTTAAAGACAGGAAAAAGATGAGGACAGGACCAGGAAGGACGGAGCGTGCATGATATCTTGAATGGAGGAAATACAATCATTCAGGAATGTTACAATCACCTTTGTTCTGGTGAGGGACAGGAATCCCTTCGAAATCTATCTGGGGCAGCTGTAGATTAGAAGATTTAAATGGGCATTTAATTTGAAATTAATAAAACAGTTATGGTATGTGTTGAGAAAAGTTACTGAGCTTTGCTTACTGTATTTAATTAGCTCAAAAGAGATAAATCTTGTTGCCTTGTAATGAACTCAGACGTGCAGATATAGTTAGTGTGTACTTAGGTTCCTATTATTAATGCATTAAACTTGTAAGAATGTTTAGGAATTTAATTAGCATTTAATAAGCTAGCTATAGCAAATGACTGTACTTAGATGTTAAATGTAAATTAATATTTTTAGTATTTAATTGATATTAACTAATTAATTGCTGTTTATTACATGGCAACTGAAATTATTTTTTATAGAGTTATTAAATCTAAATTTTAAAGTGCTATTTTAAATGGGCTCCACCCAAAGAAAAAAATAAATATATTCTAAGTTTCGGATAGATTTCAGTTTTGTTCTTGCAGGAGTCAGGGATGGACAAAGTTCACTTCACCTCTTTAGGAAGTTATTCATCAGACATGAAAAGCACCCAAACACTTTATCTCAGTTTAATGGATTTCTTCCATATGTCAGAAATGTTTTCTTTATTTCTTTATTTATTAAATTTTGCCACCGCCCATCTCCCTCCAAGGGAGGGATTCTGGGCGGTTTACAATAGTGATAAAAGCCTTAAAATAACATAATCATAAATAAATATTGAATAAATACAATATAAAGCATAAAATAGTATAAAATCCAGATGACGATAATTATAGCACCGCTCGTGTATATCTAAAGGGCCATTTTAGGGCACCAGCCATCTCCAGGAGTGATTACTTCCTTCCCCACCCCAGGCAAGGTGGCAAAACCAGGTCTTTAGCTGCTTTTGAAAGGTAAAAAGAGATGGAATCTGTCTTATTTCTGGGGGAAGGATGTTCCAGAGGGCGGGAGCCACTACAGAGAAGGCCCGCTTCCTGGACCCCGCCAGATGGAGTACCCTTACAGACGGGGTCCATAACATGCCCTCTCTGCATGATCGGGTGGGATGGGTTGATGCGATGGGGATGAGACGGTCCCTCAGTTACCCTGGACCCATGCCATGAAGGGCTTTAAAGGTGATAACCAACACCTTGAATTGCACCCGGAAGCAGACTGGTACCCAATGCAGCAGAAGAACAAGACTCATACACAACACGATTTTAGCATCCGGCATATAGAAGGATCTCCCAAGGTCCCACTCATGTGACCCAGCCATTTCATCCAGATCAGGTCCCTGATTCCAATGGCAAGAAGTGTCCACCTTGCTCTAGAGAAAAAGAAAAAGTTCTTTTTCAGAAAAAGGTTGAAAGCAGTCAAAGAATGGAGGGGCCAATAGCCACCTAGATATTTTTGCAGGTGAATAACATATGAATGTTCACGTGGCAAGCTCAGAGGTCCCCTGTGTGACAACTCGTTTTTGGATGGGATGGCAACATGATTCTACGGATGGGATGGGATGGGATGGGCACCCTGATTTTGGGTAAAAGGATGCCATGTGGGGAAAATAGCATCCTTTCACTCCCCCAAAATCTGGTTGCAATTTAAATGCAGAGAACAAAGTATGAAGAAGATCACTACTTTAGCCATATGGAGGGAAAAAAGAAGAGAATGTAATAATTATGTGTCAGAAGGGTGTACAACACAGAAGGAATGAGTACAGAGGAAGGCTGAATAAGAAAGAGCTGGTGTGGAGGAAAATGTCCATGAGACCCAGAGAGAGAGAATGAGAGGACAGGGTGATGGTCCTAGACACACCAGAACCCCAGCCCAACCCCATATCGCCCTTTGGGGGCAAAACTCTTTTCCATCCCTGCTTTATATTGGAATGAATAGGTCAGGAAGCCAATGTATGTTATCTCAAAGAGCAATGGGGGGGGGGGTAGTAAGATTTAGTTCATTATATTTGTGGGGTCACATTCTAGGGTGTCAGGAGGCTGGTCCAAGAAGATGTGTTTCCTGAAACAAAGGCAAGATGATGGTCCTCTCCAATCCTATCTGTAGCAGCTGACTGGAGAAGCAGCTGATCTTCCTTACAAGGCTGACGGGGGGACGTTGTGCCCCACATCTCTGGCACCCTGCTGTAATCTCCATGAGAAAAGAAGAGTTGGAGATGTGGGTCAGCCACTAATCTGTAAGACCTGTCAAATGGTATAGTTGATTCCATGGTTCTCTGGCAGAACCATTAAGATCTCCCTTATGTAGATCTGCCACTCTGTGCACAAAATGATACATCTGAAAACTAAAGGTATATCTTAGAATTCTGCAAAGACAAAATTCCACATTTAGTTAATTTAGTTCTATTGCCTTTATCACGACATTATCCTGCAAAGCTTTCCCCCTTGGCAGATCCATCTGTCCTTTTGTCTGTCTGTCTGAATGCCTCTCTGTGTATTGCATTTATATCCACTGCAATCAAAGCTGACTCTCAGTGGATTCAAGATACAGGACAAGACACAGATATTACTGTTCCTTCTGCATCAGATTTCACTGACACCCTAATGCTTTCAATCCTTTCAGTGTAACACTAGTTTTTTTCTCCATCGATCCCTGCTGGAGATTGAAACCTGGCTGGTTGCTTTGGATCTATAGACAAAAAAGAAAATACCAGGAGAGAAACAACGCACAATTAACATCGTATGTATTTCGAGCCTTACAATACTTACAGCCACAGAGAAAAACTAGATGGAAGGCTAGTGGTGCTGATCAAATTGAACATACCACAGCCAGCATTATAATTAACGTGTTTCCAGAACCTGAAATGTTCTGAGTGTCATTCCCTTGGTTATTACAAATGGAATTGGAGTGTCCTTTCGCTGTCAAGCTGATATAAACTGCTGGAGCTGTTGTCAAGTAAAAGTACTATTCTCCATGTCTTTAGAGGATTTAAACATTTGAGGCCCATTTATTTCTCTCCTTGCCACCTGGAGACAGAAGCACATCCCAAGCAGGTTTGATTTGAGGTAAAGTCTCCTTCTAGTTTTGCAATACTTTTGGCTTGCAAATTTTGTATAGCATCTTCCATGTTGAAGGACAATTAACTCCTGCTAATTTGAATAACATCAATACAGATGTGCACACTAACTAGGGTGCAAAAATGCACACAACCACTAGATGGCAGCCACAAGATACAAAAACCTCTCACCTTTTGCTCCCATGTAATGGTCATTTGCATTTCTTCATGGGCTTAATTTCATAGAATTACAGCTTTCATAGGTTATGCTGGTCAAAGACTTAATAAAGATTTTGATTCGAGCTTCTGTAAGACCACAAACTTCATGTTTGCAATCAGGTTGCCGAAGCCAGCAACTCTCAGTATCAATGTGCAATATAGGAAGAATAATCTTGATTGTTTTAACTTTCAAGTAAATGTAAAAATCTAACAATTATTCATTCGTGTTCAATGAAATTCTTTAGGACCAGGCAGGGTATGCGTCTCCAGCAAAGGAGATCGTTACCTTGTCGTGGTGCTGGAGCTTGAGCACCTCAATGAAACCATGAGCTAAACCATGAAGGGACACCCAAGACGGGAAGGTTGTGGCAAAGAGGTCAGACTAAATACGATCCCTGGGGAAGGTAATGGCAACCCACCCCAGTATTCTTGCCGTGAAAACTAAATGGATCAGTACAACCAAAGATATGTCGGTATACCATCGGAAGATGGGACTCCCAGGTCGGAAGATGGTCAAAATGCTACTGGGGAGGAACAGAGGATACGTTCAACTAGCCCCAGATGTGATGACGCAGCTAGCTCAAAGCCGAAAGGACGGCTAGCGGCCGACGGTGCTGGTGGTGAACGACGAATCCGATGTTCTAAAGATCAACACACCATGGGAACCTGGAATGTAAGATCTATGAGCCAGGGCAAATTGGATGTGGTTATTGGTGAGATGTCAAGATTAAATATAGACATTTTAGGTGTCAGTGAACTGAAATGGACTGGAATGGGCTACTTCACATCAGATGACCACCAGATCTACTACTGTGGACAAGAGGAAAGCAAAAGGCAACAGTGATAGGGGGAGATATGCCCAATTAAATGCAAAATTCCAGAGGTTAGCCAGAAGAGATAAGGAATTATTTTTAAACAAGCAATGTGCGGAAGTGGAAAAAGACAATAGAATAGGAAGGACAAGAGACCTCTTCCAAAAAATTAGAAACATCGGAGGTAAATTCCAGGCAAAAATGGGTATGATCAAAAACAAAGATGGTAAGGACCTAACAGAAGCAGAAGAGATCAAGAAAAGGTGGCAAGAATATACGGAAGATCTGTATAGGAAGGATAATAATATTGGAGATAGCTTTGACGGTGTGGTCAGTGAGTTAGAGCCAGACATCCTGAAGAGTGAGGTTGAATGGGCCTTAAGAAGCATTGCTAATAACAAGGCAGCAGGAGACGACGGTATCCCAGCTGAACTGTTTAAAATCTTGCAAGATGATGCTGTCAAGGTGATGCATGCCATATGCCAGCAAATTTGGAAAACACAAGAATGGCCATCAGATTGGAAAAAATCAACTTATATCCCCATACCAAAAAAGGGAAGCACTAAAGAATGTTCAAACTATCGAACAGTGGCACTTATTTCACATGCCAGTAAGGTAATGCTCAAGATCTTGCAAGGTAGACTCCAGCAATTCATGGAGCGAGAATTGCCAGATGTACAAGCTGGGTTTAGAAAAGGCAGAGGAACTAGAGACCAAATTGCCAATATCCGCTAGATAATGGAGAAAACCAGGGAGTTTCAGAAAAACATCTATTTCTGTTTTATTGACTATTCTAAAGCCTTTGACTGTGTGGATCATAACAAATTGTGGCAAGTTCTTGGTGGTATGGGGATACCAAGTCATCTTGTCTGCCTCCTGAGGAATCTGTATAACGACCAAGTAGCAACGGTAAGAACAGAGCACGGAACAACAGACTGGTTTAAGATTGGGAAAGGAGTACGGCAGGGTGTCTATGAAGGTTCTCAGTCATCCAGGTGGAATTGTCTGTAGCTTGAATCATGTCAACTGGATTTCTATTTTCTTAATGGAAACGTTTCGCTCCTTATCCAAGGGGCTTCTTCAGTCTGAGCAAAGTTGGTAAGGGAATCCTAAATATGTTCCTAGGTAGCTGTGTGACCTTACACCTGGGGCTAGGTCATGGTTATATTGAGATGTAATTTTTAAGTCCTTTTATCATCTAATGGAGGGTCGTTAAAAACACCATGCTGCTGTTGAGCTTCTGAAATGGTCTTAATCTTCCTAGGCACAGAAGACAACACGGGGAGGAAGATGGGGGAGAGTTTGTGCCTGAGGCCCCCACCTCTATTCAAGGAAGGATTTTCCAAGTTGGCATAAATGGATTCCTTGACCCCTCTCTCAAACCACCTATCTTCTCTGTCTAAAATGTGAACATTAATGTCCTCAAATGAGTGTCCTTTTTCTTTTAGATGAAGATAAACTGCTGACTCTGGTCCTGTGGTGTTATTTCTCCTGTGTTGTGCCATCCTCCTGTACATAGGTTGTTTGGTTTCTCCAATGTAGAGTTCAGAGCACTCCTCACTGCACTGGATTGCATAAACTACATTGCTTTTCTTATGTTTTGGAGTTTGATCTTTGGGGTGTACAAGCCTCTGTCTCAGTGTGTTGGTGGGTTTGAAATATACAGGTATGTGGTGTTTGCCAAATATCCGTTTTATCTTTTCAGACACGCCAGCCATGTAGGGAATGACCAGGTTCTTTCGTTTACTCTGAGTCTCAGCCCTATCTGTCGCTGTTTTAGGTCTGGTAGATTTAGATTTGGTGAAGGCCCAATTTGGATATCCACAGGCCTTCAGGGCTGTTCTCAGGTGCTGATTTTCATTCTTTTTGGAATCCATGGAGGTGGGGATGGTTTCTGCTCTGTGTGACAATGTCCTGATGACTCCTAGTTTGTGCTGCAGTGGAGTATACTCTCACCCTACCTATTCAACCTGTACGCAGAACACATCATGCGACGTGCTGGGCTTGAGGAATCCAAGGCTGGAGTTAAAATCGCTGGAAGAAACATTAACAATCTCAGATATGCAGATGATACCACTTTGATGGCTGAAAGCGAGGAGGAGTTGAGGAGCCTTATGACGAAGGTGAAAGAAGAAAGTGCAAAAGCTGGGTTGCAGTTAAACCTCAAAAAAACCAAGATTATGGCAACCAGCTTGATTGATAACTGGCAAATAGAGGGAGAAAAAGTGGAGGCAGTGACAGACTTTGTATTTCTAGGTGCAAAGATTACTGCAGAGGCTGACTGCAGCCAGGAAATCAGAAGACGTCTACTTCTTGGGAGGAGAGCAATGGCAAATCTTGATAAAATAGTTAAGAGCAGAGACATCACACTGACAACAAAGGTCCGCATAGTTAAAGCAATGGTATTCCCTGTAGTAACCTATGGCTGTGAGAGCTGGACCATAAGGAAGGCTGAGCGAAGGAAGATAGATGCTTTTGAACTGTGGTGTTGGAGGAAAATTCTGAGAGTGCCTTGGACTGCAAGAAGTTCAAACCAGTCCATACTCCAGGAAATAAAGCCAGACTGCTCACTTGAGGGAATGAAATTAAAGGCAAAACTGAAGTACTTTGGCCACATAATGAGAAGACAGGATACCCTGGAGAAGAAGCTGATGCTTGGGAAAGTAGAAGGCAAAAGGAAGAGGGGCTGACGAAGGGCAAGATGGATGGATGATATTCTGGAGGTGACAGACTCAACCATGGGGGAGCTGGGGATGGTGACGGCCGACAGGAAGCTCTGGCGTGGGCTGGTCCATGAAGTCACGAAGAGTCGGAAGCGACTGAACGAATAAACAACAAAAGGGTATGCGTTGGTTTCTGAACCCCTTTCCTGCACTTCTAGGCTAGCTCATGTAGGAATCTAAATCACACGGCTGCTTTATGCAAAGGTCGCTGATAGAGGAAGTAACTTGTGTAATGTGTACATAATATATAACTCATCTCTATGATGTTCTATGGCAACAAGCCTGCAAGTGAAGAATTTATATGTTAGTCCAGATCTTTCTGTGAAATTGCTCTTGCCTTTGAAGTCAGCCCTAATGGTCTTCTGCCCTTCTTTTCATATTTTCTTTCTGGGGAATCCTCTTTTCAAAACTTAGATTTGCTTTTACCCCTTCTTCTATTCACCTCCATGTTCCACAAAACTCCTCTTGTTTTTAATGTCTATTTCAGGTTCTAATTACAGCTAACTGGGCAAGTTTCTCTTCCCCCACCAAATAGACACACTTTGCCAGTTGCATTTCCTGAGCAGCTGGATTATTTATGAATATTTTGTGTGGACGATTAGTATTGTATATATATAAAAAAGGTAAAGGTTCCCCCCGCACATTTGTGCAGTCGTGTCCGACTCTAAGGGCCGGTGCTCATTTCCGTTTCTTAGCCGAAGAGCCAGTGTTGTCCGAAGACGCTTCCGCGGTCATGTGGCCGGCATGACACGCGCGGAACGCTGTTACCATCCCACTGAAGTGGTTCCCATTCCTCTACTTGCATTTGCATGCTTTCGAATTGCTAGGTTGGCAAGATAGTATCGTATGCTTCTCTACAAATGTGCCAGACATTCCCATTCCCATCCAAAGGTCTCCACTAAATGGCGTAGCTGTTAGAGGTGTTGTGATCCCATCATATCTGGAAGACTGCATGTTGAGAAAGTCTTTTCTAATCTCTTCTGTGAATTGTTGTAGCAAACTGGACTGTGGATAGGTTGCAACAGACCAGGGAGGAAGATGGGGCCAGAGAAGGAACAGGTTTCCATGGCCCCACCATCCCTTTCACCAGCAATTTTAAAGGAGCAGCCTATCTATCAGAATTTCAACCAGCCACAGTTTTACTCTAGAAAGATGATCCATGTTATGTTTTTTATGTAATGGGTAGCTCTTGTTCCATTTTTTCCTGCTAGTGGATATAAGTGTTAAAATATCATATCCCAAAGGTTTTTTGCCAGCCACGGACATCAGCAATGGATGCAATACCTTTATAATGATCATGGGATGAGTACATAAATTTGCAGCGGTAACTGTCAACAATCAATTGATAATTCTACCCCTACCCCAACCCACCTAGCAGGAGAGAAAGCATGGGACAGCAAAATAAGTGGGTGTAGTCACTTGGTGTATGAAAAGAACTTTTTGGCAGCCAAAAAAGGAACAAAGGCCAAATGGGCAATTGTGCTTAGCAACACTATGACAATAGTGTTGTACTAGAAATTAAATTATAATTGTGTGCCTTCTGATAAGTCTTCCAAAAGCTGGCTAAACTACACAAGGTCAAGCTGGTGGAGGAATAAACCAAGAGACCAGCATGGAACGGAGTATGCGGGGTAAGTTTTTTCATGTTGTTTAATGCAATTTGCTTAATGCATGGCATTCTAGCTATTGATTAAATGTATTTCCTGCTTTTGGAAAATTATTAAGATAATGGAGATAGGCAATCATGTGACCTTAGTTGAAGAGGCAGGTGCTTTATTGGAAACCTTATTAATACATTTATCTCAGTATTTTGCAAAATTCCTATACTGTTTTCTCTTAAGCCTACAATCAGATTAAAACCCCAAAGAAGCATGTGCAGGCCAGTAAGAGTGTAATTTATGACCGTAAAAGTAAAATTCAATTTTAACCAAGAGCCTCATTTAAGTTCAGAATTTAGGTACACAGTAATGGCAAAAAATTAGACTCAAACATAGCATGGAATATGGAAAATGGAGCTTTCCCTGACCAAGGGTTAAAGGAATCTTTACTTTATTTTTTAACTTGAAGCAATAACTGAAGCTGGGACTTTGACAGATGGCAAAACCCATTCTTCCTAAACAGGTTTCAAAACAAATTGTCCATTTAATGTCTGCAGTATTTGCCATTTTTAAGAATAAGTATATATTTAAAATGAGAGAAATATATCTATCATCTCTCTATCTCTCTACCTCTCTATCTATCATCATCTATCTATATCTGCTTGTAAATATTTGGATAAAGAATAGTGTCCTAGCTGAGTCTAAGGATTCAGCTGTGGGACTTCTTGCTTCTGGGGGAGAATAATGTTCAAAGTTAATGCAGAGAATTGCTCCAAGCACGGCTGCCTGAGGATAAAAGATCACACAAGGATTGATCAGTCATTTGAGGGGCAGTCCTGACTCAAATCTTCAGAGAGCAGCTGTGTTGGCCCCAGCTAAGAGAATATTTGCTTGGGGTTTACTGCAAGAAATGCATAGGGCTCAGTCCAAAGGGGGGGAAAATAGAGTAACCTTTAAGCCCAATTGAAATCAAACAGTAAGTTAATTATGGATACCATATGAGCCATAAATATATGAGCAGCCACTAGATGGCAACAAAGAGCCAGCCGTTTCTGTACTCTGCTGCCATCTTCTGTTTGCTTGGAGTACTGCAGCCCAGGTTAGACAGACATGTTTAAAAGCCCATTACATTCATGGGGAGATACGCCTCATGAACACAACATGGGATACGTTCATTCTAAAAATATGTGAGTATTTCACATTGAAATACACACACACTGAGCAGATATTAGGGAGCCAAGGACGTTCCTGGCTTGAACATAATGAGACTTCCTTCTGGTTAGGCCAGTAATAGGAATACTGAACTTACTTAAAATTCTGCAAGGTGCTAGTGGAAATGTCGGTAGGGCTTTGCGTTTTACAGTAGCTGATTACATTGTGGTCACTAGTGTTGATGGTAGGCCCTGAAGATAAAATATATTTTTTTTGTTTTTTGTTTTTGTTTATTCGTTCAGTCACTTCTGGACCAGCCCATGCCAGAGCTTCCTGTCGGCCGTCGCCACCCCCAGCTCCCCCACGGTCGAGTCCATCACCTCCAGAATATCGTCCATCCATCTTGCCCTTGGTCGGCCCCTCTTCCTTTTGCCTTCCACTTTTCCCAGCATCAGCATCTTCTCCAGGGTATCCTGTCTTCTCATTATGTGGCCAAAGTACTTCAGTTTTGCCTTTAATATCATTCCCTCAACTGAGCAGTCTGGCTTTATTTCCTGGAGTATGGACTGGTTTGATCTTCTTGCAGTCCAAGGCACTCTCAGAATTTTCCTCCAACACCACAGTTCAAAAGCATCTATCTTCCTTCGCTCAGCCTTCCTTATGGTCCAGATTACAAAATTAAATTACAAGGCAGTAAACCACAGATCTCGAGAGACTTTACCCTAAATTCAGTTCTTGGCTAAACTTAGCAGAACGTGGCCCAGCTAGACCTGAATCTTTATTGCGGGCAAGAGTGAAATCCTACACAGAGTGGTTGATTATTGCACACTCTTGTGCAAAGAGGCCAGGGACTTTTATATTTTCTCAAGGATGTGAACTTTAGGCTTCCCCCACCTCTTCTGAATTAACATATATTTAATTCAGGGGTGCTACTTGGGGCCTTGGACAATTGCAATAAGTTGCATAGAGATTATGCAAGTCATCTCTATCTAGGACCCACTCCCTCAGCCTCAGATGCTGTTGTTTCTCCCACAAGTAAAAGAGAAGGGTTTTTTTTAAAAAAAATACTATAAAACTTCTTCTCCCTAGCAAAGGATCTTTGAATTGTATGGAATTTGATCAAAGAATCCCCCCATTTATTCATATCATCATTGTCTTAGTCACTAAAAATGGAGTTTGTTGGTATTTTTATTCATTTTCATTTTTTTAAATGCTCCAAGCACAAACAGTTCTCCCCTGAACAAGGATAAATGGTGAGAAGCTGTTAATTTGACAGGCTCTGACTTTGTTCTCTTCATATTCTTGAAGAGAAGAGATATTTTTAACTACCAAAAAAAAAAAAAATCAGGGTCTGTGACAACTTAATGATATCCTGAAATGAATCAGTCATTTTGAATTAATGCATTGAATTGCAATTAAAAAAAATCCATAATCTTTGTGAAGTCACTGGTTCCATGATCAGCACTAACAGTTGTGCTTGATTCTGAGATATAGGTTAGCAACATTCAAGTGTGCACTAACAACCCTTCATAGAATGACAGAGATATACTGTAGGTGGAGCTCACATTATGCTCTTCATTAGGTCAGTTAAAGACCTACTGGCCCCATTCACACAACACATTCAGCTTAGCCAGTGTTAATCGTGGTTGCTTCTTCTTTTTTATATAGCTTAGCTGTTTATGAGAACCCAGACTGCTTGGTTAATGTATGATTCAATGAGGTAATTCAGTAGCCAGTTTATGTGAATTATGTGAAGAAAGCTACGGAGTTGGAAAGAGCCATTGTGGCCCTAGAGACTAACATCTTGCTTAGTTCAGGAATCCTAATTAAAGCATCCCAGAAAGATGGCTATTAGACATTGCTTGAACCCATTCAAGGAAGGGAACCCACCAGATCTTTGGGTCATGGGTTCCACTGTCAAACTTCCCTAACATTCAACTGGATTCTGTCTTCCTGTAACATAACATTAGCCCATCTCTTAGACAAGAAAGCACAGACATGACTGCCTTTAGGTACTGTAGTAGTATCTTCTTTTAATGGAATAAGGTTTTTTTTCAGTGAGAACAATTTCTCTCTTTACAGACCTACAAATATGGCTGGAGTTATGGCAAACTCAGCAGTCGTTGCCATCTTGACTTTTTCTACTCTACTCTGCAGACATCCTCGATATCTGTGTAACTGCAGTACTCAAGAATATTTACACTATTTATTATGGCATTTACTACTGTGCTGACGAAATAATTTTGCCAGTCCCATGGCTATAGAGCATCTGCATAATTTCTCTTTTCTTTCCATTCCTTTTGGAACGTATGTATGCAGCTTTCCAAAATTTATACATATATCCCATTTTGTATGTATCGTGTATACAGCTTTCCCTAATGAGCACAATTCTCTAGTCTATTTTTTCCTATCTCTAACTACTTCCCCTTTCTCTAACTTATATGCCCTCTTTTTTGGATGTAACTTCTTAGTGCATTTTTACAAATAGATGCTCTATGTAGTACAAGTTCCATGTCATGGCATAATCCATATTGCTGAATCGTCCCATTTTTCTTAAATATTTCTTCTACATCCTTACTTGACGTTTTACATGTCTGTCTGTCTGTATGTATGTATGATAAGGGCATGATGACTCAGTGGTTAAGACGCCAGGCTTGTCGATCGGAAGGTCGCCAGTTCGAGACCCGAGCGCCGCGTGACGGAGTGAGCTCCCGCACTCGCCCCAGCTCTTGCCAATATAGCAATTCGAAAGCATGCAAATGCAAGTAGATAAATATAGACTACTGCAATGTGCTCTACATGGGGCTACCCTTGAAGAGTATCTGGAAGCTACAACTGGTCCAGAGTGCAGCTGCACGAGCCATCATTGGTGCCCCTAGATCAGCACACATAACACCTCTATTACATGAGCTGCATTGGGTACCAGTTTGCTTCCGGGTCCAATTCAACGTGTTGGTTATCACCTTTAAAGCCCTACATGGCATGGGGCCAGGCTACCTGAGGAACCGCCTCGTCCCCAATACATCTACCCGTCCCATCTGATCGTGCAGAGAGGGCATGCTGCGGACCCCATCTGCAAGAGAATTTCCATCTGGTGGGGTCCAGGAGGCAAGCCTTCTCTGCAGTAGCCCCCGCCCTTTGGAGCATCTTGCCCTCAGAAGTGAGGTTAGCCCCATTGCTTCTGACCTTCCGTAGGAACCTGAAAACTTGGTTCTGCCGCCTCGCTTGGGGCCAGGAAAGAAATAATTATTGGTGGTCGTTCACCACCAGCACCGTCGGCCGCTAGCCGTCCTTTCGGCTTTGAGCTAGCTGCGTCATCACATCTGGGGCTAGTTGAACTTATCCTCTGTTCCTCCCCAGTAGCATTTTGACCATCTTCCGACCTGGGAGTCCCATCTTCCGATGGTATACTGACGTATCTCTGATTGTACTGATCCATTTAGTTTTCACAGCAAGAATACTGGGGTGGGTTGCCATTACCTTCCCCAGGGATCGTATTTAGTCTGACCTCTGTGCCACGACCTTCCCGTCTTGGGTGTCCCTTCACGGTTTAGCTCATAGCTTCATTGAGGTGCTCAAGCTCCAGCACCATGACAAAGTAACGATCTCCTTTGCTGCAGGGAAATTTTACCTTTTTTAAAACCATATAAAGGAGATTAGTATAATCATCAACTTTGATTGAAACCTCAAAAAATTGGCAAAACATCATGATTCAGTGGGCCCATCATCAATGGAGAAAAGGTCTGCATGGTTTTATTTTCCTGCTAGGAAAGACTTCAACTCGGTCATTTGCACAAATTTAGGAAGATCTATTCTACTCCAGCGCTGATTGGCACCATCCAGATATAGGTAAAATGTGGTTCATCATTTCTTAGTGTCTCTGAGTCTATTGCTATTATTAGCTCAGTTAATATCTAGTATCCTTGGATCTGAGAAGCTGAGTTACTTCTGACATTACTTCTTCTTTTTTTAACCAAATTTTTCACAAAACCACAGATGATTTAATGGTCTTCTACAAGATGCAAAACCAAAACAAGTTCTTTCAAAACCTTTTAAAGAGCAGATATTTTCAAGGCAATTACTATGAAAGCCTCACAGAGCCCCAATATAATCCTTAAAGTACATTAGTTGAAAAGCCAAAATTACCCCTGCATTCTAAAGAAGATGCCACTACAGTCTTTTGCTGGTACTTTAGAAATTTCATTTGCTACAGGAGCATGGATGCTGTACAACACACTAATGCAGAGTTATTACCTTGCCCCTTAAATTGGTGGGCTGATTATTTCTTGCATCCCAAAGATTGCCCATCATGGTTTTGGAAATCTGACTTAACCCATTTCAAGACTCCCCTATTATACTGTAGGTCTTCTTCCCATTAAAGTAGCAGCTGCTTCATATCCTCATATCTCCCACTGTCTCTGAAAGACCCCGTGAGTGGGATGACTTTTAGGATGAATAGAAAACATTTGTTTTTAAAGGGAGCTATTTCCCCCCCCTAAAGTACAACAGCTGTGCAGGTTGAGGGGTTTATGTTCACTTGGGGATGGTTGGTAGCCATGTTCCTGTATTTTTATTTCTCTAAGAAACACTGAAAAGCCTTTTCTTTCCAATCCTTTTTAAAGAAAGGAAAAAATAATAAAATAAAATAATAAGATAATAAAATAATAAAATAATAAAATAACAACTGCCAGAGATGCTATTTTTGTAAATGAGGTATAATTAAAGGAACATAAATAGTAAAAAATAAAGCCAATCCAGAAATGGTCTATGGGTGTCTACCCAGGTGAGATGGGATTTAAAACTATTTAAAGCGTGCACCCCCTTGTGTAGGGTATTAAACGAGAAACTGAGCATTGTGCTGGATGAGAAAGTAATCAGGCACATCACGGTTACGGTGGAGATTAGGTTGTTACATTGCAAGAGACAAAATGTCACACAGCTCTCCCTGTCATTTGTTACGGACCTCCCCAAGGAAACACGGCCTGCCCTATTGCTTCCTACATCCTGCAACACTGGAGGAAAGTCATGCCATCAAAGGTCTATAAAAGTCTGACCTTCAAACTGATAGATTTGGAGCAATAAATGGCTTCCCGAGCAGCTGATGTATAAACATAAAGCAAAGTTATAAGGCCAAACCTCTTTAGTTTACAGTGTGCAATCAGGGAAGATTAAGTTTCAGAACAGGCTGGGGACTTTGGAGCTCTTCCAAAGTGAGGGTTCAAATTATGTTAGGAAATCTAAGCAGGAGGAGTGATGGTCCTTGGCAAGACAGAAGTTGCAAGGGGACAAGATGAATATGGCCCCCAGATCATGAATGATGATAGCTACCACCACGTTTTCATCTGATGTAGTAAAATATACAGATACCAACTTTTCCCCCCAGGCCCTCATAGGTTAGAAATGCAATTCTTTTAGAAACCATGCTAGGTTTTCACCAGAGCTCGCTACAATGGCTGAACTATATTAATTCAAATTAAAGCTGAGCCAATGAACTATAGCTAGTTAAAAATCACGTGGTACTTAGAGCCCATAATGTGACAATGCACACGATGCTTGATGCATGCAAAAAAGATATACATTCTGGTTTAGCCTCGTGTTTAATCTTGAGCGTGTTGGTTCAACCTATTATATCTCATATGTTTTTCTTGAAGAAACAGTGAATAATTCCTTACATACTATCCAGAGTTGCTTGGGGCATCTGAATACAACCAATGAATCACCATTATTTATCCAAGCAATTTGAAGAGAGTTCCAGGATCCAGGAACTTAATTCATTTTAAGGCCTTTGAGAAATAAACCTGTATTTCATCCCCCCTTGGAAGGCTCATTTTTATTTGTCTCCTTCTGCACCTTATATACGTCTTTCCCAACTGATGTATAGACATTGGTCATTGGATCTTGCATCTTTCCCAGATTGGAGAAGCTCGTTTTAGAAGGCTGTATGAAAGGTTATCAAGATGTAAGCTTTGGAAAGGGGCTCAGGACTTTGTCTGTCAGCAGGAGAGCTCTCCGAAACCTGACTGGGCCCATATTTGGTACAGTGGAAGAAGCCAGCCAATGAAAAATTGAGCTCAAAAATTAGCTGGATCCACCCAATGCACCCTTATGACAGAAGCAGTTGGGAAGCACTCTCTAAGCCTCATGGCTTCCTTCCTCCTTCCTGATCACATGATCAGAGCCAAACATATCCAGGACCACCCTCAGGTTCCCCATTCACACATACATGCAAACCCAGAGAGATTCAGCACCCAGAGAAAGCAGAAACACACCCATCCACATATCACATTATGTCAACATACATACCAATCTATGGCCACTTCAGGTAAAGAATTCAAGAAGACATCCTCTTCAGGCTTTGCTAACTGATATCTCATCCCACCCTACTGAGAATCTGGTCTTTGTGGGGCACAATGTCCGTTTGAAAACAACTCTACAGCATATTCAGAAATGCAACCAAGGAAGCTGTGTTTGAGTTACAGGGGAAAAAAATTCCTTCCCAAACCTTAACCCCAAATAACCTGTAGAGCAGGGTTTCTCAACCAGGGTTCTGTGGAGCCCTAGAGTTCCACAAGAGGTCACTAGGGGTTCCCTGGGAGATCACGGTTTATTTTAAAAAGTATTTCAAATTCGGGCAACTTCACGTTAAAGAAGTAAGTTTCATTCTTTATTTTTCATTTAAGAACACTGTTAATGCATCTATACAGGCCTACCCATGAAACAAATAGAATAATTTTGCAACTTCTGGCTTATATTTGAGCCTGAATGTGCAGGGGTTCCCCAAGGCCTGAAAAATATTTCAAGGGTTCCTCCAGGGTCAAAAGGTTGAGAAAGGCTGCTGTAGAGCATACTTATTCGCTTTTTATGTCTTTGAATTTCCTCTATTTTTCTTGCTATGGATTTGAAGAGGAAAGGTGCAGCAACACAGCAAGCAAAGAATCCACATGTATCCATTTTTTCCTCCCCGTGAAATGATGTTGTGAGGTGAAGAAGACACATGGAAGCACAGATACAATTGTAAACATCTGCTTGATAGCCTGTTAGATAAAAGTAAAGGAACAATATGTCTGCAATACCGTATAGTTAGAGAATCTTGCTCGGCAATGAGAAAACATTGGATATCAACAGTAACACATTTCAAATGGAGATTTTAGCAGAGTTATCATCTGTCTGGGGAAACGGTGAAGCTCGATTGAACAAAAGATAAAGTTAATGCTACCTAATAAGAACAGACCATTATAGATCAGGGAAACTGCGCACCAGAATTATATGACAAGGACCAAGCCCCATTATCTGGATTAACATTTTTCCAGCATGAACAAGAAGGGGCAGCTCAGGAAACGGAGAGCCACACTGCGGCCTGCATTTAGTCAACCTGAAGTAATTATTAATTTATGGTTGCCTGTGATTTTAATGAAAATGAAAACTGAGAGGAAAAGAATTGAGAGAGATAATGTTCCGTGAAATTGAGTTCCATTTGTTTGGGGCCACCTTCTCTCTTCTTCTTCTTTCTTCTCTCTCTCTCTCTCTCTCTCTCTCTCTCACACACACACACACACACACAAAAACACACACTGTATATTTCCCTCAGTTTTCTTTTTATATTTTGGGGGTGTCTGTGCATGGGAGGAGGGGGTGTTCAAAGACTAGGAAGCAAATTAATTAATATAAATGTTATCAACAAACTACGTTTCTGTACCATGGAACTGAAATGCCACTAGATCACAAGTGAATGAAATGATTTAGTTTCTTCTGATGCAGCCTATTGGACACTAGGCCGCTTTGACTGAATTTATCACAGAATAGCATCAATGTGGCGTCTAATTTTCACCCTTGAATAACAGTAACACGTTGCCTCTGCACCCTTATACTAATTTTTGAGCTTGTTCTGATCAGCTGGTGAGAAGAAGCATAAAAATGTTTGGGAATAAAACCAGTAGCATCTAGAAGGTAACTAACATCCCATTCTATTCAATTATTTCTTTCTATCACTGTGTGTGTTTCTCCATCTCTCATATGCTCACACCACGCACTTTACTCAGCAACAGGATATGCGAGTTTGAGGAAGTAATAGCAACAGTTATTTACCAGCTGCAGAAATGGAATTATTGTGTAGAGACGGCAGGCAGACATGCCTCTTTGAAAAAAGGTTTCAACTCTTCGAAGTGAAGTCAATTCTGTCCAGCTTCACAACTTTGAGTTCAGAAGGCTTACTGTGAAAGGACAGGCTGTAAGAAGATTACAGGCACCTGTGATCACCTTCCTCCCCTGTACCTCAAACTTCTCTCAGCATAAGGACGGCAGTGAGACTGTTAAAAAGCCTTCGTTCGGAACAGCTGGGGAGAAGGAGCGAGGAGGAGGTGAGGGAGAGAGCAGAGCGTGAATGAAGAGCGGGTGTATGTTTGGAGTTTACAGCTGGCAGCCAAAACAGGAGGAAGACAGCAACCAAGGGAAGAAAAAGGCGTTTGTTTTCCCAAAGAGATGTGGAAGGTCTGGAGGAAAAGACAAGCAGCAGTGAAGTCTTGCAGCAAGCGTCTGGAGAGGGGCAAGTGAGAAAGCAGCCCTCTTAAAGGAGCCTTGTGCTAGAGATAGTAGCAGAAGTGTTAGTTTCTAATAGTAATAATTATAGTTAGATAGCAATAGTGATAGCATAGTTAGCCTACTATATGTATTAGAGAAGGATAGGAATATTTATTTATTTATCCAACTTCTATCACCGCCCATCTCCCCCCAAAAGGGGAGATATTTACATAGTCTAAGTCTAGTAGGAATGTAGGTTTGTTAGAAACAAACTAGGACTGTATTAGTTAGACACATAGATAGCTAGTGCACACTTTTCTACTGTAAATAATTGTTTATAAGTAAACTAACCCCCCAAGATATAAGGGGAGAGACAAATCTTTATGTGTGCAGTGTTTTCTTAGGGGACTTCCTGTTGAGTCTGAATAAACACCCTTGGGTACAAAAGAACCCATGACACTTACGTTTCTCACAGTCATTGGCTTGAAGATGTAGAGCTGTATCTTATATGTATATTTCTAATTTTATAGCTCTCCCATTCTCACTCAGTCTATCATGGGCAATGAAAACGTCAGCCATCTTCGTTATCCTCCATCATTCCTTGTTAGCTGCAATGTTTACTAACTAATACAGTACTGACCTGTATTCCCTTCCATCTGTTGACAGAATTAAATAAGAGATGAACCATACAGAGTTCACAGGCCCGGGTCCTCCAACTTTCCAAAGATTCTTAAATGCTGCAGATTTCCGTTCTGATTTAGTCATCCTAGGAATTGGATGTATAGTGCTCTTGACACTGTTTGTATTCTTATTGTTTCCACTTTCTGCTCTCAGCTAACTCAAATGGCTTCTTTAACAGCTTTGGCTTTATTTAAATGTTCTGCAAATTATATTCTATAATTACTTTGCATGTCCATATAGCTCTAATTTGTTGCACTATCCTCAGTCCATTCTTCGACGTCCTCCATTTCACTAGTAGGAAGTTCCAGGACCAGCTTTTTTTCTTTTTAAATGCCATCAGTTTCCATATGAGAGGAGACTTGGAAACATATAGCATTTTTATAACATCTGTTTAATTATGTACAAAATTAGCAAACAGAGAATGCAAACAGACATTGGGAGAGACAGTGCTATGCAAACAGCAAATGGTAAAAAAGGAAAGATGGAAGGATTTTTCTGAGTCCTAAGGAGGGGGGGGGGGGGAAAGACACTGCATATGGAAAACGTGGAAGCAGAAGGTTTGTTCATGATATGATGCTAATGCAAACAAGATCTGCAGATTTGTAGTTCTTCCATTGTCAATAGTCAATGCTGTAGGAGAACTTTTAAGGGTTTGCTTAAACTGGAGACCAGCACTGGGACATTGGGGTAATGGGGCAGGACTGTAAAGTCAATGGTGGTTGAGAGAGAACAAAGGGACAGTGTTTCATGAACACAGTTTCTTTCTAGACAGTCACTGTTATGGGGTTTATCTTAAAACTGTCCTTGGTTCCCAGAGACTATATTCATCTCCTAGTATCTTCTCCCAACCCCTCATCATTCTTGTCCTTCTAAATGTTTTATGGCTGAGCTGGAAAAGTGTTTTAGGGAAGGGAGTAATTTACTTGCCTAATCCTTTATTCCCCACCTTCCCGGAGCTACAAAGTGTTTTAGCATCTTTGCTAGGTTTCTCATTGTGGATTTATTTTATTATTGTAATTATATTTCTTGTTGCCTTATTTGATTGTGTAAAGCCCAAAATTCTTGCTGTGGAATCTATTTTGTGGTGTGGGTGAGTTGTAGCTTGCTAGTATGTTTCCCATAGACTCTGCCTACACTGAATAGCAAAATATACTCAGTAATGTGTGGATGGTTGCTATTACTCCCTGCAAGATTCTTCTTCCCCATGAACCTAAATCAGGAAAGTGTGATGTAAGCCAGGATCAGTTCCAAAACTATTATTGGTGTTTGCAGCTTTATGAACATTTAATAGTGCCTTTAGCATCTATGCATTTTGTCCTCATAAAAAACAACTTTTCTTGCTTAAAAAAAAAAGCACAAGCTTCCACATGATGATAATCTACGGTTAAGTGTTTCTGTAGGGCCACCTTCTCCAGAATCAAGGACACTAGTAAAACAAGTTCCAAATTAGCAGAGACCTTATGCAAATCCCATGTGATGTCTAAGGCTCTCAAGCTAGGGAACATTGTGTTAAGGAGTTTGTGAGATTGGATTTCCAAAGTTTCTAAGTGCCCCTCATGCCCTATGGGCAAAACTTTCTAAATTAATTATTCTAAGATAAGAATAGGTTCAGAAGTTCATTCCTGGACTAGAGACACATTAATCCTCTTCCATCCCAGAGGTAAAACTTTAAAGAAAGATCAGGGGTTTTTCTATATGCTAGCAGTGGTTGGGGCTACAAACAACGTCACCCAAAGCAAACCGTTGTGGATGTTTGTACAAGGCATGGGGGAAGAGGACCTAGTCTTGATGTCAAATTTCTCCTTCAATGCCCAGACCAGAAGCCACCATTTCCTACTGAAGTGCTGGCCATTCTCAACTCAGTTCCTTTACTGTGGTTTCTTGCTTTTAACATTCTAAGCCACCCAGAGTTTTGTACAATTATGTGACCTCTAAATTGTATAAATAAAATAATAAATAAAATAATGAAATGAAATGAAATGAAATGAAAAAATGAAATGAAATGAAATAAATAAAATAAATAAAATAAATAAAATAAATAAAATAAAATAAATAAAATAATAAAATAAAATAAAATAAAATAAAAAATAAAATAAAATAATAAAATAAAATAAAAAATAAAATAAAATAATAAAATATAAAATATAAAATATAAAATAAAATAAATAAAATAATAAAATAAAATAAAATAAAATAAAATAAAATAAAATAAAATAAATAAAATAAAATAATAAAATAAAATAAAATAATAAAATAAAATAAAATAAAATAAAATAAAATAAAATAAAATAAAATAAAATAAAATAAAATAAAATAAAATAAAATAAGCAAGTGTGTTATATCCAGTATCTTGCAGCTTGGAAAACATCTAGCATTATATATAAGGATGCAAATCTAGATGATTATGCCAAAACCAGGAAGGAAACTTCTTTTTAGAGTCTGCATTAATAGAAATGGAAATTCTGTTATACACATAAAATTAATGATTATTGGCCCTGCTTGTATGATCAATAGAAAGTGTATATTGTACTTCAACCTGGTCCTATGATATCATTAGTCAGACGTCTTTTCATTTTTGGAAACTGGATTCCAAATTTCCAGTAGAGGTAATTGTATTTTTCATTTCCCAATGACTGTGGCACCATAAGCCAATGGTGTTGTTTCATATTTAGATGTTTGAAGTTGTCTGAATTCTCCCCTGCATCCAGATTTCCAGTTATGATCTCCTTACTGTATCGCTGAATCTCTGGAGGTCACTCCTGCCATGCAGCATCTACTATATTCAATACACAGTCTTTTAAAAAAAGGAAAACTGCACCATTTTTTGTAAAGAAAGATAAATCAATAAATCAATAGTACACCATACTTCCGTGATATAACCGCTGGCTTCTGGAGGTACAATCAGCAGCAGATCCAGCGAAAAGGCTCTCTAGGACTAGCTTGGGAAAAATCACAGAGCCTTAAGGCTGAAGTACTCTAGGTGCCCACAGCAGCCTTGAGATACTTTGCTGCCTGAAGTCAAGCACAAGATGCTGTCTGCTTGAGACACATCCTACTTGAACGGTCCCTGAGGGTGGCCCATCTATTTTGCCTCATTCCACGCATTCCACTGTCTTCATTAACATTGCAGATGGCCTGGATGGTGGAGAAATCCCACTATGCTAAATGGGGCATTGCGGTATTGCCATAAAAACCACTTTCCTTGTTGAAATGTACATCTGCTTGAAGATTCATACCAGCATAAATATATCTCAAAAATCAAAGAATTCATGTTTGTTTGTCTTAGTGTTTCCAAAGTCAATATTTTGAGTTCACACGTGATCCTGTTGCATAAGAACTATGAGCCCCTTAGCAGGAATACACTCCCAGAAGAATGCAGTGGCACACCACATTGGTGCCATAAAACTGCACGGATGTGTCTGCTTAGTCACTGAACAATTAACTCTATTTGTGCTAGTCTATTTTGTCCCCTTTTTAATTAACATGTTGGAAGGGGCACTTGAAATTTATCTACTTTGCCTTTATTTTGAGGTAAGTCAATTATAGCAGAGCCTTATGAGTGCCAGTAGGCGGACAAAATCCTTCTGTAGAAAACGTGTATTGTGTGAAGCATAAATATCAGCTATTTGTTCTTTTATGTCTTATGCTTCAGTTTTTTGTGCTGGTCTAATTTCTCGCATTAACATGTTTTTAAAAATAGCTCATCAGTGAGAATACTCTTGGAGGTATTGTGAATTGTCAAGTAAGTGATGGTTCATTTTGACCAGGAGAAATCTAGACCACTTAGGAAGATGGTAAAATATGGTTCTGAGGGCCCAGGAGCAGCTAGGAGGAGGTCTGGGGTAGGGTGAATGGGCCTAACAGACTAACCTTTAAGTTTCAAATAGCTTCCCGTATTCTCTGTTCTCAAACATACTACTCAGTGTTCATAACTGGGACCAGAAAGAAATGAAATGAGAACCGAGTTGTTCATAAGTGTGAACGGGTACCCTTGAAAGCCCAAGCAAAGGAGAGGCGGAGGAATTGAAAGTGTTTATAATCCAACTTGGAATTGATTTGTGCGCAAAGAGGTGCCATCTTTTCTCAACTAAAGAGGGAGTTGGAAATAAAAGGCAAACAGCACCTTGAAGTGGAAAGAACAGGAGCCGATGTCCTTTAGTTGTGTGTTTTATTGATTTATAAACACTCAGGCTACCTCATCTCTGCAGAGTAATTTAGATATGGGAAAATATCTGTGAAATATATTGATTGCTTTATTGATTGAAAAGCCAATTGCTGTTGCACTCCTGTTTTACCATTTAAATCCTGACACATTTTGACATATGAGCCAGCTGTGACCACTGCCTCAATTCTGCCTCAAGATAATGTGAGGCCTGTCAAACCAACATCCCCCCCCCATAATTTTTTTTCTTTTTTACAGTGGAGGTGTTCTGCTATTTAGTTTATTTCTTAGCCAGTGGAATAATTAGGTTTCATTAAAGCCTGTAGCTGCCATCCCCCCTTTCATATGTCTATATATAGGTGCTCTTTTTGATATATTTCTCCATGTTAACCAGATTGATATGTCACGAACAAAAGAAATGTAGAAACCAGGCAGTGATTATTCAAAACCT
Source organism: Charina bottae (assembly GCA_023362775.1). NCBI lineage: Eukaryota > Metazoa > Chordata > Lepidosauria > Squamata > Charinaidae > Charina > Charina bottae. The sequence continues at coordinate 1,939,505 of JALMGJ010000004.1, read as the reverse complement.
ATCCACCTGGGAATGATTGTTCCTGCTCAGATATTCCCTCCGTTCTCCGTTTTCCAGGCGGGATCCTGCTTTTTCAAACATCCCACTGGGGAATTCTCACTTGTTACTAGATCAGTTTGTTCTCAGAAGCTATATAAATCAAAGAAGGACAAGCCAGGGAGGGGGACGAGGGACGGGGCGGAGAAAGGGGATCCACTATTCCTTTAGGGCTGTGCGCTATTTATTTTGCAAATACAAGCGGTGGTAAATTTATTGATTTTGTTTTATAGAAAGAGCATGCAAAAGCAATTACAAACTATTCTTGATTTGGAAGAGAAAACCTCCTAAATTAACATAATAAAGAAGGTTTTGTCTGAAAGGTTGTAAACAGTCATAAATTAAAGGTGGTTAGAAAATTGGGTGGGTGAGCAGAAGAGAGTGGGAGGAGGGAAGAATCCATTTAAAAAAAAACTTTTTAACATTGCACTGCTGAAATGCATTGATTTTTGCTTGCTGTTGCTCATAAAATAATGAGATATTCAGACAGTTAACATATATTACACCATTGATTCAGAATGTTGGGATTGCTTAGGCGACACACACACATACCATGAGGCACAGACATCTAATCTCTTATTCTTGTTTCTTGAAAAAGGAAATTTCTTCATTTGTGGGTTTGGGAAGCCTGGAGATGATTGCTGGTCTGCATTGAGGCTTTCCAAAGAATCTTAGTCCTGAATTTATGCTAGCTAGGTTTTAAGCAGCCAGGACTTTTTTTTCCACCCATGTTAGAAACACCTCATTCTTAGTAGCTCCTCTGTGTGTTTGTATGTGTGTAAGGCTTAAGAGCCAATGCAAATTTGCAGAAACTGCAGATAACATGTTTTCCTGAGTGGTGACACTTCTGTTTGCAAGCTGTTTCTTATGAACTTAAGAAGCTCTTGATGCTAGAAACCTGGCATGCTATTCAGAAGATTTTGATCTAGCTTTTCTCCCCCTGATATCTTGTGTATTTAAAAATCTTGGGAAGATTTTTAAAACAAAGCTAAAAAAAAAGTTGGAAGTTTGAAATGCAACCCTGCTTACAGTTGGAACCACAAAGCCAAACAGCCTCCTACCGCTTGCAATGCATTATGACAAACAGCTTCATTCATTGCCATTAATTCAAAAACACAAACAGAAAGAAACACAATTTTGGGTGTGTCCTCTTCCTCTTCCCCTTTATTCCTGTTTACCCCAAGCTGAATATTTTTTTCAACTTTCCCCTGAGAAAAAGTTTAAGGACTAGTCTCATAGCTACTGAAAATTTTGGGAAGGAGAACTAAAGCCAGGTTCGTGTTTAGGACAGTAAACCATTTCCCGAAGAGCTGTAGATTGATTCCTTGACTGAGATACCTACAAAAACCAAACAGCATCTGTGATTCAGAAGTGCCTTAGGTGGTCAAATTTTCTTGAAAGAGCTTGAATCAACCAGCTCTTGGTTGTAGAGAAACAGAGTCCAAGAATTTGAAATATTTGCAAAACGCAAGCAGTAAAGAAACGGGACCTGACTTCTATATTTCTAGAACTGTTGCACAGAATCAGCTAGTCACATATTTGGATGATGGGATTCAAATGGGTTAAATCAAGTCTTTCTGCCAAGGACACACATCCCTTGAATTCTCTCTGCCTGAACATGCAGAAGTCTTGGTTGTATTTTCTGGAATACTTTTTTGACCACAATGGTCATCATGATGAAAATCAAGATAGTCTAACCATTGTAAATGTACAGAAGCTAACTTGCACCACTCAGAAGTAAATCGAAATGTCTTTAATAGACAATTTCCTAAGCAAACCCAACCGAAAGAATGTGGATTCATGGAAATGAATAGAAGTCTGCTTTGCATAGCTTACATTTGTTTCAATGGGGTGTGTGCTGGGTAATTTCTAGGCAGATGGTGCCCCTGATGAAATTATGGTGATGAGCTCTGCAATTGCTCTCACTTGGCATGCTTTTTGTTTCCAATGCAATGTCCATTCAGAGATGCTTTCTTGTTTTTGTTGACCGTTGAATAGCTAAATTATTTTTCAGATGTGCTTTATAAAAATCTCTGAAAACATTATAAAACGTAGCTTAATGAAGAAGGAGGGAAGATGAGGAAGAATAATGCATACTTTAATAAATCATGCATCCTTGTGCTATTTAAATGTTTCTTCAAGGTTGATTGAAACTTTAACCTCACTCTCAATAAAGAAGAAAAGCTTCAAATTTGCCAGACCTTGAATTTTTACAACAGTATGTTGAATTATGCAGTGATCAGTCAATTATTCATCGCTCCCAGATCGAGATGGCTGTGCTTTGAAAAGCATGCAAAAACGGGGCAACCGAACGTGATGCTGTGTCAACACATTTCAGTCAGGATTGCTTACAAGACAAATTTTGTTTCAACATTGATTCCAGCTTTTTTGATGTTTGCTTCTAATAAGGTACGTGCTACAAATCAATTTCTGTTCGCATGCTTCAGTTCCTGGCGGTAGATGCTACCTGTTGGAAAAAGTGTCCCCCTGCTTGATCCATAGATTTCTGAAAAGAACTCCCCACATTCCAAGGGTCTGTAAGTACGATCCTTTGGTGGAAATTGCCATGGATGGTTGATGCACGGAAGCCACGCTGAAGAAGAAGTCGCACGTTGGGATGAGCCCTCGGACCCAAAGTCATAAAATAAGAGATAAGGATTTAGTTAAGGCTTACAACAAAAGATATAGGAACTCTCTTCTTTTACCTTAAAAAATGTGGAGGGGTTCTGATAGCAGCTTGCATAATAATCTGATAAACACCACAGGGACATCCTGGGTATCACCACATCATTGAGCAAATGATGTCCTGACACATGGTTGTCAATTACCCCTTGCCGTCCCCCAGGCGTCCATGGTCACTGAGTTCATAGACTGTACTAAGGAGTTGTGGGGTTTTAACTTAGTGTGATATTTGAACTCAAACTTTGAGGGTCATAAAATATAATTTATAGTATAGAACAATGTGTGAACCCAGCCAGTTGTAGGTTACTGAACAAGTCACATTTAAGCTAATGTGAGGACTCCCTATGAATTATGTGTCAAAGATTTGATGCATGAAAAACCTGTCTGAAGGAGCAGGACCTTTTATACTCAAAGATGTGCCTGTATGAGGATACAGGACCCTTGAAGATTTGAGGTCACCAAAAAGGCAGATCTTCCAAAGTACTTTGGGCAAGAGAGGGAGAGAAGCATGAAAGAAGAAAAAGAAGGAGAAGGAAAGAAGAATTAAAGGAAGATTAATGTGCTGGTGTAATGGTATGTGGGAAAGACCTTGGGAGGCTGGGCAAGAAATGCTGCCTAGGGAACGGTCAGATAAGAGACAACATAGCCTGCAGCTGGATAGTGGGCAGGGCAAAAGCTCAGAAAGGACCCTCCCTAGTTTCTCAGGCTGTAAAGGAGATGGTGGGAGAATTGTACTTGCAAGATTGATTGCCTTCCCAGGTAGACCAGACAGGAAACACAACCAGATAAGCTAATTCTACTTTATTGTAAAGCTACGTTAACAGAATCTTGCAAGTCTAAAAGTATCATACCATTACAGCTGGCTAATAAATAAGAATGAATGAATTAATTAGGAATCTGTTTTTCTTCTCACTTGACATCTAGAACTTGCTTGCTGTGAAAGCACTCAGTCCAATCTCAAATTCAACAAAATATAGTGGGTAACTTTGCACAGTGGAACTTAGATGTGAATCGGAACAAAAAGAGCTTTGCTCTTCATCATAAGGGCATTGTACTTTTACAACAGATTTGGCAATCTATTTATTTATATAAAAAGCTAAGAAACACAGATTCAGTGGTATGATAGAGGGTTACAATAGGAACATGCAGAAATTACTGTATTCCTGAAATGCTGTGAAAAAAAATCTAAAATAAAATAAAAACAAACAAACACAAACACAAACTCTGGCACCACAAACATAAAATGGCATTAACAGGCACTCCCCCAACCCCACAAAAACAATTATTTTTTACCATGGGGGGGGGGGGGATAAAAGGAATAGCTTTGTTGACCCCCCTCTTTTTTTTTCAGAATTGGGGCTTAAATTATCACCTAAAAATTATTCTTTATATTCTTGGGCATTGACTCAAGGATACTTAAAAACTCAAAGGTGACACTGCAAACCTTTAATCAAATCTATGTTACTTTTCCTAGAGTCAGCCTACTTTATATAGGCCAAAGAGTAGATGGAACACTGATTTCTTAAAAAAAAGTATGTTTAAGTTGGTGAGGATCCAAAAATTTCACTTCAAGTTGTGTAAATGTTATTGATTCCACCCCAAAATATGTATCTTTAGTCATTTAGTAAAATGTTTTTCCAATAATACAGAGAAGAGATATACTAGATTACAAGTCTTAATCATACCCATGCGATTCCCTAATAATGACAGTCTTGGTCAATCTGGGCACATATGGGTCAACATACTGTTGGTCATACCTCACCAACTAGAAGGGATGTGCAATGTTTTGATACACACTCAGGAAATGTATGAATGTGAGAAAGAAAATGTACTGTGCATTTGTTGACTTAGGGAAAACATGATAAAGCAAATGGAATGGAATGGAATGGAATGGAATGGAATGGAATGGAATGGAATGGAATGGAATGGAATAGAATAGAATAGAATAATAACTTTATTGTCATCCCACTATACAAGTGCACAATAGAATGAAATTTCGTTGCAGTTGGCTCACAAATTCACTCAAGCAATAAAATACTAATGATAATAATAAAAAACCATAATTACTATAAAATACCCATTCTTATAAACTATACATTCTTAAAAAATATACATTCTTTAACTCACAAAAGAACCTATTTGGCATTCAAGAATCCAGTAGCCTGGGGGACAAAGCTGTTTCCCAATCTGGCTGTTCTACATCGGATACAGCGGAACCTCTTCCCAGAGGGTAACAAAGAAAACAAACCATGATGAGGATGGGAGGCGTCACTGATGATCTTTCGAGCTCTGGACAAACAGCGTGCATGTGCTAAATCTTGGATGAGGGGCAGAGATATCCCAATTATCTTTTCTGCTGCCCTTACCACTCTCTGCACAGACTTTCTATCTGAGGCCCTACAGCCTCCAAACCAGATGGAAATACAGCTTGTAAGTACACTCTCTATAGTGCCTCTGTAGATGGAAGATCGGAGATGTACTTTCTTCATCCGACGCAAAAAGTGCAAACGTTGCTGTGCTCGCTTTACCAAAAATGTGGTATTAAGGGACCAGGACAGACTATTTGTTAACTGCACCCCCAGGAATCTAATGCTACTGACTGACTCCACAGCTATGTTATTGATAAAAAGTGGAGTGTGACTGCACCGGTTCTTCCTGAAGTCTATAATAATCTCCTTAGTTTTTTCCACATTTAAAAGCTGTTTTTATTTAAATAGACTGGTATTGTCGAATACCAAATAGACTGGAATTATGTAATGTTTTGAATGGTTGCTGAAGGTAATAACAACAGCAGATGATGAAAGTAAAGCATGTGTGAGAATAAATGAAATGCTTAGAGCAGGGCTTTCCAAAGTTTTCCCGCGGCGACACACCAACCGCCGTTGGTGTGTCGCCGCGCAAAAACCCGGAAGCGCTGATGATGATCAGCGCTTCCAGGTTGTGTGGCGACACACCAGACTGTGTGTGGCAACACACTTTTGTGTCGCAACACACAGTTTGGAAAGCTCTGGCTTAGAGACTATTTCAGTATGAGCAGGAAATAAGACAAAGATGTGTAACATTTCCTTGGTTGCTTAATGCTTTTATAGACAAATACCAAATGCCTGGTTGTGGTACTATAAAGTGTGTTTGTTGGGGTTATGCACAAACATGGACTTTTGTATGCAGATGATGCTGTGTTGTTGGGTGAGCATTGGAATGATTTGCAGTGAATGTTTTATGGTTTGTATGATGCAACAAGTAGGTCCTTGTTCTACAGACTGGAGTGAATGATTACAAGTTATACACAAATGGCAAAAACAAAGCAAGTGATAAACTTGTGTATTTTGGTAGAATGTTTACTAAAAAGGGGGGAATCAATGGATACATTTTAAAAATGCTAGTGGAAAAGTTGTGGTCTACTACAAGGAATGAATGTTTGTCAAAATAACTGAAAATGGCTATATAGAAGAAGACACTTCTATGGCAGTTTTGTCATATAAAAGTGAGAGTTGGTTATATCAGGTGAAATGTAACATTAAGTTAAATATGGGGGAATAGAATACCTACGAATCATATGTGGTGAAACAATTGGTTATGGTTAGGGTTAGGGTGAATGAGTGGGGATTAAATACACAAGTGAGTGGTCAGTACAAAAAAATAATAATAAGTTGAGGTGGGAGAAGAGAGAATGAGTGAATGCATCTCAGAAAAAAATATATAAAGGAAGAGCAGGGAAGTTATAATTAGATGAAGTTCATGAGATCCTCCAAAGGACAGAGGTGAGAATTTAAATAATAAAAGACAGTAAAGGAAGTGATGGAAGGAAGGATGGTTTGCAAAGATAAAAGGGTATGGAGAGGTATTGCCAATGGACCTCGTGTAAAGTTGATTTTGATATGGCTCCTTTTCTTTTCTTATCTCAGGCCTTTAATTTCCTTGGCTTACTATTTTTTGAACATTTCCAGTGCTTTGCATAGTGATGCTTACCCTGAAAGGAAATCATGGGATGGATATGTAGGCTTGTCCATATGCCCTTATTGAAGAACATTCAGCACAGCTTTTGCAAAAAGAATTCCTTTCACGAGTCCCTGAAAATTTCAACACGTTCATGGATAGAGATAATTCAGAGAGATGATCACACATCTTGTTTTAGAATCTTTATATATCGGAGACGGAAGTTGAACATTCTGGAAGAAAGCAATGGGAAAACACTTCCACAATGGTACCAAGAACCCTACATGGAGACACCCATGAACCACCTATTATAATATAGGGACAGAACTGGTTAGAGGATAAGAAGAAAAGAGAACTATATGGCCAATTCTCACAAAGAGGAGTCATATGATGGAAGTGGCAGCAAAGCATCTGCAATAAAGTAAAGTAATGAAATAAAAATGGGCAAAGGAATATGTAAGGGAAGTCCAGTTGACCAGAGGACTGGAGTGTCTTGTCTCATGAGAAAAAATGCTCATGTTACAAAAAAACCAAGTCAACAAAAAGAAAAACAATACAGGGATTTTCTTGAAGCCAGGCATGGAGAAGGTGGCAGGCAAGCAGACTTTCTCTCTTTCCTAATAAGAGCTCAGATAGGTCTTCTAAGATGGCCTGTGCTATCAATCCATATGGTGCTATCGATATTAACGAGTATCACTGCGTAACCTTTGGAGTAAGCTAATAGTAAAAAAATAGTAAAAAAATTAACCCTGACTGCTCATTGGAAGGACAGATACTGAAGCTGAAGCTCAAATACTTTGGCCACCTAATGTGAAGAGAGGACTCACTGGAAAAGACCCTGATGCTGGGAAAGACTGAAGGCAAAAGGAGAAGGGGACGGCAGAGGATGAGATGGTTAGATAGCATCACCGATGTAATGAACATGAATTTGAGTAAACTCCGGGAGACAGTGGACGACAGGAAGGCCTGGCGTGCTATGGTCCATGGGGTCACGAAGAGTCGGACACGACTAAACGACTGAACAACAACAACAACAAATAGTAAAAGCTCCTTCCAACTGAGCTCTACCCTTGGTGACTACAGGTGTCTGTTTACACAGCATCCTTGGCAACAGTGCAGAAGTGGTTTGGCATTCCCTTCTTCTGGGATAGTTTCTATCCAAGTCTAACCCTGCTTAGCTTCCACGTCCAGACAAGGTCAGCCAGATGCTACCAAGACAAAGGGGATCCCTAAACAAAAGCCCATTGGTGAGAAGATTCGCACACCATTTTCTAAAGAAGGAGATCTCTGACAAGCAGCCTGTGCTATTTTGAGACAAGTTTCAACTCCTGCAACATGTTCTTGGACAATGTTTCATTTCTGTTAATGCACTCGAGAAAGATAAATATATCAGGCTCTGGTGACTGAATGTATTATTCATAGTGTCATACTTAAGTCATAAAATTCACAGGCTGATTATGTGTAAAGTGAATGAATCATACAGTTAAATATTTTCAGGTGACTTTATGAATGTTAGATGTAATCAATAATACACTGAAGAAGGGGAATGCTATTCTTCAGCCTTTGAGCGTGCAGGCAGGCCAATGGAAGGTACGTTGGGTGGTAGCCTTCACGGTGGACCATCTAAGGAGCCCCAGGATTATTTTCATGAGCAAAACAGCCATCCAGATGATATGGTTAAATGGAGGAGGCTGAATAGACATCTGAAATCACAGTGCAGCAATACAAGGGAAAGTTTATCTGACATTCATCCTCGCCTTCTTCCTCCCAAGAGTTTTCTTGAGGAGGATAGGAAAAAGCACACCCCTGACCCAGGCATTTGAGGTTTAGATCATGTGAGATGCAACCTACAGAAAGTTTGTTGGGAGAGAGGAGGGTACCAAAGGATGAGTGTGAATTTGTATTTCAGCTTTGTTTGCCTAGGATTGAGACCTAAGAGAACAAAGAAGATTTGGACCCATGTAAGTAAGAGTTATGGATAAGCCCTTGGTTTCCACTGAACATTGCATCCAGCCAAAAATTTCCAGAAGGAAAATAAAAACTAAGCACAAATTTCTTGGGCAGGAAAGCAGATAAACCTACATTGTTGGATCCCACAGTGAATGCAGGCCCTGGCATTGTTCCAAAGCCCCGAAAATATTTATTATTTAGCTTTCCTCTTTTAAAAATAATTAATCTACAGTTAGATCTGCTGTAATTATAACAGAGATCCTGGCAGAATACATTCAGTGGTGTTAACCATTGATATAGTTGTAAACAGAAGCAGCTGGACTGGAATTTCTTCAAGGAAATATTTACATGCCAACAGTTTATCAAACTGAAAGTCTGCTGATAAATCCACACATGGGTATTATGTTAAGGAGAAGAGCAGCAACGATTCAGATGCTGTTTTTGGAACAGCCTTGTACCGTACTCCTCCAGCTGTAAAAGAAGAAAAGCAGGAAGGAAAGAGGCCTGGGTCTTCTTGTCCCTTTGTCCAAAGGAATGATTAGCATCTGTCACCTAATGGTTTGAGCTGTCTGCTGAACATGGCGGGAGACTTCGTGTGGCTACAGGCAGATGCTAGAGCTGCAGAAATATTGGTGCGTCAAACTATAATGGTTTGGAAAGGGGCAAGCTGTGATTTCTCCAATAATCTACAATCTAGCATTGGCCCATGTTTACATGGGAACTGGAGTTGTATTGTTCAAGTTTCATTACATTTAATATTGTGTGTGTGTGTTATTTCTGCATGTTACAGTCCAGTGAGTGGTGATAATGGAAGAACCAGAGATGAGTTTGGGGGGAAATCTTGCAGTATTTTTAGAGAATGCAATCCAGGGAAAAATTATTCTGCTGGATGGCATGGATGAATGAATAGAAGAAACCAGACAAAAGGTACAGAAAATGATTGGGCCATTTGGAGGCCTAAGAATGAATGAGAATGGTTGCTCTTTCATGACTATCTTCTTAGAAAGTTGTTTTAGATATTCATGTAATTGATCACAGTCCTTTCTTGTGCAGAATACCCTCCTGTACCAACAGCATGTATGTATATATGTACTGTATGTATGTATGTATCGCTCCAGCAGTGAATGAGTTTGGAATCGTTTATTGAACTTTCATACAAATAGTTAATCACATCATCCAGTGCAGAGCTTTCCAAACTTTTCATGTTGGTGACACACCTTTTAGACATGCATCATTTCGTGACACACTCTTACAGCAAGGCACAAGGCAGGCACTAGGACCTGTGTGGAATCACAGCAGGTTTTGAGGCAGCAAGGCACAAGGCAGGCACTAGGACCTGTGTGGAATCACAGCAGGTTTGGAGGCAGCCAGGCACAAGGCAGGCACTAGGACCTGCGCGGAATCCTGGCAGGGCTCGGAGGCAGCAAGGCACAAGGCAGGCACTAGGACCTGCGCGGAATCCTGGCAGGGCTCGGAGGCAGCAAGGCACAAGGCAGGCACTAGGACCTGCGCGGAATCACAGCAGGCTTGGAGGCAGCCAGGCACAAGGCAGGCACTAGGACCTGCGCGGAATCCTGGCAGGGCAGGTTTGGAGGCAGCAAGGCACAAGGCAGGCACTAGGACCTGCGCGGAATCCTGGCAGGGCAGGTTTGGAGGCAGCGAGGCACAAGGAAGGCACTAGGACCTGCGTGGAATCCTAGCAGGGCTCGGAGGCAGCAGCAGCCGCGACACACCCAGACACTGCAGCCGACACACTAACGTGTCGCGACACACAGTTTGGAAAGCTCTGGTCCAGTGGATTCCACAGATTGAAGTTCTCCAACCTGCCACTGGTTCTAGGAATGTAGTGGGCAAATGTGAGGTCACTTATAGGCTTCATGCAGGTGCTTCATGTTGCCAAGATGATCTGATGTGCTTCTTCCAGACACGGAGGCTATGCCATCTGCCTCAAACAGCTGCTTTGTGGTGCGGAGCCTACCTCCAATGCTTTGGCTGGAAAAAGCTGGCTTTTGCCACGGAGAAGATTAGGAGCAGTGCAAAGCCTAGCAAAGTAAAGGGGCTGTTTCACTCTGACAGTGGGAGCCACGCTGCTCTGGGAAGCAGCATCGAGTGAGATCTCTGCCAGTGCCTTCGTTCAAGAGGCACGTAGCCTTAATGTAGAGACTCTCCACTCTCTCCTCTTTGAGCATCGTATTACTATAGCAGCAATCCACTGTAAGGAGAAATAGGGTAGTTCATAGTGTGACTTAGCTTGTCTTACCTTCAGAACATCAGCGAGAAGGTCATCCAAGGATCTTCTTGGTGGCCAGAAGCTTAAACTCAGAGAAACCAACGTTAGGCCCAAGTTCCAGCCTTGGAAGCAAGCCAATTCTCCAGTAAATGTTTTCTACTTATGAAAACAGATAAGCAACACTTAAAGCTGTTTAAATTCAATAAGTACTGAACAATGCATTAAAAAAACGTATTTGGTTCAAAGCTGGCCTGAGAAAGGAAGAAAGAGAGGAAAGGGTTTTATATGCAATGAGAGACAGAAGTCCTACATGTAATTTTCTTCATGCCTAGAATGCAGAGCTGACAGCATGAATTAATAAATAAGAACAATCTGATTAATTCAGTAATCAGATGCATGGGCCAAATGCTTGCTGATACTAATAAAATAACCTCACCAATGATTTACAAAATTAATTTCAAATGAAATTTTAAATGAAGTTCTGTCACTTTGGATTAGAGAAGAAAGCTCTTTATATACCATATATTTACAGGAACAGATCATACAAATGTGAATTCTAACTTTTATCTGCTTCTCCTACCCAAAAGGGGAGGCAAAGTAACGCACTGGAAGTGTTTGCTCATGCTAAAAATGTTCCTCTCCACATTAAGATTCCTAATCCTTGTCTATACATTGAGCAGAAACTGGTAGCTTGTCTATAGGAATGTTTAGCACGTTTAAGAAGGGATGTCTGAAAACTAATCTACATGCAACATCTTTGCATTGGAAACAGCCTAGTCAAACTCCTTCTCTGCAGATCGGGCAGGTTGTTCTGTTTCAGATTTTTATTTAAACGTGTGATCAGACACCTTCATTTTAAGGTGGCATGATCAGGCCGGCTATCTTTCTGTTGCATTCCAGGCAAAGAAAAACTGCTCCCATTTCATGTCTAAAAGCATTAACACTGACAAGAACAATGAAATACGGATCTCCATCACACCCAAGCAAGAGGGTAGTTTTGTGGCTGGAGAGCAGAATATGTTCCAGACACCACTTTGTCTTCCATGGCAGGGTGATAGGAAAACTTGGGAAGGATGGCTGGGGAACGAGAGGTGACAGCACTGTTCACACCCTTCCAAGTCTCTTTTGTCCCAAGGCAGTCACAAAAAACCTTGACCCATCAGAATTGCATCACTGTAGTGGAGGACAGGAAGGCCTGGCGTGCTATGGTCCATGAGGTCACGAAGAGTCGGACACGACTGAACGACTGAACAACAAAAATATCACTTCTTGGCCTCTTGGCTAAGATTCTCTCTCTCTCTCTCTCTCTCTCTCTCTCTCTCTCTCTCACACACACACACACACACACACACACACACACACACATCACTGCATAGACCCCCCCCCCCTGGGTGTCCCATATAGTTTAACCTGAGCCAGGGTTGGGAGAAGGTATGAGTCCATCACTGGGACATGGAACCACAGCAACCCATTCAGTAGAAAAAGCCTTTTTTAATTCTGTTTCTACTCAAGTATTACTGAGCCAAGTCTATTGTGATTTATTGGCTGCATCATACAATCTGGCCATTTCCCCACTAGTGACATAGTGTCTTTCAGAAACATCCAACCAATATTGTGCCAAAATAAGACGAACGAGGACAGAATTAACATCACTTCAATTCCAGCAGGGCCATCTACTGTATGAACCTACCTTAAGTCACTACTGGAGAAATAGCTCTTGACTTTCACTCCCATAGAAATCTCTGATTTGCTTTGAGAAGTTCAAACTTCTTTACAAGTCTGTGCCTTCACTTATTAGCAAGAAGAAACTGTTGCGTGTTAATAGGTCCGTGCATTACCTAGATATGGCTGTGTAAGCTGAGGTGTGAGTGGGAGCAGTTTTTAATCAGTGGCTTGTTCGTGGGGGAACAAGTTTGGCCACTTCATTTTTTTCTTGTAAGCTTATCTCCTCTTCAATAGAATCTACAGTGGTAATTTAGTTTTAGTTACTGATGTCAACAGTAACCCTTAACATAACTCAGATACAACAATACAACATGGCTAGGATTATGGTTGGAAGTGAATTGGGAAAGAGATTCTTTGACTTTGTAGATTTCTTGACTTAGAAATAGGTCTGAGATGAAGATAGGGAATGGTTACAATTTCTGTTCGATGGAAAATAGGGAATAAATCAATAAAGTAGGGCAAAATAGGGTCGTTTTATACACAGCTTGTATTTACTTGTCTGTGACAACGGAACTGAGTTGTTGATGAACATAAAAGAAAATTTGAAATCGGGTCATATATTCCACGGTGACATGAAATAGAGAATTATGTGGAATTTTGCTAGCAGAACACTGCAGTACTGCGACTAATGAAAGGAACTCATTTAACCTGGTTTGTTGTTACACCTAAGAGCAAAGAGCAAGTATGTTAACTGTACAATCTACCATCTTCTCCATTTCAAAAAATAGAGCAAGAAATATTTCTTATACACATGGTAACAACTTATTTTCCTATCTGGGTAAGATGTCCAGCTCAGCATATGTAGTATATGGAACAGTTTGGCAAAACAAATGATTATTATCTTATTGCCACCAATTGTCTCTTTTATGGTACTAGAAGATTCACATGCTATTTTAATAATTTGTTTATATGCAATACCATAAGCAGATAAGCTACCAATTATAGGAATGAAGGGGAACACTTTTATAAAATTGTTTCAGAGAATGATGCAACCACATTTTATTGATTTTTTTTTTATAAAAACTGTTTTTTGAAAGCAGAATAAAAAATCTTCTGAACAAGATTCATCTAATTCACTGAGCCCGTATGTTGAGCCTGGAGTTAACAGTGAGACTATGCACTAAGATGTTAAAAGTTTCTAAGTATCTTGCTGAAATTGGAGATGGAATTTGAGAAGAAGAGAGTCTGCAAACACCAGAGCAAGAAATCTCTACACTGTTGTAGTTATGGAAATAACATGGTTTCTTCCATCAATGTGTCCACTTTACATTATTCAGCACAAAGCTTTGTAAAATAAGAATCCTGGGAATATCACAATATAACAGGGAAAAGGTACAAATAACAGCTTCATAAACTGAGAAATGTACATAAATAAATCATGCAGATGGGGCCGGTTTGCTTAGCTGGCAAGAAACAAAATAAGGAAAATCTGCTTGTTAAACAATAACCACAGAATGTGCTTTTATGATTTTTCCCCCTTTCTTCACCACAGTAATTCATATTAGAGCTAGAAGCGGTTGCATGTTAAATGAAATCATTCAGCATTGTTCTCCTCGTATTGCAAACAGCTGACTAATGTTGTTTTAAGATGCCTCCCAATAGAAAGTAAATATTCCTCCAATGTTACACATTTCACAAAATTTAATAAATATGAACTGTAAATAAAGTCACAGGCAAATTTCAGACAGTTTTATTAGCAGATTGTTGAAAAGGAGGAGGAGAAAAAAAAAAGAGGAAAATTAAATACAATACCAGGAAACGTGGTTCTCACATGAAACCAGGCTCAGATAACTAGACTACCATAGAAAAATTATCCAATTCTTGCATTATGATGTAAAAACAGGTTTTGTACAGATTTTGTACAACAAAATTCATAATAACTTTTTTTCTCATTTTTAGAAAACTTTAAATATATAGATAAAAATAGACAATTTTCATAGGTCCTACATGAAGATGAGAATGTTCTGTTCCAAAGGGTTGCATAGAGCGCAAAAGGTGATTATAATATAGAACAACTAGACATTAATATCTTTAAGAATACAAAAAGCATTTAAACAATAACATGAACACAACATTTCTTCATATTCTAGGCGAAAGGAAAAAAAAACTTGGGTAACTAAAGGGAGAAGAAACCCAAATTCATCATACGGTAGCATTTCATGAACTGTAATATTTACACATGTTTTAACAAGATATACTTCTCCTCAATTAGCATCTCCATTTACTTATGTTCCAAACCAAACAATGATTAATACCTACGGTGTCTCGAAAGAATACACTGTAAAAATGATCACACGGACTCATGTGTGGGTTTTTTTGCCAGGACAAAGGAATGGCAGATACCACGACCACCGTTTTTGCCAGGGAGCAAACAACTCAAACCCCTCTCTCTTCTCATAGAAATAGCAGTTTGCCACAAAGTTCATCAAATGATAGCTGTTAACCCTTTAATGACTGCAGTATTTTTTTAGAGGAATATTTAAGATTTTCTTAAGTATTAAGGACTTTAAAAAAAAAAACAACCTCCTGTAATAAAGGTTTTGTTTTGTGTTTTAAATATACTTTTTAAGACATAAAATTAAGGTGGTCTATACGCATGCCAAAATTAACAAAAGCCAGATTCAAAAACTCTCTGATGCCCAAAAGTTTGCCTTGCCAACAGATTTAAATTTGGACACATTGCTGGTCATTCAGATGAGCGAGCACTTACAGTACGTTCCCATTTACGAATTCATACCAAAGGCTTTTTCTGCATTATTAGAGACCCAGAAAGCATGAACAATCTTCCAAGTAGGCTTTAAAGGGGTAACTTGGAGAAGTAGGCAGAGCCAAGAAAAAATTGAAGATGTAGAAAACACTCGTTTTCAGCTTGCTTCCAGTTATGAGCACAAAGGTGAAAAACAGATACCATTTTTATAAAGACGATAAAAATAACACAGAACCAGACTCGCCTACAATGGTGGGTAGGAAGGACAAAAGACTTTAAATTCATCACTTATCTCTATGTGGCATTGGACTGATACATCAAGTGTCTTTACAGCCTTGGGGATTTCCCCCCCCTCCCCAGCAATGTTGAAGTAATATGACATTAATATAGAAAAATATTTCTGGGGAGTTGACTTGATTGGGGGCCACAACCCACTCCGAAAAGTGCCCTCTCACAGCATATACATATTAATGTGGCCGCCACTCCCAGACGCCTAAGATTCCCTTCATTAACACTGTGACTTCAAGACAAATATTTACATGCCTGCATGCGTTAAAATTAGAAAGATGGTGTTTGGACCAACAGGGTGACAAAACATATTCTCTAAAATTGTTGTTTTCCTAAAATCTAGTATACTACTGCATACATAATATTTTCCGTGAGTGGTTTGTGGTTATATACTGTACACCTGAACAGTTTCAGAAGCAAGGAACGACTTGTCGTCGTTCCTCTCCCAATATACTGCCAGTTTAACATGAGAAATTATAAGCAATCTTCTTCTTCTTTTTAAGAAAAGAGTGATTACTGCAAAGAGTAAATAATGCTGTTGAAACTCTGTACTTCCTTTGTTGAGATAAAACTGGTTTAAGTTCTATAAGGTACCATTGCCTTGGTCTCTTGGAGAGTATGTGTGAAAAATCCATTTCCCAGAATTTGAAGGGGAAAAAAAAGGTATATAACATTTTGATTTAGCTTCAGTTTTTAGGAATCTTCTGATGCCCATTTTAGAAATATTCATTTTTTCTACCATCTTGCTGGTTTGACATAACAGTGCTTAGGATGAGAAGTGGAAGATTTCCTTGATGTGCCTAAGGATTCAGAAGAGAACATGGT
This sequence comes from Charina bottae, assembly GCA_023362775.1. Classification (NCBI taxonomy): domain Eukaryota; kingdom Metazoa; phylum Chordata; class Lepidosauria; order Squamata; family Charinaidae; genus Charina; species Charina bottae. Next base: position 1,923,126 of record JALMGJ010000004.1, on the reverse strand, counting down.
TCTTATTCCATTGAAATGGGAATATACAGTTTTGCTGTGGGGTCTCAGTACAGATTTCCTGGTAGCTGGTTGTTACTAGAGAGCTACGTAAGTTGTAGAAACGCCTTCCTTAACGCAGGATGGACCCTGGGCAATGCAATGAGGGTGCTCCGGTCAAAAGCTCAAAATCTCTGCACATAGCTATGTGAAGTGATAACGTTTTCTGCAAAGCACCCTTGTTTTTGCAGAACCTCCGAAACACGGGCTGTCTTACTGCAGAGTTCTCTGAACTGTAACACACATTGCTCCAACTGGACAAACTCAGTACATGACAGTAGTTTTCAGATAAAGTCTTCCATCTGAAATATACATAAGAAAGATATTGGACATTCTTTATTAGAATAACATTACAATAACAGCTTCCCTAGGAAAGATGAGGAGTATATTTTATCTTGTAGGGAAGGTACATTTCCTATCTATTAACAAGTTATGTTAATTCAACCTCCCTGGCTTGAAGGCTACTGTATACAGGTAGTCCTTGACTTACAACCATTCGTTTAGCAACCGTTTGAAGTTATGATGGTGCTTAAAAAAGTGACTTACGACCGGTCCTCGCACTTACGGCCATCTCAGCATTGCCATGGTCATGTGACTAACATTCAGGCACTTGGCAACCAGCTCACATTTACGATGGTTGCAGCATTGCAGAGTCACGTGATCGCCATTTGCAACCTTCCCAGACGGCTTCCGACAAGCAAAGTCAATGGGGGAAGCTGGTTTCGCTTAACGACCGCAGTGATTTGCTTAACAACCATGGCAAAAAAGGTCGTAAAATTGGGCATGACTCATTTAACAACCGCCTTGCTTAGCAATGGAAGTTCCAGTCCCAATTGTGGTCGTAAGTCGAGGACTACTCTGTAAATGATTGCATATTGCAGAGCTTTCCAAACTTTTCACGTTGCTGACACACACCAACGGTGGCGGCGGCGGTGTGGCCTGCGGTGTCCTGGTCTGTTGCGCAAAAAACCCGGAAGCGCTGATGGGGGGAACCGGAAGAAGCAGCACCCCTGACAATCAGCGCTGCCGCCGCCACCATCCACTTGAACTAAAACTCATTTCATCCAAAAGCCTCTGCTGCTGCATCATAGCTACTTTACTCTGAAAGGAAACATTTGCTCCTGGAAAATATCTGTAGCAATTTTTGGACTTGGTAGCAAAAGCAGATTTTTTCACTGTGGAACCACACTGCCCAGGAAAACCTCATCTTTAATAGAATTCTTCTTCCTCGTACTACTTGGATGTCAGATTATTTTAAACATCCTAGCTATCTTTATTTTTAATAAAATTTTCTCCTGTACTTGACTTCCCTGTCTGATGCTTTTACAATTCCTATGTTTTCTTAAACCTGTAAAAAAAACCTCTGTTAATTGTGTTAAAGTAGGATCTCTGAAAAAAAAACTGATTAAAAATGCTAAGGCAGTAAAACTAGTTTGAAAATAAAGACAATTCAAACTACAGCAATAGAACTTAACATTGCAGCTACCATGCCAACTCACTTCATAGGGTTGTTGTTGTGGGGAAAATAGGAGGAGGAAGGAGTATTTGGTATGTTCGCTGCCTTGAGTTATTTATAAAAATAATAAAGGCGGGATAGAAAATAAATAAACAAACAAATAAAAAAAGAAGAATTCTTCCAGTTCTCCTTATAATACAGCTATTATGTGCATTTCTAAACGTGGGTGAGAAGCTTGGGACAGAATATTTACTAGATACTGCTGAACAACGGTGATTCTCTCTGATAAACTGAACATTTGTCAACCAGATTATATGTTTACACCTTTATCTGCAAACCTGTTCTTTGGCAGCCCTTAGGTAAAGGTAAAGGTTCCCCCCGCACATTTGTGCAGTCGTGTCCGACTCTAGGGGCCGGTGCTCATCTCCGTTTCTTAGCCGAAGAGCCAGCGTTGTCCGAAGACGCTTCTGCAGTCATGTGGCTGCATGACGCACATGGAACGCTGTTACCTACCCACCGAAGTGGTACCTATTCATCTACTTGCATTTGCATGCTTTCGAATTGCTAGGTTGGCAAGAGCTGGGGCGAGTGTAGGAGCTCACTCCGCACGCGGGGCTAGGGATTCGAACCTCCGAACTTGCAATCTTCCGATCGACAAGCCTGGCGTCTTACCCACTGAGCCACCACGCCCCTTTTGGCAGGCCTTAAAATTAATTAAAAAAATAATTAAATTAATTAATTAAATTAATCCTGATTCAGAAGCATAGAACAAGGTCGTTTTTATTACGATTTGCATTCTAAAATGAAAAAGAAAAGCTATTTGTATTTTAATCTATTGACTAAAACAACTCTTCCGTTTCAGGAGGGCCTATCCTGGAGGTGTTCACAGGGCGTGGTCAAAAAGTTCAACACAATGCTGTGATCAAAGCTCACCCATTTTTATGTGCGTCACAATGTTGTAGTACGTCATTCCACACATAAACGCCAGGCAGAGCTTTAATCAAAACAAAAAATTGCTTTTTGACCATACCCAGTGGACTTATTCCCTGGCTTATCCAGGGAATGTAAGCCTTGCTCAGTGAGGAAATTTAGAGATGTTATTGTTCATTATTTATTCCATTTTTATCCCACCACAGTCTAAGCCATCTTGGCAGCTAACGTATTTGTCTGACTTATTTATGAGATACAAACACAATGCATGTTTTGTCATTTTGATGACACCTTGGCTTGGTGCAATTACCAGTGTCAATTTGACTTTTTAACCAACCAATTTGAGTAGTTCTCTAGATGGATTAGCATCCGACTCATCTGTGGACTGACTCCCTTGTTTATACCAGTGGTACCGTTTCAAAAAGTTGCTGAAGACCAATTACAGAAGAGATGATTAAATTATGAAATCCACCATTACTTTAAAAGCCTGATCTAAAAAATAGGCCCTTTAAGAAACATCATGAGAAGATAATATATGTCCTTCTTTTGACGACCAAACTAGACTACTCAATAAACTCAGGGACACCAAAAGAGCACAAATATTTTGAGACTGAAACAGCCAATCCTGACCTCTAAGTATCCCGAAATATCTGCTGGGAATCCACTGGACATTGTTCTGACTGCAAACTGATAAGCTTAGGAAAAGGTTGGATTTCTTCTGGCACAGCTAGCATGGGACGTTTGGAACACAGAGTAAACCTGTGCAGGTGATTCAAAGAACCCATAAACCTGAACAGTGCAAATTTCATTAATGATTCACATGTTTCCATTTACGTATCTTTTAAGGCTTGTTTTTGAATTGTGTCACCAATCTAACAAACAAGCATAAATCAGATGTTCCCATTTTCAACTGGATAAGCACATTTAAGCCCAGTGGATACCTGGTCCTGTCAAATTTGAAATGTCACCAGGATGTGGAATTAGCCTTGGAGACTGATAGGTACCCACAAAAGCTATTCTCATATAAGAAATATTTCATAGATATCTAAAATAGTAGTTTTAGAGTTCTCGCCATTTCTTCTGAACTTGCTTTTATAACTAGGATCAACTTGAAATATGTTTACCCAACATACTGCAAATCCTGAGTCAAAACTCACGTATAAATCACATATAACCATTTCAGTCAGAGGCTTCGAATTCCATACAGTTTCTATTAGTAATAAAAAGAATCAGGTGGTGTCTCAATCAAATGAATTAAATTAAGTTAAATTAAATTAATAAAAGTCACTAATTCACACACCAGACTGGTGAAGGGACTTAAATGTAACTATTTTTGGAGAAGGGCAGTTGATGTGTTACTGGAAAGATAACTGCTGAACGTGCCAAATAACTTTTTGATTGCAGACCACATCTGGCCTATAACGTTGGAGTAAGTAAAAGGGCCTTCCGGGAACCAGGTGTTTCCCACACAAAATAGCCATCCACCCATAACTCATGGGGAAAGGTTAGAATTCTTTCCTCTGACGTCTAATTTTATAAACCCACAGCTCTGGTGCCATTGCGTTAATGGGATAATAAGGAGTCATGTGATGACTCCATGCACTCCAAAGTGAAATTCCAAAAAGTGAAAATTCCAGAACACCACCGAGGAGAGAGAATACTTTCTACAAGAAAGCATGGAGGCTATTTGCAGCTGGAGCCATTCTTGCTCCTTCACCTAGCATAGAAAATGGGTTTCCTTCTGGCGAGAAATCACTTAAAAAGAAAGCTACAACATCTTTGTCCTTATTTCTGAATATAAATGTTTTCCTTAACATTTTCCCCTGAACCCTTGACTCACAGAAGCATGTCATCCAACAGAAAGGTCTCAAATTTCTCCAGCACATAAACTGTGCTCCCTAAACGACTTACTGCAGATTCTCACAACTGAGTCCTGAGTTTCATTCATAGATTTTGGGAGGGGGGGCTCTAAAGAGTAGCTCTTATATTGTCTCTTTATATGCTAAACTACTAAGGTCTATATGCCAACTGAACTAACGTTCCTAAAATAAACTTTCAAGCTGATTTTCCAGTGTAAGTATTGCATTTCCGCACTATTTCACCTCCAATACAGCAAAAAGGTTGACCTCAATCAGCTGTTTGCCTTAAAGAGAGCAGAAGGGAACTGCCATTGGGTGCCAATGGGACCATGGGGTCAAAAAAGTGAAGATGGTGGTCGGAGTATCATGATTGAAACCCCATGTGTCAAAGGGATGGGGCTGCAAATGCCACCTTGACTCTTTTGACTCCACCATGGACACTGCTAGGTGCCGCTCTCCTTAGCTTCCAACTTCAACTAAAGACTGAGTCTCTTTGCTGACCCAGACCAATGGTTGAATCTGTATGGAATGCAGTGTTATTTGTACATTTGGGTCGTTGTTATCATAAAAGGTAAAGGTAAAGGTAACCCCCCGCACATTTGTGCAGTCGTGTCCGACTCTAGGGGCCGGTGCTCATCTCCGTTTGTTAGTCAAAGAGCCAGCGTCGTCCGAAGACGCTTCCACGGTCATGTGGCCGCATGACACGCGCAGAACGCTGTTACCTACCCACCGAAGTGGTACCTATTCATCTACTTGCATTTGCATTCTTTCGAATTGCTAGGTTGGCAAGAGCTGGAGCTAGTGCGGGAGCTCACTCCGCACGCAGGGCTAGGGATTCGAACCTCCGAACTTGCAATCTTCCGATCGACAAGCCTGGCGTCTTACCCACTGAGCCACCACGCCCCTATTGTTGTTGTTATCATATTTTTAATTGTTATATTTAATATATATTTTTAATTATTAATTAATTAAATTAATTAAATTAATTATTTAAATAATTATATATAATATTTAATTATATATAATTGTTGTTATCATAGTTGTGTTTAAAATTTCAATTTTGTGTAGTAGTTTTCCACAGTTCAAACTTTTATAATTTGGTGTGTTCTATTGGTTTGTTTCATAGTATTCTTCTATACGAGTAATTGGAATGAAAAGCAGGCTAAAAAGAAGCATGCACATTCAGAATTCTCATTCCCAAGGAGAACCATCAAAAATGCAGGTGGAAGTTTGGAATCAAGGCTGTGACCCCCACAGGCAGCAGGGCCAGAAACAGGAGGCCCACTCGTCCAGCCAGCAGCTTCATGGATGATTCCATATCCAGCTAAACAACCATGCAGGGAAGTTCAGTTCTATTTATTGATTGATGATGTTTATATCCTTCCCTAATCTCATAACAGACTCCTTAGCTTGTTATATAGCAGCCTTCTCTGTGTACTCAGGGATGAACAAATTCTTGGACTCAAGGGTCCCATCGGACTTTGGATGGCATCTCAAGGGGCACACTCTGACAGTGGGTAGAACCAGGTCCCATTTCAGAGGGTGGAGCTTTAAGGCCACCTTTCTCCTACTTAAAATCTCCACCAGTGCAAAGAAAGGGCCCAACTGTGGGCATCCGCCCATTTTTGCCCCCAGTTGTTCTAGGAGCCATGTTGGTGGGCAGCCCAGGATCCTTGGATTGCACTCTTTCACTCCTAATTACAACAATTCATTAAGTTAAAGAGAGGCATTTCCTGTCAGGAGGAAATGTTATTGAAAATAGCAGCTATTTTGTTTCCCCTGAATTTTTTGCAGGCATCGAATGCTGTTTGCCATTTTTCATTTAGCAGCTGTACACGAAAGCTCATAAGCACACAGCCTCTTCATCCCGATGTTGATAAAAGCATCTGTGATCCATAGCTCAAGAGCGTTCAGATTATAGAATTGCTGGGTTTATTTGTTTTAATAAGGCAGGGTGAATGTGAATCGCCGTGTAATCCTAACCTTCCATTCAATGCAGCTTTTTAATAATTGAAGGAAAAGGAACAAGAACAATAAAAAGGAGACAAAGGCAAACAAATGGAAAATGATTCATGCAATTTTTGACAAAACAGCATCAGGAAATCCAAATAAAAGCAACATCTTGCAACAGATGGAAGACAAACTCTAGCCCTTACCAAAATACTACAATGGAGTAACTAATTAAGGATAAAATCAATTTTTGCCTTGCCTCCATAGATCTCATTTAAGATGCAAACAAAGGAACTCTTATTTACCACAGATCCAAGACAAGGCTGATGCGCTGAGAAATCTAAGATCTTATCAACAGGAAAGTGTTTAAGATAAAGCCAAGGCGTATTTAAAAATGTTAAAATGGAAGAGATCATAACGGAAAAGTAATTTCTAAGTGGAAGTAATCTTATCAGCTGCTGATTCTTTTCCCCAGCATTTTTACTCCAGAAGTCTACATATCCAAGGCTTACGGGAAAGCCCTAAATCCTAGCTAATACTGTATATATCTAAGGGTGCTTTCTTCTGAGATCATTAAGATCATCTAATGCTAGCTTTTCCCAGTGATAATGACTCAGGAAGGAATTTTTTTTCCAGCCCTTCAGCCCAAGAATCTCCAACTAGCCCAGGTGATTGTGCATTACAAAAGAATATTAATCAATGTGAGCAAAGATTCTTTAAGATGTCTCTTGTAGCTTCAAAAACAACTATAAACAAGTATGTAGAACAGAGCATCATACATAAATATCACCCAATTAAGATCAAGTATATCTCTGCCTATTACTTCTGTACAATGGAACATAGTAAATGAAGGACTGTGACTATGGTTACTATCTGAAGTGCTTTTCACGTCCGTCATCAGAATTTATAACATGACTGGAATTAACTTATGTCATTACATGGCTTGCCATTTGTTTATTACATCTGCAAGTCTAGAAAAATATGTCCAATCTGTAATGAGGGAAGGCCAACAAACAATTCAGCTGCAAGCGTAGAAACAGATTAGGGTTAGGGTTATTGCTTTTAATTCAAGACACACCAAGTTCTCCTAATAAACTGAGCATGTTTGTGCTTCTCACAATCCAAAGAAGTCTGTGATGAAAGGGAGAAATCTTGATCAGCAAATCTTTCTCCCTTCCTCCTTTGAAATGCAAGGCAGCTTTCCAGAACATCCATGTTCCAAACAATTTGCATTAATGCACTTGTAGATATTTGTACCTAAACAAATTGTTTGATGATGAGGATGATGGATGATAACAATAACAATAATGCCAGCAGAGGGAGCAAAGGACCGTTCTGGATGAAAGGGGACCCATCTCTTGATGTGACTTAGTGCCGTGTCTAAGAGGACTCTCATGTTTTGATAGCATGTTTGTGGTTAGAAGAGAATTTGATAAAAATTACCTCCCTTTTCATGAACTGTTCATGTTTTTCCTCCTGAAAGTTGGGGGAGGGCAAGGGAGTCGATAAAGAGAGTGGACACACTGTTCCCATGGAGTAGAAAATCGTACAAGGACAATCATTAGGAATGGCCTTAACCACTTTGTGAAAAAAGAGGAATTAATTTTCCCAATATAGTATGTTATTTTTGGAAATCATAGATAAATACAGATCTATCCTTTCAGCGTTCCATGAAAAAGTGTAGCGATCTTATTGTAGCTTCAGTCAGCACCTTTATTTTACCACTTGCAATATAACATCTACAGGTATAATGACGGCACTGCCTGATCTGCAGATGAAAGGACAGATCGGAAAAGGGGAAAGAATAAATTAGTGATAATCTATGTTTTGTGGTATTCCACTAAGCTTGAATACCTCAAAGCCTTTGTTGCATTTTACGTATTGCAAAGTGATATAATGACAAATAAATCTCGCTTAAGTCAATTTTTCCCCTGGTTTTGTTAGCTTGTTTTGTTTGCTGTTTATCACAAAGGAAATCTGTCAAAACAGCAAACAGAGAAGTAAAATATCTGTCCTAATTTTAAGTATGTAATTATATATATTTTCAGTATTCAGGCATATTTTGTTTTGAAGGCAAGTTTCCACCGGAACATATGCTAGTTATTACTCAAGACTGTTTTTTCAAAGCTTTTCAGAAGTAAGAACATAATAGAAAAATGTCTATTTTATCAATATTAGCTTAAATGTTGTGTTTTTCAGTAGGCAAAAAAGTCCCAAGGCCACATTGCCATTATATGAGCCTTTTTTCCCTCTGTAGACACTAGGGGCAAAATCTACAAGATGGAAGGCGTGGGCACCAATTCATTTTATAGGAATGAATGGAAGGGAATGGAAGCATTAGGTAGCAGGAAACACCATCTGAGAAATGCAGTTAGTACAAAAACTATATTCAGAAGGTTTAGCATTAAAAGTCTTCGAGCTGCCCAAAATTACGGTCTAATTTTATATCTTTAAAGGTTCCTCCTGCACATTTGTGCAGTCGTGTCCGACTCTAGGGGCCGGTGCTCATCTCCGTTTCTTAGCCGAAGAGCCAGCGTTGTCCAAAGACGCTTCCACGGTCATGTGGCTGGCATGACGCACGCGGAACGCTGTTACCTACCCACCAAAGTGGTACCTATTAATCTACTTGCATTTGCATGCTTTCGAATTGCTAGGTTGGCAAGAGCTGGGGCTAGTGCGGGAGCTTACTCCGTCACGCGGGACTAGGGATTCGAACCTCCGAACTTGCGATCTTGCGATCAACAAGCCTGGCATCTTACCCGCCGAGCCATCATTCCCAAATTTTATATCTAGTCAGAAGTAAATTCCATTGAGTTCGATTTCATTTTCTTCCACTTAAGTACTTGTAAAATTTTAGCTTAGATTTTAATTATTGTAAGAATCACGAAAAATGCTAGAAAAGTGGCAGTTTGCTAGCCATACTCTATACGTTTAATTGGTAGCCTTGCGACCAATTTTAATAATTTGCTATATTCTTTTCTGCATCATCTGTCAATACAGTATTGTATCTCTGTTCTAGGACATCTTGACTTGGACCATTAATTAGCTTTGGGATCTGACTATGGAACTGCCATCAGGAATTTTACTCATTCTTCCTAAGTTACACCGATTTCAACTACGTCCAAGGGAGATACAACATTGTTACTCCTTAGTAACTATACTTTATGATACATGTTTATTTTATTCCTACATATTTACATGCAGACCTAACTGCTTCTTGCATCAGTAGTCCTTGAAAATTATTTAAGGTGAAACGTAAGAATCTGATGAATAAATTAGAATAAGCTGCTTCTCAAATTATATTGGTTTTCCAAGGAAATTGGCAATTGTGTGGCTTGTGGCCTTTTTCTTGTTAGAATTTCATCTGTCTGCAAAATTTTCCAAGTGTGTTGCCTCATCCACAGAGCGGTGTGTGCACAATAGCTATAGGATGACAAAAAAAAATCTCCTTGTGAAGATAATTCCATGATCCAAGGGCCAATTTCAAATTACTTTCTAAGTGGCACTTCCCCAAAGCGTTTTTACTCATCTCCAATTTCTAAACCACACAGAGGGGCATTCTCTTCTGAAACCCATTCTCCAATGCCCTTCTCCTCATTAGGGAGTTTTCAAATTTTCAAAGAATTTACACCAGTAACGGAGAGGGTGCATTTTCATTGTGTCACTCGACTGAATAAATTTGTCTTCATTGTCCTATGAAACCACAACCGTTTGCATAGTTCAAGTACAGGTTTATTGTTCTAACAGTGTTGTACTTATCCTTGAAAAATGAATCTCTCGTTCATAAATCTTATTATGTACCATGTTAAATTTTGTATAGCAGCAATCTTGCATTGTAACCATCTCTTTGCGTTCCCCCATTACGATCTGCTCCAACATTAACTACTTGATACATTTCCTTGGGATATAGGTGGTCCCATCCTTAAGTGAGAGCCTTAACCTTTGCTTCTGAAAGACTAATCACTGTCCTTTTAGATCCACAACTTTTATAGAAATTGCTTTCTGCAAAGCACTTCATCGCATTTCATCTCCTAATGCTTCCCTATTCTGAGTTTAACCTGACAGTTTCAATATTAATTTCTATCTTCAGGATGGTTTCTGCTTTTGAATTCACTTCCATTAAAGATCTTGTTATTATTATCTAAAATGAAGGCTTTTACTTCATTTGATTATGACCTATCCTTGCAATGATGAAGTTTAATCTTGTTTATTCAATTTTACTCTAATAATATACATTCAGCAGGTTTTGCTTCACTGTTCATAATTCATTTTCCACCCTCTTCTGCGCCTCTTTTACAAATGATACAAGCTAGGTTTTGTATCTATGTAATGACATTCACAAAAATAATTGGGTTTATTTTAAAGATGTTAAATGAAACATGGTAGCTTAGAAAAATTAACCTGCAATTTTTGACAGATCAACAGGACTTCTGGAAAACACTGGACGAGACATTCTGTAGACTGTAAGATTGTCACTAAGGCATGATAATACTTCACTTTCTAATGTAGCTGTCATCCCAGTAACTCAAAACATATAAAAATGTATTTCCCCCCCCCCCTCAGGTTGTGAGCCCAAAGGGCTTTTTTTCTTTAAAAACAAAAAACAAAAACCCTTCAATTATAACAACATTTAAAACATACAAACTTGTGCAACTTTTATTTTAATGAAAATGAGAAGTTCATTAAAGAAGATAAATATTTCATTAGATGTTAAATAAAACAAAGAGATATTTTTGGCTTCTCTCAGCACAAAATTCCTTTGAAAGATTAATTAATACATGCAAATTATGCAAATTAGACCCATGCAAATATTTTATGAAGACAATTAAGGGAACCATTAATTACAGCTTTTTTTGCTTCAGTGAGATTCATTCATTTAATTTTAATTTCACTTTAACTGTTCTGATGTATAATCTTGCAGCTCAGAACTTTTATCTTTCCTGGGAGCTCCGTTTAACTTATACATTTCATCAAGTGAGCAGCAACACGGTGTGAAGAGAGAGTCTCTGAGCTTCACTCGGGATCAAGAGAAAATTTGGTCAGCCTGCACTTGGAGGAACTGGGAAACAGGAAGAGAATCGGAGCTCATGCTTGGACAAGGTTCAGTTGCTGAAAAAGCAATTAATTTACTTTGGCTGTGCTAATATAGGGGAATTAGAAAGTGTGACACAAGACAAATAGAAATAATTAGTTCTCCGAAATGATGTTCTCATTAATATGGTTTGAACAGTAGGAAAACACACACACACACACACACTTGTGGCAGGTCTGTGTTCTGCCCCTAGCTACAGGAATCAAGATAATGCAAAAAGCAGCTTTTTTTCACTTAAAAAAATAAAAACAAAGGGAAAAAACCCTCTATGAATACTTCGTTTCGTTTTTAATTTGGGGAGTTTTTTTTAAAAAGTCCACAATCGATCCGACCTTCCATTCTAATTCTCTCGGATTCCCATTGAAGGCTTTATGGGTCAAAAGACACAATATGTAATAATGCAATGACCACTTAGAAATCAATTGTACCGAGCCTCGTGGTAAATCTGTTAAATACGTATGTACAGGACCGAGTCCTTTGGCTTTAGAACCCAGTAAATCGTCTCGTTCTCACACGCATCACACATGCACACACGTACACCAGATATATTTAGATTTCAGCTTTGTTTATTGAAATCAAATTTTATGGCGTGCGGTAGGGAATAATATGTAATGTGCTTATGTGGCTGTTTAAGCTGCAATAGAAATAGCATTATCTTATCAAAAGTTTCCTTAACGTTCTCTTTTATACTTGACAGCATCAAAGTTTTTCTACTTACTGAAGCTTTAAACAAACAGATGGATACTGCAGGAAGTGAATTTTCTGCTGCTTTATACTTTAATGATCATTGCCAATCATAGCACGCAAGGCATTTTTCTTTTAGCAGAACCGTGGCGAGGTGGGTGTGGGGGGAGAAAACTTGCACAGATTAGGAAAAGAAACCACTAATCCTAAATTCTGGTTGTTGATGTCCTGCATTGGAGGAGAAGAGGGCTATCCAATACACGCCTTAAGGGAGCATTTTTGAAAACTCTTGTCTGCCTCAGAAAAGGCAGAGAAAAATCCTGTCTCCTGCTTTTCATGGTGCAAGCTGACAAGCACGCAGATGACTTGACAGACCCATTCCTTGTCATCTCAATAAACCATGAAAAGAAGCTGTTAAGACAACAACCCCAATAACATTTTTTCTGCAAAAGATCCTTATGTCTCATTTCTGTATTATTTACATAGGTTTTCATATGCATGAAAATTCGCACATAGTTCCCTATGTGTTTTTTCCAAATACGGATATTTCTGCAGAGTTTTTAAAAGACAGACTGCCTGCCTTCATTTTTGTATGTAATTGCCCCTTATGGATTAAAGACCTACATCGCAAAATTGGGAAAAATGGAAAAAGGAAGGATAATTGTGTATCAATTCATATACGAATTCAAGAAGTCTGAATCAGGTTCGTATTGAAGTGGAACCAAAGACATTTGTCCAAGATCCCTTGCTGGCTGGGGAATTCCGGGAGTTGAAGTCCACACATCTTATAGTTGCCAAGGTTGAGAAACAGCGGTTTATCTGATCAGCATTGCCTGCTGAAGTTGATACTGTTGTTATAAGTCTCCATATTTAAGAACTCCAGTCTAAAACATTCTAGGAATCTGTTCCTAGAAGAATGGGCAGAGCGGCAGATACACTATCGGTCCACCAACAGGATATTGATGGCTGCAGACGAAAGAGCTACTGCAGTAGTATTACAATTTCTAATGATCAGGGAAAATTTTAAGGAGAACCTCAGTAACAGCAAAGGGAAAAGGAGTGCATTAAGTTTGACAGCTCTATGAGTAAGTATTTTGATACATTCTTCAACTGCTTCAACCACTTAAAGAGGCTGACAAATCTCATTTCAGTTAACTCTTTTCCAAGCCTTTGAAAAAAGTTTGATAATTTCCTTGCTTAACATAGCTTTTTAGTCTAGAATGGGAAATCACTTACTCTAGTGCATAGCTTTCCAAACTGTGTGTCGCAACACTTTAGTGTGTTGCAACACACAGTTTAGTGTGTCGCTAAACGGCGGCGGGGGTGTGCATGGTGGCGGTGCGGGGCTGCGCGTGGCGACGGCAGTGTGTATGGAGGCGGCGGCAGCAACGACGGCAGCAGCGCGCCATCAGCACTTCCGCGTTTTAGCGAGGCCGCTGCCACCACCATGCACACCGCCGCCGCCTCGTGCTACCCCGCGCCGCCGTTGGTGTGTCGCCAACGGCGGCAGTTTGGAAAGCACTGCTCTAGTGGATGCCATTCTGATTGGCCTGAAGGTGTAAATCCTTCCAGCTAAAGATCATTCTTATTTAACTTTATTGAATCTTCTTAATTCAACCTTGCCCTGGACAGTGTTCAGAAATATGCATGAGTGATGATTCAGTAGGTCCATTAATAGCTCATATTGTTTTCTTCTAAGATACAGGTAGTCCTCGCTTAACGACCATTCATTTAGTGATGGTTGACACAACGACGCTGAAAAAACTGACTTATGGCCAGTCCTCGCACATACGATGGTTGCAGCAGCCCCACGGTCACGTGAGTGCCTTTTTTGACCTTCCCAGCTGGCTTCTAGTAAGCAAAATCAATGGGGAACTGTGTGATTCGCTTAACGGCCATGTTATTAAGGGATCATGTGATTCGCTTAGCGACTACCAAAAAAATGGTCATAAAATTGTGGTTCACTTAACAACTGTATTGCTTAGCGACTGAAATTCAGGCCCCAATTGTGGTAGTTAAGCGAGGACTACCTGTATCTATGAAGAATCCCACCCCCAACTCCGAGTTGCCCCAAAAAGGATACCATGGTCGATGGTATCGAAAGCCGCTGAGAGGTCAAGAAGAGCAAGGATGGATGCACTGCCCCCATCCCGCTCCTGCCAGAGATCATCCATAAGTGCGACCAATGCCGTTTCCGTCCCATAACCAGGCCTGAAACCTGACTGAAAGGGGTCTAGATCATCCGTTTAATCCAGAATCCTCTGGAGCTGCAACGCCACCACTTTCTCAACCATATTCCCCCCCCTCAAAAAAATGATATCTCATCATTTACAATGTTCAGTTCAGTGGAAACGAAAGGTGAATTTTTTTTTTGTTTAAATCTAGACCTAAACAAACGCCCCAAATTTTGTCACAGGATGGACAGAAGAACAGAAAGAAGAATATTGGTCAGAACTTTTCTTTGTTACCAAGATTCTCGGCCAAACTGAGGTCAAAGAGACACAAGAAAAGATAAGAATGCTGTGTGCGGTTATATGCAAACATGGTCTGTTACAGTGAGAACGGCACCCTTAAAAGTGTCACAGCAACGGTATCTTTTGATGGCTTCTGCAGGGGCTCTGATCTCGTTGGTTTTCTGTATACTTTGTGTCCTAGTTTGAGGTCCAGTTTGCGTATGACCAGCGTAGCTAAAAATGGAAGTTTGCCGTCAGTTTCTTTTTCCATAGTGAATTGTATATTGGGGTGGGTGCCAATTTGGACCACCTAAACGGCATCCACCCCAATATACAATTCACTATGGAAAAAGAAACTGACGGCAAACTTCCATTTTTAGATACGCTGGTCATACGCAAACCGGACCTCAAACTAGGACACAAAGTATACAGAAAACCCACCCATACAGACCGGTATCTACACAAAAGTTCCAATCACCACCCACGACAAAAGAGAGGCATGATCAAAACCTTGGTGGATCGTGCTAATCGAAACTGTGAAACCCAATTTCTCAACAATGAACTTAACCATCTGAATTGGGTCCTACAGGCAAATGGCTATTCCAAGAATGAAATAAAAAGAGCCATCAAACCAAGAAAACAACATCCAACTGAAGAAAAACAGCCCCCCACAAACAAAGTATTCCTGCCCTACATCAAAGGAGTCACTGACCGCATGGGAAAACTGATGGAAAAACACAACTTTCAAACAGTCTTCAGACCCACCAGAAAAATACAACAAATGCTAAAATCAGCAAAAGACAAAAGGGACCCTCGCACCGCTGCAGGAGTATACCGCATACCATGCAGCTGTGGACAAGTATACATCGGAACCACAAAACGAAGCATTCACACCAGGATAAAAGAACACGAAAAACACTGCAGACTACAGCAACCGGAAAAATCTTCAGTAGCTGAACATGCTCTCAAGCAAACAGGACACAAAATCCTATTTGAAAACACAGAAATACTGGACAACACCAAAAGCCACTACACCAGATTATACAGAGAAGCCATTGAAATTCACAAACACCAGCACAGTTACAATAAAAAAGAAGAAAGTTTAAAAATTAGCAAAACCTGGCTACCAGTCCTGAAAAACACAGCCTGCAAAAGGTCAACGAACTCAGTCCAACCACCAGGTCATGGGAATACTTCTCACAATGAACATGCTAATCACGCTCATCAGCCACTCGTTAACATTTCAACACAACAAAAAACCCCACCTAATCTCCTATAATTTAGCTCTATAAATAGAACATTGCCACTCTACCTGGGCACAGAGATTTTGCTTCTATCTGTGCTCCTGCCCTCTGAAGATGCTGGCCACAGATGCTGGCGAAACGTTAGGAACCACAACTTCCAGAACACGGCCACACAGCCCGGAAGACCCACAACAGCCATCTTCCCATGGACGTTCTTCAAGGCAGGTTATTTGCTTGCACTAACACTTTGCCAAGTGCCTGTTTTGAATGCTCTGCACAAGCCTGAGACCTACTTTTAAAAATTAAAAGAGTCAGTCCACCTTCCCCCCAAATTCACATGAACCTTGGCTAATGGAGGGGGAGGGAAGGAAAGGATAGGCCTTGAATTCTCATAATTGGATAGCAGGGTGTGATGGTCTGATCGAAGCTCTGCCTGTTTTTTTTGGTGTGACACACATGAAAAACAGGCAGAGCCTGGATCGCACCATTGCGGCTGCCATCTTCACTTTTTTGACCATACGCCATGGACGCCCCTGTTGGCTCGAAGACTGAACCAGTGAGAGATGTGCTACAAGGCTCAGGGGGTTGTTCGAATAGAAAGGTTGATGTGTCTTAATATCCCAATGAGAAGTGATAAGACAATGGCAAGACTTTGCTACGACATTCCACCATTCCAGAAACACCCATGATTCCTTTGTATAATATGTTTGGGAAGGAGAACACTCTGCAAATCTTTTGCATATCAATAATGCACAGTTTTGCCTGAAAATAATAATAAAACCACCGGATTACATTTTCATTTTGTTTTCCTTCTGACACGCCTCAGCCACTCAACATTTTCCCTGCCCCTCAATATCATCCTTGACTTTTACCCCTCGGCACTCCCTTTGTACGTCAGTTGTCTTAATACAGTCTTGGAATACCCTGTTTGAGAAGATCAATCATTTATTTCACAAGAAGGCCATGCGATTTCACGCCTCTTCAAGAGCGCAGTTTATAGAACAAGATGCAAATGGCTCATGGAAAAACAGGAACGTCTGCAGCTCTAAGTCTTTAAAAAAAAGAAAAAGAAACCCTGAAATGGCTAAGTTTGTATGCTTTAACTGTGCTCCAGGCTTTGCTTTCTGAGATGATAAATAGAACGAATGTCTAGTTTAAAGGTGTAGCTAACAGTGACCTATGAACACCATGAAACAATAGCCTATTTATAGGCTACTGTCAGCAATCAATACCACCTTTTGTTTAACTTAATCAAAGTTGCCTTTAATTGATTAGCTAGAGCTGAAAAGCTGCCAAAATACAGAGTGCCATGCCAGAAGACAGGAAATAAACTTATTATTGTTTCATTTCTGTGCCCTGCACTATAGTTCCGCCTCTTATCCTTAGTTAAGGGGGGGAAATGCAGTAGACGTAAAGTACATAATGAATGAATGTTTTCACACTGAATCTTTGCAAATCAATTATCAAAGAAAACACACGTACACACACAGCCCCACAGGTGAGTGAGAGGTGTTTCAAGGCCACAACATATAATTTGAGGTTTTCTCTCCTTTCTAAAACTGTTTAAAGACCAAACAAAACAGAAGCGTTTACCAGAGCCAAATAAAGCAATTACTGGGTGAACAAGCATAAGACAGTAGGAAACACATCACATGTCTGGGTAGATCTATGGAAATCCCTCTCCTGTCCATACAGAGGTGCTGGGCAGATGGTAGCTGTTGAGGTGGAGCACACCAGAGGTAGTACGGACCTTCATTCATCTCTTTTCCCTACTTGAAGTACTTGAAGGGAGTACTAGAATTCAGTCTTTCGGTTTCTAGACCAGCACCTTGATTGCTATAGCTTCCTCAGCACATTGCAGAAGACTTTGATCCTCTCTGCCCTCATTACAGGTTTAATTTGCTTCGACTTTGTGGCTGATTAGTTTGGAATGGAACTGAGCTGATGGTTCCACACTGGGGGGAATGTATCTATTCATTGATTTGGCTTGAAAAAATTATTGTGGGATAGTTGGTCTTTCAATTAGCTGATTCCCTGCCATGACAAATAACATTTATTTATTTAATTAATTTTTATCCTGCCTTTATTATTATTTTTTAAATAAATAACTCAAGGCAGCGAACATACCTAATACTCCTTCCTCCTCCTATTTTCTCCACAACAACAACCCTGTGAGGTGAGTTGGGCTGAGAGGGAGGGACTGGCCCAAGGTCACCCAGCCAGTTTCATGGCGGGACTAGAACTCTCAGTCTTCTGGTTTGCCATTGGCTCCTTCCTAGGGCTGAGAGAGAATGACTGGCCCAAGGTCACCCAGCCGGGTTTCATGCCTAAGGCGGGACTAGAACTCTCAGTCTCCTGGCTTGCCATTGGCTCCTTCCTAGGGCTGAGAGACAGGGACTGGCCCAAGGTCACCCAGCCGCCTTTCATGCCTAAGGCGGGACTAGAACTCTCAGTCTCCTGGCTTTCCATTGGCTCCTTCCTAGGGCTGAGAGACAGGGACTGGCCCAAGGTCACCCAGCCGCCTTTCATGCCTAAGGCAGGACTAGAACTCTCAGTCTCCTGGTTTCTATCCCAGCACCTTAACCACTAGACCAAACTGGCTCTCTCATAGGAATTTGCTTTAAACATCATAGCTGATGATGAAAGCAATGGTGTATTATTCCAAGAATAACTATTACTATATTTCACTGGAAATATTTGTTATGACATTGCTGGAGTTAAGTCCCTCCAGCCTGTTATTACTTGCTTCTTTGATTGGTTTAAAATATGAATGCTAACATTTTCAGGGTTTAAGACCCAGTAGATGACATACTAGCTGACTTTGTCTGGACCATAGAGCCAAGCAGGTCAGGTTTTGATGGGAGATTAACAAGGGACAAACTGGGCTGAAAAGTACACTGGGACCCTGGAAGAAGTTTTACTGTTGCCACATCACCTGTGACAATTAAGTTATCAGCCACTCTGAGTTCAACCTGTAGTAGACAAAGATATAAGATGAATGCACAAATGGAATCCTCATCTAAGCTTCAAATCATAAATAAGAGAGGCAGCCTTCAACAAGTGTTCTCCAATTATTTTGGAAATGCAACATCCAGACATCTCAGCCTGCAAGATTTCCACTGGATTTCCAGTCTCAAGGCAACTAGAGGACCCTACGTTTATGAAGGAGGTATGCGGGAATCAAGATTAAGCAGCATTTTTCTTAGACAAGATAAATGTCCTGTTAATGATGATCTAGATCAGGGCTTTCCAAAGTTTTTCCCGCGGCGACACACCAACCGGCGTTGGTGTGTCGCCGCGGGAAAACCCGGGAGTGTCGTCCTTGCGGCAGCGCACAAAAACCCGGAAGCGCTGCTGCCGCTTTCGGGTTTTGCGGGCTGCAGTTGGTGTGTCGCCGCAGGAAAACCCGGAAGCGCTGCGCTTCCGGGTTGTGTGGCGACACACCAGACTGTGTGTGGCGACACACTTTTGTGTCGCGACACACAGTTTGGAAAGCTCTGATCTAGATTCTCTTTTTTCAAGGTCTATGAAATATTTTCTTTTCTAAATATGGTATGATATCAGGCATTGGAATTAAATCAAGCTCTTGAAAAATTAAAATATGACAGCCAGTAAGCCTTCAAATGAAAAACAGATACCCAGTATAGAAGACCAATGCTCATTTATTCAGGCCATTAGGCTTACAAAATATTGATTAAAAGGGGGGCAAATTTGTTTAGAAAACAATTCAGTTTACATTTCCAATCAAGTGATGAAAGTGATTTATTTGACAATCCTGATTCCTGCTCGCGGAAACTCTTAGCAAAGTTTGGTTTTAACTTGGGATCAGCAAACCTGCAACACCCTGGTGAAAATAGGATGCTGGGAAAAAATAGGGAAAAAATAACTTCACTTAGGCTTCATCATAGCTTCATCATAGCTACAGAAAACTGGGATAAGCATTTCCCAAAGTCTATTCCAGGAGAAAGTGGAAGACAGGAAGGCCTGGTGTGCTATAGTCCATAAGGTCACGAAGAGTCGGACACGAATAAACGACTGAACAACAAAAATCAGTTATCTACTATTAGTTGTGAATATTTTCTCTACTCTGAATAAATGTGTTGAGTCTTTAGGTAAAGGTAAAGGTTCCCCTGCACAGTCGTGTCCGACTCTAGGGGCCGGTGCTCATCTCTGTTTCTTAGCCGAAGAGCCAGCGTTGTCCGAAGACACTTCCGTGGTCATGTAGCCAGCATGACACATGCGGAACACTGTTACCTTCCCACCGAAGTGGTACCTATTTATCTACTTGCATTTGCATGCTTTCGAATTGCTAGGCTGGCAAGAGCTGGGGCAAGTGTGGGAGCTCACTCTGTCACATGGGGCTAGGGTCTCGAACCTCCGAACTTGCGACCTTCCAATCGACAAGCCTGACGTCTTAATGGAATACATTATTTTCTGGATACTAGTTTCATAAATCTGGAATTCTGTTTCAAAAGAATACAAGCAAACTCTAGTCACACACAGAAATGCAATAGCTTTTTATAACTGATAACCCAAATCCTACGCTCTTCAAGCTGCCATGCCAGAAATATACCACTAACAGTCCCATTAAAATATTGGAAATCTGAAATTCCATGCAAATATTGGGGTGATGAATTAGTTTGAGTGATTCTTATTATTATAACATCCTATGTCCTGAACTACTCGATTCTGGTTGCAATCAACCATGGACCAGTTCTGACTCATCTGTCTTCTTCTGAAATATCAATGTTGGATCCTCCAATTTTCCCATAGTTTAAACTGTAAGGTAACTCTCTGAAATTCTATAGATTATGTCCTACATAAAGTTTTTTTGTTTGTTTATTCTTTGGGGATACTGTATTTTAAATGTGTGGATATTTTCTGCCCAGAGAACATTAGACCAGAAATACTTCAAATCCGTAAACCACAATATTCTAAACCTTCTAAAATTTTCCAATATGTATTACGATGTTGACACCAAGTCAACCCAGTTGAGCAGTTGTGCTTTTACTTAGTTGAATCAGTTGATCTGAAAACTGTCTTGTGGAATCATTCAATGCAAACTAATTTTTATGCAATCTCCTCCTGGAAACACCTTCTCATGACTGCTCCCAAAATTTATTCTGATGCAAAGACACAATTAGAAATTAATTGGCCAATGAGCAAAAATCGATCATGAGTAATAAAAGTAGCCAGCAGCAAAATATTGAAACCCAACTTGTCACTAAAACATTTAAAATATGAAGTGCTCCAGCATATACAATGCAGAAATGTTTCTTCTCCTATGAAACTTCATATTCTACTCATGAAATGCACTTCCTTCACTTTGACAAGCTTTCCTAACACACTCAATTTTTCAGAATCAAAAGATTAATGACTCTTTGTAAATAGACAGCTGTCCTATCACCTTCTGATTTATATACAGCCAAGAGGAATAACATTTATGTTTCATTACTTCCATGCTGAATATATTTATGACAAACAGTACATGTAAGCTGTTTCTATCTAACCTCCTAGATGATCATCATCTTGCTAATGTCAAAAGAGAAGAATGGGCAAATTTGATGGTCTTGTTATACAACCAGCATCAAACTCTCTGGACACCACAAATTTCTGTTATGCATGATACGTTACTTATTAATTACTTTTATATCCCGCTTTTCCTCTAAGAAGCTCAATTATGTTCACTGTTCACTTTTGTTATATTAGAAGGATGCTTTGGGTATCAGATCTTGCCTCAATAACTATGGGTTAGAGTAAAAACACCTTAATCATACACCATTTAGGTAGTCTGAGGTGTGACTGGCTCAAAATTCCAGGAGGCCAGATGAAGATATGAACCTGGGTCTGTAGAGTATGTAGGTAGTCCTGGTAGTTCTCTGAACTTGGTTTTTCATTTGCAGATGTTACCTTCAGATGTTACCTAGGTAATAATAAGCCAAGCTCAGAGAAGTTTTACAACCCAATGAATCTAGGTCTATTCTATTCTAGCTCAACACTCTTTCCATCCTGCCACACTTATTTTGTTTGGGATTGGACTGCATAATTAATCTTAAAACAGAGTTAAGGTTGTTTGAATGTTCCTACTTTCTCCCAGAATGTCAGGGCAGGCGAAACTCAATAACCTCTGAGTATATCTTCCAGATATACATGCCTGTTGGGGTTTTGGTTAACAACAACAACATAAAAAAAGATGAATTGGACCATCTGATGGGCAAATCCAATGAAATTGAGGTGCTGATAGGCAGAATGTTAAATTAAGTTAATCTCACTTGCTCAGAGCTTGGTGATTTGTACAGAGCTAATATATTTCAAACAATGATGAGTCATCAAACCAGCTACCACTTTCCTGCTGCTGTCATTGAGCTCACACCTCGCAAAATAATTCATGGCCAATTCTCCAATGAGCCTCCTGATGTGTGAAGAAGAGACAAACTTTCTGTTTTTATTATTATTATTATTATTATTATTATTATTATTATTATTATTGATGCATGTTTAATAATTGCATTGCTTCTTATATTTTTGAATATTTTCCTATGGTATAACAGCAGTCACAATACCTCACAGGAATTATAAAACAAGAATTAGTACAAAGAGACAGTAAATGATACATTTACAGTGGCTGACTTTAAAATGCAAACGAAATACATTTCTGGTTAATCATTACAGAGTTGTCTTTGAAGAATTTACCTTCATTTAAAATTGAAAATAAATGCTGTGTGTGTGTATTATTCATTATTCATATTAACATCCTCGGCCCAGAAGCTACTGTACAAAATAAATAGAATTTTCAGAATATATGAGCTATCTCCCCATATTTTGCTTTCTCTCTATTTATATATTAAAATATAAATAATTTTAATGACAGTGAAATCTACCCAGGTACAAGATAATAATAAAGAAGTTTAAATTATGGATGTTCTATCTTCCTTTGCTTGTTTCAGAAACTGGAAAATTATAAAGTATTCCAGTCTTGAAAATTATCTAGTTAAGCCAGATTTGTATCTCAGCTGAAACTGTGTGGCCTCAGACAGTCTAAAAATACATTGATGTTCACCATGCTGAATGAAATTCTTCATTGTCTCAGATTAATTGTTCTTCTAATTGCATTATATAAACTGGAATGACCTGCTAATTTAAAGGAAATCTATCACACAAAATGAATTTTCTCTTCTAAAAAAGTCAGATGAACCTGACCTTGTATGAACTTGTTTTGATGTGGCCCAGATGGCAGGTTGCATGCTTGAATAGCAGGCTAAAGTAGAGGAAAAACTAATATGGTGAGATCTAGATTTATGGCCTTTTGAAAATTCCTACCTTGTATTGTCCTCTCAGCATCTGTTCTGCTCCCGCTGCGGTCAGCTTCCATCTCTGGGGTCAGAGAATCTAAAAGCACAGAAAGGAACAGCTGACACATATTTCACTTGGATCTTAAAGGGCTTTTTTTACAACCTGTTACCACTTCTGAATCACTGTACAATCAACCTTTGCCTTGAGTTTTAATGTTGAACAAAAACGGGGGCCCGGCACTGTAATTTTGTGATGAGCAAAATTAATGAGGAGGCAATGAGGGAGCGGTGAGAGAGGGCTGGCCTAGACAAGCTAATAATTTAATCAAACTCTATTCTTTTAGATTTCCTCCCCTTAGAGCAGTGTTTCTCAACCTTGGCGGCTATGCTGGCTGGGGAATTCTGGGAGTTGAAGTCCACAATCCTTCAAGCCGCCAAGGTTGAGAAACACTGCCTTAGAGGAACACAAGAATCAAATTGGCAAGAGAAAGGAAGCATTGTTTCCCTGAAGAGGTCTGTATCTTGTTCTTCTTCCCTACACTGGAAGTGGTCATGATCCTTCCCCTCGAACCCAGCGTCAATCAGCGGGAGGAAAAGGACGCCATCTTACCGTTTAGGACCCTGAGGTTGTCCGTGGAAGCTGCTTGCTTTAGTGCCTGCTCGGCTTGTTCTCGCCGCTTGGTTTCAAATTCAAGTGCTTCCTGCAATTTCCTCTTGGCCTTCTTTTCCTTCTTTAACCTTTTCTGAATTATTGCTGTTGTGGAAAAACAAACAAACAAACAAACATCCATTCAAGTTTACCCACAAGACGTTGGCTCTCACACTTGATTTACTTGGGGTCTTATGAGCATTGCTATGGCAAGATTTAGTACACAGACTCCCTGGAAAAGACCCTGGGAAAGACTGAAGGCAAAAGGAGAAGGGGACGGCAGAGGATGAGATGGTTAGATAGTATCACCGATGTAATGAACATGAATTTGAGTAAACTCCGGAAGACAGTGGAGGACAGGAAGGCCTGCCGTGCTATGGTCCATGGGGTCACGAAGAGTCGGACACGACTAAACGACTGAACAACAACAACAAAATTCAATTTATGCCTCCATGGTTGATACAGCGAACTGGGATTAATTCTAAGGGCATGTTTTGTAGTGCTTTACACAAAAATGGACATAGCTTAGTGCATCTCTATCGCTTCCTTGTAGGTTATTTCATGAGTATTGTGCATAAGAGCACAATGTACTTCAAAACTCTGCATATCCACGGAACAACAAACAATCAAACGCCTGCCAGTTAGTTCTCCAAATACCTCACAACTAAATATCCTGTTCTTTGCTGCTTTCATGCTCTCTTCTCTCCCATAAAGTAGAGTGTGTGGTGTAGCTTCTTTTCACCAACTGTGGCATTCACAATTATTGCCCTTCACAGCTCTGCAGAAGCAACTGGGGTAAATAAGCCTATGCATTCATCACAAAGATATCTACAGCACAACGTCCATGATCATATCAAACGTTTCAGGGGGAATTTATAATATAAAATAAATACCTGTCTTTCTCACACCTGTCCTGATCCAATAGAACAAGAGGGCTGTTACGAGCCAGAACTGATTACCGGTTAGAACCCCTCGAGAGTCACCCTTTGAACAGCTTTATGATCTTTTAGGACAACCACACTACCAACAGCCTGAATGAATTCAAAGACAGTCAAGGCTACTGTTGGAATGATCTCTTTACCATTCTCTGTCTTTTGTACCTGGCATTGTGGGATTCACCACTATGTTAAGGGATTCTTGCCTGCATACCTGTCCACTTAAAAATGTGATTTCGGATTATTATTTATTTATTTGTTTGTTTGTTTGTTGAATTTCTATAACCATTATAATCAATGTGACTAATTAGAGAATAGAAATGGAAATCAAATGAAATCAAATGGGACAAGTAAACAAATAAGCAACAGTGTGTATGGGCGTATGCATGCATACACACAAAAACACATTCATACACATGTATATCTTCCAACATATAAGCATTATGACTATCCAAAACACACAGAGTTTTACTACTTATTGGAACGTGTTGACTTATAATTTTAATACATAAAGCTTAAGCCCATTTATCAGAATATACATTTAAATGATGTGAGAACAAAACATTCACTCCTTTAAGGTTTCTTATATTTCTTTAGTTGATCATTATACTTATGGTGGGTTGTGGTGGAAAGGAAACTATGAAACACAGAATTATGGCCATGCACTTAAGAGTAAGGAAACTCTACTGTCTTGAGACTCATAATTGTTGAGAAGTAGAACCAGAGAGCTTCTTGGAACTTTGCTATCCAGTTATAATGGGCATCCACAGGAATATCAGGACATCCTGTCTCTTCTTAGTGGTATTCTTTTAATCCAGGTAAGAAAAATAATTTTACCTCCCATGTAGTATTATAATCAACACTCTTGGGTATAGAAACCATGCAAGACTGTATCTTGAATGTTTTGAGACAGCTTGGTAAAACTAGGATAATATACCAGGTAATTATTTTATTTTGGTTACCTCTGTTCTTCTGTTCCACCGCTAACTGTTTTTCAAGTGTTTCTCTCAGTTCTCGTTCCCTGAACAGCTCCATTTTGATCTCGGTCTTTTCAAGCTGCACCTGCTTCTCTTGAGCCCGTGCATTATCTATGGCAACCTTTAACAGCCCCTGATTGAAGATAACGGTGAACACAATCAGCCTTTGAAATATGAAACAACGGAATTGATTTATATTATTTATGAATAATTTTCACAGTAACTTGTCAGTAGGTCACAGTCCTGAAGATGCACATAAGCCTCTACTTTCATCAACTATAATAATCGAAATATAAAGTGTTAGAGCCGGTCAAAACTAACCCTCCTCACTTCAATTAATAGCCATGTTAATCATGACTTCATCCTGGTTTCCATGGGACCTAAGTTTGATGGGCTTGATCGTGTCTTGGAAGGAAAGGGACAAGTGACATTCAAGAACTCTTTAGGCAGACTGGAACTCTCATGTGTAGAAGAACCTGTTTGAGTGAATTATGAATGAGTTCAGCACTGCCTTACTGCCCTGAGTCTATGAAAAAAAGGTTATCGAAAGAGGAAGCAGGTGATGAATTATGCTCTACTTTAAGAAGGACCCTTAATTATGTAGAAGTCATGACATCAGTACAGGTACAAACCAGAGAACAGTGACATACTTGTGCTATGCCTAGAAGGTCTGATATCGATATGTAGCATTTTTATTTCGGAAAGATCTAACAGCAAGCAAAGAAACTCCATTTTGCAGGTCCATCAACTGGTCACATCTTCTCCATAAAATACAATTTGGGTGCCTGCAAAGACTGATTTCCCACACTTCTTTGTTGATATAATTTAAATCTAAACCAGTTCCAATATTACATACTGTATAGGTTGGACTGTTTGCTTGTTAATGATTTAACTGTGGCTTCAGAAGAGGACTCTTCCTTTTCCCAAACTTCAGGCCTTCAGGAAGTAAATTTCCTGAAAGTCAGTATTCAGAAATTAGGAACATGCTCCCAGAACGAAGTACTGCCTTTGATTAAGCAACATGGTGTGAAGTAAAAAGTTCCCTTTGCTGTATACTAAACCCAGAGAACATCAGTGCACAAAGTAACTCCCCAAACAATTTTATTTTCTGAGATAATGCAAGGAACGTACATGACACAGTCATCAGAACTGCTGGCATGCTTTAATCAAATCGAGATAAATGATGAAAACAGAAATTTAATTTTTTTTACTTGGGTGCACGCACACTCAGTCTTTGGTCTACTTTATCAGTGAGCAACTGGGCAATCTGCATTTCGCCTTCTTTAGCGAAGTGTAGCTAAGTGAGGTTCTGCCTCCAGCAGGATGCAGAAATAGGATTTCTCCTGCCTCAAATGGAGGAAAAATTGAACACGGTATAGTATTCCTTCATTAAACTCTGAGGTCAGATTTTTAAACAATGCAGTACTACAACACCAACAAAATCCATCTCTGGCAGTAAGGTGTCAAGAAAGAAGTTAAAATTCGCAAGCAGACCTCCCTTTCATTTGGATGATCTCTTCTTGTTCAACCATAGAAACTAGCTACTATGGCAACTGCCATCTTTCCTCAGACAGCAACGTTCATGTACATGTTTCTTCTTCATCAGGAACAAACAATTAGTAACAAATGAAAGAGATCATTACATCAAGTGCCCTTTTAGATCACCCCAATTAAAACTTTAGTTTAGCTGTATTTTAATTCTAACATACCAAATTCTAATTTTCTGCTCTGATTGCTCTTGTTGACTTATCTTTGAAAGATGTATTCGCAGCGCAAAGCCTAGAGATTTATTTAGCAACATGCCAATGTTGGCACCACTTAATGTGTTGATTGGTTGTATTATCAGTAGCAATGGAAAATAAATTACTATTAAACTATTATTGTCCTTGGCTGACAAAACACAATATTTTGCTGTTCTTTAAATATGAAACAATCTTGGATAAACATGGAGAATAATGCTAAGCTGAAAGCACGATGGGGTAATTTTATCTTAAGCACCTTTGCAAAGTGTGAAGCTGAGAAGGACACTGAACACTTTTCCTGGGCTCAGGACCATCTTGTCTTCTATCTCTGTTATTCCCCCAACATATTTCTGAAGCGCTTTGTTCGAATGTGGTTTATTGAAATGCTGCTCATTATGTCTGGGAAAAAGATGTTTTTGGCTCTGCAATCCATTAGGGACCACTTAGAACCTACAGAAAATGAACTTTCATTTTTAGAAGTTGCATCAAGCACCTTCAGCAGGGCAGCCAAGAGTGGCACTCGGAGTCGGGCTGATGCCAATGTGAAAGCATCTGTCCTGCCAATGAAAACCTAATGTGATGTACTTGGAAAGAATGGAATTCTTTGACATTGTATCTGGATGAGCATATTGCCAAATACTATGGCAATGAACATCTGAACAGGGCTTGTCTGCAAGGCTCATCTACTTCATGGAGTGGCTGGAAAGCAAAAACTCTGGAATATTTACAGCATTTATTTAGCAGCCCTGCTTCCTAAAGAAAGGCAGGTAGGATACGTGAATGTCAAAGAATAACCATGAAGACTCACTCAACATTTTAAAGTAAATTCTTACTTAAACCGAGTTACACTGCTAATTAGTGGACATGAATGTTTATTATCAAGAGACCTTAATGGCAAACTTATGTTTAGTTTTTTCTTTTTTCCACACAAATATTTTCTGCTTCAACCCACAGGAAATGTGAGGCTTCTCAGATGCTATTGTCCTTCAACTCTAATCATCATCCCTCCCTCTGAATAGGAGTGGTGGCAATCAAAGCTCAACAATATCTGGAGGTCCACCATAATTCCAAAGTTCCTTACATGGATTTCAAGGGGATTTAGAACAATAAACAGTTCCAGATAATAAAGGAAAAGAATAACAGACTACAAGAATACACAGCACAAGACAGCATATACTTAGTATGATGTACTACAACTCCATATAATGAGAACGTGTCAAATCAAAGCTATCTTCAACAGAGCCTGGGGAAAAAAGGAGGTGAGGTTGGAATGTGGTCCTGAAGACCCAGGGCATTAAGGTTGCTTCCCTGAAGAGCATATTCCCCATGCCTGAGATGTCGCACCAGTAGTTGGTGTGGGAACATCCCGAATACATCCTAAGAGGATGTTTGAAGTGCCCAGGCAGCTATGCCTTGCAAGAGCTGGTCTTTGAAGGTTTCTGACCCAAGCAGATTAAGGCTTTGAGGATCATCACTACTCAGAACTGGGGCAAAAAGCAGACTTACAGCCAGTGCACCTGACAACTTGTAGCGGCCAAGTCAGTAATCTTGCAATTCTGTTTTTCACTAACTGAAGCCTCTGAACATCCTCAAAGGTACAACATGTTGCAGCAATCCAAGTCAAAGATGCTCATAGCACCCACGGCTGCTGTTTGTCTTTCTCTGATCATAGAGGACCACAACTGGTATCTCAGCCCAAGGGGATAGAATATGCTGCTACCCATTAAAGCCATCTTTGCCTGCAGTGACAATGATTAAGCTAGGAGAAAAAGACTCTTAGGTCAGATGAAAAAGTTATACACAAACACATCTCACATATGTATTCCTCTTGGGGATAAGGAACGTCATGGGAAGAGTGGCTGTAACTTCCTTAAACCCGATTTGCTGATTGTCAGGGATCTGTATGGGCACCATAGGAAGAAAACCAAGGGAAGAAGAAAAAAAGAATTGCAGCAGAGAAGGAGGGAGAGAGAAAGTGGCAAGGACGCTCCTCCACTTCCTGCCATACTTCTCCAAACCATCCATCCCAAATCGATCACACCCCAATAAATGTAATTGTTATGGCTTTGCGAAATACATTTTCATATTTCAACCCCAACTCTGTACAGCACAGGAAGACTTTTTCTTTTCTAAATACTTTCCATCCCAAACCAGACATGGACACCTTGCACCGGAGGTGAAAAGTGATTAATTCTTTCTTTCTAACCAATTCCAGATGAAAGGCATCCACCCAAAGACTTTTTCCCCACCATCTTTGGGAGGGGAAACAGTGTTTCTTAAGTTCCAAGCATCACGTGGGAGAAATGGGGAAGAATGAGTAATATTTTTTCCCCATATAATGTATTTTCTATTTTTTGAAAATCTCAGCAGAACTCATGGAACTTTCCAGCTACAGTTCCAACACAGAGCACAGCCTTTCCTTTTCTTGCTATCTTTTATTTAATATCTAGTCTAAAACAAAATCCCCAAAACAAAACAACCACTTGCTGACTTTTACATAACTTTTTATTCATCCCAATAAAATTCCCCCTCCTCTTTCTCCTCCTCCTTCACAGGCCAATTTATGATAAAGTTTTGATTTGGGGGTCTTTTCATTACATAATGAAGAACTTTCCTCTTTTGAGGCTACAATCGGGGCCTTTGAAAAATATCAATTGAACCTTCTGTAAATTTTAAATTTAAAAGATATCAATTGAAATCTCTAAATTTCTTGAAGTCGGTGGTGTAAAAAGTGGAAGTCTTTTCTCTGCTACTAATGCATCAGCATAATGGGTGAACACAGCAAGTGAGAAGAAAGGAAAGAAGAGAACGGGAACATTTTCAGGCAAAGCTTCATCTCTAGGAGGACAAAGCTGCCTTCCCAAACTCCTAGAGAATGACCCCAAGAAAAGGAGGAGAACAATCTGAGATGAGGGCTCATCCTTCTCTACTAAATAATCATTTCTACTTTAGGTGTCTCAAGAACCTGCTTTCAGCTAAAACATGAACCAGAAACGCTTTAAATAAATGACTTTCTTTTAAACCCAACAGTCTTTGTACTGAAATCACTGGAGCTCTTATTCATCCCCTTTCCTAGTTGGTGAGTTTCTGAGCCAAACTGAAGAAAAGCTTCATCTGTTTAGAAACACAGGAGGATTGACAGGTATCCGTTAGCTTCTTCGAACACCCTCGGATTGTCCTTATGTTTCTGGCTGCTTGATTTGTATTTTTAGCCAGACATGGCACCATGCTGGGTTTGTGTGTGAGAAAGAAAAGTAAGTAGATATTTACTCCCTTTGACTGGAGCCTGTTAAACTTAGAGTAACACTGGATCCTTGGGTCAGTTACTTCTTTGTCTAGGCAGATCTTTGTCAAATCTAGGCAGATTTGTTTTTATGTTTCACTGTTTCAGCTTTGCATATTTATAGGTTTGATATTCTAAGCCACCTTTTTAAACAGAAAGGTGGCACACAACTTAATAGTTAAAGGGAAAATATCTTCCAGCGCAATCTAAAGGATACCAGTCAGTCCTTGTGTTGCTCTTAACACCTGAAGCTTTTATTCCACATGGATCTCCAGGCCCAGGTTCAGGTATATCCCACTTGGATTCTGGTCTCTCAGATCTCCTCCTTTTTAAAGCAGCTTATGGAAGGAAAGCATTGATACTGTATGCCTCCAAAGAGGCAAACTGCTTTCTCAGCTGAGCTCCAATCAGAATGATTTCCCAAGGAAGCCTGCTCTGCACCCACATTTCAGCACTAAATAAGCAAAAATCAGAGACCTATGCTGAAGGAGTCAAAAAAAGTCAGTATGACTGCTTGGATTCCACATCTGTGGACACCATCTTGTCTGCCCCCCCCCCCCACACCACTGGGAAAAATGATTTATTTTTTAATCCAATCTCTTTTAGCTGTGTTAATCATTCTTACACCACTTTTATCTTTTTTATATAACTCTACTTACAGTACTCATTTTTATGTCAAACTTTGCAACTTTTAATGTGTTTCAACTGTACTTCTTTATTTATATTTGTATTTTATTTTACCACCCTTACAATCAGGTCTTCTTTGCTTGCTTCCCAGGGAAATTAGAAGGCAAAGCTAATAAGTTTTAGGCAACAGTTTAAAACATTACGAGTAGTAGTAGTAGTAGTAGTAGTAATATTTCATGTTCCTGCCTTTGTCTCTGTTTCCCCTTCCCGTAGTTCTGTTTTAACTCTTCCATTGTATTTAGGGAATGTTTGTGCATAAATTGTGTTGGAAAAACGTTCATTTGAAAGTGGCACAGAAATCAATTGATTAATCAATATTACAATTTGGATTCTATAGAATCCACCCAGGGAATTCACTGAATATTACTATATATATTGTATGTATTCATAAAAAAGGTGAATGACTTCTTTTAAACTAGTTTTCCATTTCATTGAAAAGCATAGCGTATGTACACAATGTAAGTAGATGATTTTATCTGGATAAGCTTTGTATTTTTTTCTGTATCAAACCTTGAAATAAAACAAAGGTGAAAGTCATAATTTGAAATGGCCTATCAACTTCTGTTTCCAGTGACTATTTTTAAATTGCTGGTAAATCATTTGAAATCACTTGATAACGCTATTGGATTGCCGAATTCATTATTCTGTAGTGTAGACTCATGATTCATACATACACAAGTAACAATAGTAGAGAACTTGTAACTTTTCCCTTTTATTAGCATCTCGATGAAAGAATTATCTCCTTATAAATACTGGCAGAAAGCAGATAAAAAATATTGGTATAAAATTGCAGCTTTTGTTTGATTTAATGTTTGCAAATTATTTTGCAGTATAGAAGCTCCCACATACAAACACAATCATTCTTTTGTTTTATCTACATGACTTCATCCTTCAGACTACTTTTAAATTGTCACATCACTAGCACTCATTTCGTTTGTAAAACAAATATGCTTCTATTTTACAGTATATCTTCAAATTATCAAGAACTGAAATTCATTCAGCATTCTTAGCTCTGTATGCATACATATCATTATGTATAAAACATGAGTTAATATAGCATTGTCAACTATTTTAGTTGATCAATTATATCACTCTAAGAATGAATCGATGCATTTATTGATTACACTTAAATTGATTTGCAAATCATTATCAGAAGCTAAACATAACTGCATTTTAAAGCCAACAGAAAGTATGAAGACAGAACAGTTTAATAAAGACTAGCTGTTCTTTATTGCTAGAAAAAAGTCCTATGCCCGCTATCTTCTTTTTCATTTCCTGTTAACACACCAGAATTAAAGTCTATTTCTCACCATGTTGGTACATCTTTTGATGTGCTTGTATCTAAAATTGGGACTAGGTCTTTGTTCCTGGAATTTCTTCATCATAATTTTTTGCTTTGGGAAAGAAATGGCAGCCAAGAAGCCAGTGGCGCCCGGGACTTCTCTCTTAATGCAGGCAGTGAGTTTTATTTGCTCGCAAACCCCACCTGGGAAATAGCTGAAATGCTCCCAATTTGAACCTGCAAATGTGCATGTGGTAGAAGGCAGGATGGGAAAAGCCTTTCAGCTGTTTATTAGAACTGTGCAATGCTTCAGAAATAATTTAGAAAGGTGGACAACCAGCCTCTTTAAGCGTTGGTTGTCCACCTTCCCTCTTTAAGAGACAACCTCTTCAAGGCAACCAGGTCTTCTCCCACGATGCCCCCCCAAAAAAGGCATCAGTGCCTTCATGTGTTGTAGACCAAGACTTCTTTGGACCTCTGTTCTCTGAAGCATCTTTCTGGAAGCGAATCCAAACCTTTGAACAGCTTCACTGTTTATGCTATTTTATAAGCAGAGTGATATGTTGGAAGCCTTGTAAACTAATGTGGCCAAGGTAAGAGAATGTTTATATCCATGGCGTGGTCCAGAACCACCACACCATGATTTGGATTACTGTGTAATCCAGACAAGGAATCCCAAAATACCTCCACCCTGCCTTGGCATGCCTCACTTGAAGACCCTAAGTTTGTTACTGGTGCTGTCAAGGACACTCCCATCAGCAGAATTCTTCGAGCAGCTGTTTTTGTGGGGGCAAATGGACTGCCAGGTACACACCTGAGCTAACAAAAGTGTTCTCAGACAGTAAGCAAGAACCTTTGCCTCATCGTCATCCTCTTCCTCCTCCCATGGAAGGGTTGTGGGACTTCTGGCTTGGCTTTTACTCTGCAGTTCAATTTCTAGCTTCATTTGGATATTAAAATAAAATTGGGTATGTCCTTGTGCATGGCTAAATAATCACACAGAAACAATAAATATCTTTTACCCTTTCGGAAACCAACTATTAATTTTGTACACCTCTCATATCTGGAATCTTACAAATTTATGAGCATAATTATGCTCCCATTTTTCATGGAGAGCTATTTCTTATGGTTTATTATTATATTAATCCTTGGTAACCCAGTCTACCTGAATCTATGAAGTCCTACTGTTGTGCTCAGTAGTCTTCAAACACTTCAATAGTGTGAACTAAGCTTGCAAACTGTTCCCTCCCTCTCTCCCTTTAGGTCTGTCTGTCTGTCTGTCTGTCTGTCTGTCTGTCCGTCCATCCATCCATCCATCCATCCATCCATCCATCCATCCATCCATCCATCCATCCATCCATCATCTATGCATCATCTATCATTTTTTGTCTCAGGAACTTTCTAACACCAGTGACTCCAAATTATATTCATACTGGGAAGTAAGTTCCTAGTTCATACTGTTGAGTTATTTAAGAATAGGAAGATGTTGAAAGGTTGAAAGGCTTTGTTTGAAGATTTATGCTGGCTATTGCTTCATGATATGGGATCAGGCAGGGCTGGTTTTGGCTAAGGCCAAGTAGGCACTGGCCTAGGGCATCCAGGCTTAGGAGGTGCCAACGCTTCCCCTTCTTCCAAATCATTCTAAAAATACAAATCTTTGTACTGGATCTGAGGCACAGTCAATGTGGCCTCGGGGCACCATAAATCCTGGAATCATATGATTGCAAAAAGTCCACCTCACACAGGCAAGATCAGTAAATGGGTAATCCTCCCCAACCCCCGGCCTTCTTTTCCTATCTAATATCCACTGTGCTACTTAAAGCTTCAAATCCTTCCTAGGAAATCTTCAGAAAAGTTGGTAACGCCCTGTAGAATCTATGCTGCAATGATTATCCTCAAATGCATTTGTTTTAAAAAACACTTCCTTAAAACGTCTGTTGCATTAAAGGCATATTTTCTGCAGGTCAATCAATGCAGTCTAAAACTTTTCATTACAGAAGGCTCATTCAACTGGGCGCCGTAAGTGAACCCAGACAGATCACTGGGAATATTTATTGTTCTACAGCATCCAAAACCCACCACTGGCAACATCAGGAGCCATTTGGCCCAAGAAGCATATTTTATGTACGGCATTCAGATGGATTTTCAAAACTCATTTGATTACTCTGCTGCCTTTAACACTTCAAATGAATGAAGGGCTAGTTGACGTAAAAGGCATCTGTTCCAACAGCAGCTTTTCTGCCCTGTTTTGCGGTGACCTACCTGGATATTAGTGAGGAGAGTTTCTATGGAGGACAATCCATCAGGAAATAGAAAAGGAGATGGGAAACCTGGAGGAAGAGGTTGTCCGTGCCCAGTTAGTGAAAGTTTGTCAAGGCTGTCTCTTGTGGTTGGTGTGGAGAGCAGAGTCTCATCTGTATGTGATTGAAACAAAAATATAGAACAAGTTACGCTTGTCTGTTTTTATTAGACCTCAGTAATGGCTTCCCTAGTGATTTCCAGAACATTTATTGCAAATTGGTTCCTGCTATCAGGAGAAAATGCTTTCTGCTGAATTTTCTTTAATGAAAAAGCTGTGGAGATACAACAAGATAACATTAATGAGTAACTTTATAAGCCTTTTAAATGCAGCCTCTAATGAGACTGAGTTTACAGTGCCATAGAATCTTTTTAAAACTAATATTATCACACACATACTTGTGATAATATATTTAGGCTGACTTTATGGGTAACTTCCCAATTATCTCATTTTAGTCTGTGCACTGTCTATGTAGACAACAGAATGTTTCCTGCTAGGGTCCATATTTTATATGGACCACTTAAGATTTATGTTAAAATTATTCTGTTTGTTTACCCATAGCCAACTATCTCCTTCATCAAGAAGGGAAAGTGAAACGTCTTCCTCAGTTATCTACCCATTTCTGTACAGAGGAACTCCATTGCCAGCACTCCCAACAGACATGTTAGAGATGGAGAATTTTCAGCCTCTCCTTCCCCAACACACCCCTAGATGTCTTCAGAATCTGGAGATCAGGGATTTCACTTGCAATACATACCAAGCCTTCATCTTCCTGCATACGGACTCTTGTTTTCATTTTTGGTTTTTTTTAATATACCTTTCATCAACTAATAAGAATGTCTACAACTGAACAATGTTTATGCATAAAGAAAACTACTTCATGGTTCATCTGAAAATAACCTCAATATTTATTCCCTATTTTTCTTGGCAGCAAGTTCAGATAGGAGAACTGTTTAAAAAGAAAAATCTCTCTCAGAAAATTCCATTATAAAGACAATAAATAGCAACGGCAGTCTTGACAGAAGCATTGTTGGCTGTAATTTATTTTTTAAAGAATAATTTGGGGGACTATCCTTCTGCTTTGCAATTTGCAGGGAAAGTATTAAAGCTAGAGAACTATGGAAAACCTTTGAATAGGAAAAGGAATAATTAAGTTATAACTGTGGCTAACTGAGATGCCACAGTTCTTCAATGCAATACGCCCTTGTTTTCTCTAAATTAGGTCTACTTTTCAGAAGACAGGAGAAAAGAAGCTTAACACTCTTGTTTGTACAGAAGTCCAAAAAATGACAAAAAAGTAGTCGTTCTGAATTTTAATAAAAATATAACATCTTCTGAGTTACTGTTATAAACCAATTCCGTGTAGTTACTTAAACTTTTGTCTCATTTTTGGCCTTCTGAAGAATGAGCAAGTGTTCAATTTTGCAAATTAAAGTGTTTTTTAAAAAATGTTTTAGGATTTTATGCATGTTTTTAATATGCTACTGCATTGTAAGGTGCCTAGAATTGTGGAAGGAAGGAAGGAAGGAAGGAAGGGAGGGAGGGAGGGAGGGAGGAGGGAGGAGGGAGGGAGGGAGGGAGGGAGGGAGATGTTTCTGCAAGTCTCATTTCAATCTCAACAAGAGCAAAAGGAAAGATCCAAATTACATCAAGAGAAAGAAGATTGGTGATAGAGGGACCTTCCTATTCTCATTTACTGTAGCTTGAGAAAGTAAAAATGGGAACACAAAGGGTCCTCTATTACCAGCCTCTATCACACTCTTTATTCCTCCACTGCCATTTTTTTTTTTTGGGGGGGGGGAGTTATTTTATATCTCAGGGTTCTTCTGAACATTTCTCATGTTTTAGTTCAAAGCTATAAGCCTTGTTTTTGCTTGAGAGGTTTGTAACTGTTGGAACTGTATCTATCATTAGGAATGTTTGTTTGTTTGTTTGTTTATTTTCTATCCCGCCTTTATTATTTTTATAAATAACTCAAGGCAGCAAACATACCAAATACTCCTTCCCCCTCCTATTTTCCCCACAACAACAACCCTGTGAGTTGGGTTGGGCTGAGAGAGAGTGACTGGCCCAAGGTCACCCAGCCGGCTTTCATGCCTAAGGCGGGACTAGAACTCTCAATCTCCTGGTTTGCCATTGGCTCCTTCCTAGGGCTGAGAGACAGGGACTGGCCCAAGGTCACCCAGCTGGCTTTCGTGCCTAAGGCGGGACTAGAACTCCCAGTCTGCTGGTTTCTAGCCTGGTGCCTTAACCACTAGACCAAACTGCCTCTCTGTTCTGTGTAATGTTCTGTGTAATGCACACACAGATCCTTTGTTCTCTCTTCACTTTCTGAGCACCTCCAGGTTTTAAAACTAGGAAATATTATTACCCATGTACATGTAATCAGTCCTGTCTGCAGAACTAAACATTCTACTTTATACAATCGCTCGCCGTTTTAACTGAAAAAAACGGTAGCTATACTGACCCATAATGTAAGAATAAGAGACTGAACTTAAGTTGAACTATTTTGATGAATGTTTAACTTAAAGACAAATAATCTTTCATAATGTGACTTTGTTTTTATTTTTTTTTATATCCTGCATGAAATAAACTCTGGGTGAACATATTGGAAGGAAAACAAATGTATATCTCATATACAGGAAGAGTGGATATTTGTAGATGTGAGATAAGCTATTACTGAGAGGATCTTGGGGAAAAAGTTCTGTTTTTAAAAGGAAAAGCACACATATTGTAAATATTAACTAATTAAAAATAGCACAACTGTCTTTAAACATAGCCGAGCCATAACCTTGCTTCTAGCAAATCATTAGCAGGGTGCGAAAGAGGAAGATGCTTAATTCTTTTTGCATAAAAACATCCAAAGGATGCCACATGTTCTGAAAGCCTTTGGTGTATATCCCTAAGCCGTGCTTGTTTATAAAATAAAGTTTCTCACTGAACTCCACACCAGGACCATACCAGATGCCCAGAGCGATTAGAGGAAAGGGTAGGTGAAAACATTAACCATCCTTTCTACTGGTGGAATAGCATCTATAAGCGGAGTAACACAAAACTGGATACACCTCCTTATTTGTAACACAAGCATCTATAAGCGGAGTAACACAAAACTGGATACACCTCCTTATTTGTAACACAAGCATCTATAAGCGGAGTAACACAAAACTGGATACACCTCCTTATTTGTAACACAAGCATCTATAAGCGGAGTAACACAAAACTGGATACACCTCCTTATTTGTAACACAAGCATCTATAAGCGGAGTAACACAAAACTGGATACACCTCCTTATTTGTAACACAAGCATCTATAAGCGGAGTAACACAAAACTGGATACACCTCCTTATTTGTAACACAAGCATCTATAAGCGGAGTAACACAAAACTGGATACACCTCCTTATTTGTAACACAAGCATCTATAAGCGGAGTAACACAAAACTGGATACACCTCCTTATTTGTAACACAAGCATCTATAAGCGGAGTAACACAAAACTGGATACACCTCCTTATTTGTAACACAAGCATCTATAAGCGGAGTAACACAAAACTGGATACACCTCCTTATTTGTAACACAAGCATCTATAAGCGGAGTAACACAAAACTGGATACACCTCCTTATTTGTAACACAAGCATCTATAAGCGGAGTAACACAAAACTGGATACACCTCCTTATTTGTAACACAAGCATCTATAAGCGGAGTAACACAACTGGATACACCTCCTTATGCTGAGCCTTCAGATCACTCTAGAAATGGGGTATCGTGTTGCAAGGCAAGCATTCCTACAGATGGTAAACTGTTTTGAGCTGAGACGGCCCTTTCAACTTTCTGAGCTTGAAACCACACTCAACTACGCTCAAGTGTGTGAGAAGCAGAGCATTTAATTTTTTTTAAATGTAGTATTGCTTTTATTTAATTAGGATAGACTACATTCACTATTTAGAGAAATTGGGAGTGTTTTAGTGCATCCGAGTGCCAAGTTACCAATCAGTTAATAAAAGGTGGAAAGACATGGATAGGCTTTCATACAAACAGTTCATGAACAAACCAAATTTTATAGGTATGCCTGAAGTAATGTGCAACGAAGCGTTTTTACTGTAGTTTCCATTTCACTACCCATCGTTTACTGTACAGGTAGTCCTCACTTAACAACAATTCATTTAGTGATGGTTCGGACTTACAACAGTGCTGAAAAACTGACTAGCAGACAGTCCTCACACTTACAACCGCTGCAGCATCCCCATGGTCATCTGATCACAATTCAGGCGCTTGGCAACCAGTTTGCATTTATGACTGTCGCAGCGTCCCACGGTCACGTGATCACCATTTTCAACCTTCCTAGCCGGCTTCTGGCAAGCAAAATCAATGGGGACCGCATGATTCACTTAACAACTATGTGGGTCACTTAATGCCCACGGTGATTCGCTTAACGACTGCCACAAAAAGGACATAAAATCGGGTCAGATTCGCTTAATGACCGCTTTGCTTAGCAACTGAAATTCCGGTCCCAATTTTTGTCATTAAGCGAGGACTACCTGTATCCTGTCTGTATCTATAATAAACCCTTGGAGCAAGAAGATGACTTCTTATTCCATGTAAAGGTCATGCACATTTTCAGAAGTTCACACTTTTGTTTTGAAGTATTATAAAGCCATGTATGGGAAGATCCTTTTTCAAGCTTTTAATATTTTCTTCGGAGAACTTCCAAAGCAGCAAAGATGGGAAATTTCTAAAGTATGATCAAGGTAAGACATACAAAAGCACAATTCTCACTACGAATGTCGTGGAATTGGCACCTGGACGAAAAGCTTTATCTTTTATCCTCCTCCTCATTCTCCAGACCACATCACTAAGCCTCCCAAGGTTTGTAATCTTGCTAATAGCATGTGCATAGAGATGCATGTCTCTATGTGGTCTTCAACCTGAATACAAAGATACCATGAAGTATAAAGTATGAAGGTAAGTGCCTCTTGATTTCTGTTTAATTTTAATTGCGTACCCACAATGTCATACAAAGGGCAAAGAATGTGGATTTTTCTTTCTTTGAACTGAGGTCTATAAATATAATTTTTTTGACACATGCAGTGTTCAGTCTTAGAAAAGAATTACTCACTCCCAAACAAAGCCTTGGGGAGAATAAAAATTTTGAGAACAGCTGGTTGTCTGCAAGTTTATTGTGAACCGCCCAGAGTTCCCCATGAGGGGAGATGGGCGGTCATATTAAATAAATAAAGAAATAAAGAAAGAAAGAAAGAAAGAAAGAAAGAAAGAAAGAAAGAAAGAAAGAAAGAAAGAAAGAAAGAAAGAAAGAAAGTCTCCAGTGATGAGGAGGTATTACTAATTTGCAGAAACTCCTCCTATGTATCATGGGTGCTGGGTTTTATTTCACTAACCTCATTTCAAATGACAGGAGAAATATCAAATAAACTGTTACGTATGAGATTCTACCTAATAAATATTTAATATTAATAAAGATATTGTATCTTTATTATTAACATAAATGTCTATACTGGTTGTTGGAGGTAACCTTAATAGCTGAAGTTCCAACAGGCAGGATAATCAAGGAAAAGAAGAATACTTCAGGCAGTAAGGTTCTGAAGTCCATAGGGACTTCCTCCATTTATGAATTTGAGGTAGTTGATTCCCACAAACTATGATATAACTCTTTGTTGTGCTATACTGAATGCATCTGTTTGGAAATTAACGAACTCAATGCCAGAGAAGCTTCACATGTGCAAGCAAGTTTCTGTATGTGAATTAGGACCAGTAAATCCAAATT
This sequence comes from Charina bottae, assembly GCA_023362775.1. Taxonomy (NCBI): domain Eukaryota; kingdom Metazoa; phylum Chordata; class Lepidosauria; order Squamata; family Charinaidae; genus Charina; species Charina bottae. Next base: position 1,882,493 of record JALMGJ010000004.1, on the reverse strand, counting down.
GGACATGTATCCAAACACAAGATCCCAATAAGAAACTGTTTGTCTGCACTACATTCATTTCTGTGAAACAAGCATTCAACACTATCTTCTCTCTACAGCGAGAGATGACGGCAGATAACTTTGCCACCAAACTTTGCAAGGACACACAATCCTTGCATTCAGTCATGTATCTAATTCACATTAGTAGTTTCTGGAAATATGAACTTGCACAAACAGATTCCCTGAATCAAATCTGGTGAGTCTGTATACTACAAGGGTCTTACTATTCATTCTTCGCTCAGACGAACAAACTTTATTGAGACCATTAGGATATGTCAACATTCAGCATGTGCAGTTTACTGGAAACTGCATGGTTTATAACACTGCAGCATTAATCACAAGTGAGGACCACATGTTCACGTGTTTTATTGGTGATGAGGTGACAGACCAGGGCATTCATGGGCAGTAGGAATAAGAAATAGAAATTTGGAAATATTTTGGGTACGGAGAATTGATTTATAGTTTATTAGTTGTAGGGTCAAAAGATGTTTTGGTCAATTATGAGTGAAATGAATACCTGGTAGTTCCCTCAGGCCTTGGGGTAGGGTAGATGTTGAATCTCTGTTAGTTGCATTTAATTGTATCATATCATATAATATCATCATATCATATCATATCATATCATATCTCTGTGTGTTTCCCAGTTCTTTTTTCACTGTTTATATCCCCCCCTCACTTTTCCATTTAATTTACATTTAATTGAATAAATAAATAAAATAAAAGTGCTTGTGTATATTGACCACAATGATTTCACAGAATGAAATGTTAAAACATTTGAGATGCTTTATTTAATGACGACGTATTTTACACCGTAACTAACTAAATTGAGTTTTCCAAGCATTATATTTATATTTTTATCATGTATTTATATTTGTTGTACATTATTTGTATTATATTGTTATTAATTGTGCTTTTATTGTAAACCGCCCAGAGTCCCTCCTCGGGGGGAGATGGACGGTGATAAATTTGATAAATAAATAAATTTCACTCTCTCCCTCCTTCATTCATTCAAAAACTTGGTGTTCCACTGTTAGTGCTTTGAAGACTATATTTGAAACATACATTCCTTCTTCTCCACTGTATGTTCCTTATATAACTGTTTGACAACTCTGTATTTTAAAGGTTTTAAATGATCTGACATTCTAATATATTACTGCCATGTGTGAACACCGGCTCTTGCAGAGAGTTCTATTGCAACAGAAAATGCTAGCTTTATAAGAAAATTACGTTTTGCATTTTGTGCAGAAGAGAACTGTGGAAATATATTTATTTATTAGAGTCCAAATATTCACAACAACCAAAGTTCTCTGAGCTGATTACAAAGTTACTTAGAATATTAAATATTCCTGAATGTAAAAGAGAGAGAGAACGTGCATGAAAGAAAGCAAAATAATAAAACAGAATGCAATCTATGATTGTCAAGTATTTGTTCTGTTTCTTGCAAGATTGAAGTGTTACTGAAAGCCCTGAAACATGGTGTATCTTGAGATTCCTCTGATATCACTGAACCCCCCCCTACCCCCCCACCGGGATCCTTCCAAAGGCTGTCCATATTTTAATATACTCCTTGGCAGCTCATCATAAGTAGGTGATAGATGGGAATATTTTTTCCAGTGTGTCCCCATTTCTTTCATTCTGCATGAAAAGTTTTATGTTGAGGCTATTTGTCCCAACAGGAGAAATAAAACAGTTATTAATATCGGTGAAGCTTGCAAAACATGTGACTCCAGGACCTAAATTTCATCCACCAACTCTATTTGTACAAATCTAAGATAACCACAGCCCAAATGAGTTTCTATACCACATTGATATTTTTCACTTTAAGGCATAAATGGACAGTTATGTGTTTCTAGGGAAATAAATCCAACAGCATAGTATTTTTTTTTTCATTCTAAAAGGAACCATGGGTCTAGCTGTTGACTTCTGAGAAAAATTGAACTTTATCAACTCCACAGCCTCTGTGAGGAACAGAATCTGAAAACAGTTGTGAAGAAGTTGTGTATAAACACAAAGGTTTGCACAAAAAGATAAATTCCATTATTATTTGGAACACATAAGATCTCTGAAAATTAGGAGATAGTGTTTTGTAACAAAATAATTTAGAGTTAATCTTAAACATGTTTTTTCAGAAGTAAGTCACTCTGTATTCAGTGAATTTACTCTTGAGAATCAATGGTTAAAAGTACAACTATTTATTTTACTTTTTAAAAATGTATATATTCCCCATTTCATTAAGGTCTTTGGGTGGATACAACGAAAGTATCCTTATAGGAAACACTGAAAGCAAAACAAATAAAAACATAAGCAAAAATAGAAACATTAACAAAAAATCTGGGTAAATAGGTAGTTTTAAGATTTCATCTAAATATAAAAAGAAGGATCTTCTGCAACTCCAAGTTTATTCTATCCTAGAAAAACCAGGATTTGCTATTTGTGTTCAAAGCAAAAGGTGCCTTGTGGAAGACTTCAGAGAGTGGGGTAGACCGCACATAATTTGGACCTAGGTGGAATAAAGCTTTGTACACCAAATCCTCAATGAGAACGTCAGTTCTGAAATTTCATCATGAAGACGAGTTTTGCTAGGTAGTGCTCCAGCCATCTGAGACACAAATTGCTCCCCAGATGAAATGCAGATACCACCTGATGAATAGATTACATTCTTCACAACTCAGTGAGGGGATCAATTTATTTACTTTGGAATATTTCACAGATCTCACTCTCCTTCCCCACAATCTTTTCCAAACCAGATTGGTACCTCAGGAACACCCCCAGCCAGTATAAGGAATAGAGTCCCTAAAGACAGATGGTGTGTAGAATTCACCAAACAAGAGAGAAGGGAGACATCAGAGTGGTTTGCTGCTGCAATTCACACCTTTTGGGGTGCAAAAGCAGTTTGGGTCCACCTGAATGGTCCCAGTTAATTGCTGCACAGGAAGAGTTTCAAGGGAAGATGGGAATTGGGGTTTCCTGAGTCTACTGACTCCACAAAACTAGCTGGAGCTATTCCAGCTTTCAAATGCTTTCTTACTTTCCGGGTGCAGAGTAAACCACCACCACCACTCCTTAAAAACCCATATTATTTCTCTTTGCAGTTCCAAACGTGGGAACAGATTGGTGAAAATGGTAAGTAAGAAAATGGGAAGAGACAACTTTTCTTTCATCCACATCTGTTCCTAGAAATATCCTATAAATCCCACCATGCCCTGTACAGATTACCTACTTATTCCATCTAAGAGTTACTTGAAATGGAGACTTTAGTTTCCCATCTTTTATTAACTGTGAATTAATCTGTATTTTGAACTGTGAATAATCTTCTGTTACATAATGAACTGCTTTTAAGGACATACTTATGCACTTCTAAAAGCAAACCTGATGTGCTTCAGGTATAAAATGTGAATGAAACAGAGGGTAACCAACGTGGCTTTGAAAAAGGGACTATCAAGAGGCTACAGCTAGTTCTGGTTCCTCTTAAGTTGCACACCTGGATCTTTCCTTCTAGTGCTTGAACTGGCATTCTGATGTTTGCTACAATTGAAAGGGAAACCCAGATCAACAATGCCAGGGATCTATGACAATTGGCCAATTCTGCAATATTTCCACATCAGGCTACACAGGCATCTATCTTTTATTTCAATAGGACAGTGCTCATTACAAGACATGCTGGGAACAGGACTATTATACACTTTAAGGTTTGAGCATAGCTTTATAATTCTTCTAACATGGAGGAAAAATTAAACTATAAAATAATTTCTTAGCAATGTAGAAATTATCTAACCAAGGATAATCTATCTCACAAAAGTTTATGCTACAATAAAATTGATATTCTCCAAGATGCATAAAAATCCTTAATACTTTGTTAATTGCTTTGAGCTGATTGTACATCTCTATCTCAAGTCAATTAATTCTGATGAAGTTGGCAAATTCTGCAGTGGCAATGCTGATCATTAGAGATGGGGGAGAAATTTAATTTTAATCCAAATAACCAAACTTACACGGAATCAATGCACAAGTTGGATCAGTTACATAAATATCCACATTTCTCCAAGTTTGAAATGCAATTTGTGAGTCATTAAATATATACCTAAAAGACATACTGTACATTAGGTATTGGGTCTTGTACCCAGAAATGCTTTATGTTACATAAAACTGCTTACCAAAAATAAGTATATTTTGAAGAACTGTGACAAAAATTATTTATATTAGAAAAAAGTATCTATCTATCATCTATCATCTATCTATCTATCTATCTATCTATCTATCTATCTATCTATCTATCTATCTATCTTCCTTCTATCTATCTCACACACACATGTACTGTTTTTGTTTTAATTGCAAATTCCAATAAAATAGGACGGAATGAAAGTAAGGCTTTAAAAATAAGAAACTCAGTAAAATGAAATTATTTGTCATTTTAACAGAGGTCAGGTAAACAGAATTAGCAAATTAGCAGAGGAATTAAGAAAAAAAGATAATGGCAGGACAAAGCTCCTTGCAGAATGAATTGTGGGCAAACAATTGTCAAGCTAATATTCATCTCTAAATTCAAGGACCATTTTTTTGCTTGAGCCTTGACCTTCACTCCTTTCCTGCTCTGCTCTGAGACCTTAAGTTAAACAGTGTGTCGGAAATTCCTCATATCCCTCATAGCCATGGGTTTTAATTCTTCTACTACTGTTATACTTTCTTAGCTATTAAAATATTTATTAAAACACTCAAATTGGCTGTGACAGGAGCAGGAGTTGAATTTGGTCTCTTTCTTAGTAGGGTTGACCACTGAGAAGAACCCCTAATTAACCCCTACAAATTCCCGCTCCTCCTTTTTTCCCCTTCATCCTAACATGTAAGTTGAAACTTCACTCAAAAGATGACAATTTTAACAGAAGATATAATGATCCAAAATATAAAGAAGAGAACAGCCTACAATGTACAAAGTACTGGTACCCTCATCCATCATTTTGAATTGTTCCTTTTTTAAATTATGTAAAATCAAATTACCTTCATTCCTTTTGATAGAGGACAAATGAAAAATATATTGGATGTGAAATATTGTACTTGCCTGAGAAATCAGATTTCAAATGAAAATCAAGAACAAATTTCTAAATCAACTATATTTCACCATCTGTCAACAAAGATACTCCACAGAACTCAAAAATAGTGATAAAGTGTTGGTGTTGGCCTTTTCCCCTTCCCCCCACCCCCAATCTTTCTGGAAGTCCTCAGAAATCATTAGGTGTAATTGTCATATGGAGAAGAACTGAATTTGGGGGGGGGGGGGGAATGACATTATTATCCTTATCACAATTGGGAACTATTCTACTGGGTGCAATTCTCAACACTGGCTGCTACCTTGAAGGTCCTGTATAGTTCTAGATCTACTTATCTGGAGACCTCCTACTCCTACATTCACTTCCCTGTCCAACCTGACCAAAATGGGTCACATCAGGTTTTCTATTCTGTTTGAATGTTGTAGAAAAATTATGGCACCTTATACTACATGTATAATCATTTTCAGGAATTGTGTAATAGGGAGTCCTTTAAACAATGTCTATTCCTTTGAGCATGAAACTAGTCTCTTTCTATTCAAATATTTTATTTTTATTTATAGTGCTATTTATACCCCGCCTATCCCCTCCCTAACGGAGGATAAATGCACACACACATTGTGGGGGTGGGGGGTGTCTTTTCTGCATGTATGCAAAATTGCGTTGCATAGTCAAACATGAATTTGCCCCATAAAGTCCATATTGTAAACATAAATGAAATAGAGGCCATATGGCAGAGAGATCATTTACACTGAATGAATATTATACATCATATCCTATCATACTATATATCACTCTATCTGTCATCTGTCATCAGATTGAAAACAACATATATTCTTCATCCAAAAAAAAAGACATAATCAACGCAGAACTGATGTCACAATAAAGAATCAAATTTTTTGTCAGATTGATTTGTAACACTTAGAGAAACAACGTCTAATCAGGGAGTGGAGTGGGGGGGGGGGAAAGCGTCAAAGTCTTTGACCCCACCCAAATGGTACCAATGAAGCGGTCAGAATGATTTTTTCAGAAAAACATTAAAATTCCTCTTACATTACTAAAACTATCCTCCTTCAGTCATAGCTCCTCTCCACTTATCTGTCACACACTAGCACCCTGAGACATATTTCGACCCATTGATTCCAACCGTTGGAAGCCCAATTCACCTGTGCTGGATTGCAGATGGTACTACTGGGGAGTAAGAATTGGACATGTTGAACCAAGGCTTATTCAAAGGAGGCAAATTCTTCCTTGCCATCATCCGAGCACTGAAATCATGGGCTTGAATTGAGTGGGCTATGTTATGCACTATGCATCTTACAAGCTACTCAGGATTGCATGCATTTATACCAAACTTATGCTTCAGAGCTTTCCGAACTTTTCATGTTGGTGACACATTTTTTAGACATGCATCATTTCGCGACACACTCTTACAGCAGGGCACAAGGCAGGCACTAGGACCTGCGCGGAATCACAGCAGGTTTGGAGGCAGCGAGGCACAAGGCAGGCACTAGGACCTGCGCGGAATCACAGCAGGTTTGGAGGCAGCAAGGCACAAGGCAGGCACTAGGACCTGTGCGGAATCCACAGCAGGTTTGGAGGCAGCGAGGCACAAGGCAGGCACTAGGACCTGCGCGGAATCACAGCAGGTTTGGAGGCAGCGAGGCACAAGGCAGGCACTAGGACCTGCGTGGAATCCTGGCAGGGCAGGTTTGGAGGCAGCGAGGCACAAGGCAGGCACTAGGACCTGCGTGGAATCCTGGCAGGGCAGGTTTGGAGGCAGCGAGGCACAAGGCAGGCACTAGGACCTGCACGGAATCCACAGCAGGTTTGGAGGCAGCGAGGCACAAGGCAGGCACTAGGACCTGCGCGGAATCACAGCAGGTTTGGAGGCAGCGAGGCACAAGGCAGGCACTAGGACCTGCGCGGAATCACAGCAGGTTTGGAGGCAGCCAGGCACAAGGCAGGCACTAGGACCTGCGTGGAATCCTGGCAGGGCAGGTTTGGAGGCAGCGAGGCACAAGGCAGGCACTAGGACCTGCGCGGAATCACAGCAGGTTTGGAGGCAGCAAGGCACAAGGCAGGCACTAGGACCTGCGTGGAATCCTGGCAGGGCTCGGAGGCAGCAGCTGCCGCGACACACCCAGACACTGCAGCCGACACACTAATGTGTCACGACACACAGTTTGGAAAGCTCTGGTCTAAGTATTTCTGCCTTGGGGGAGGTTGAACTAGAAGATCTCCCAGGGTCCCTTCCAACCCTAGGATTCTATGATTCTCTACCATGATTCTAAGTTAAAGCTGTCCAACAGCCACATTAGAGAAATTGGAAACTAAGAGAGTGAATGAAGTTCAAAGCAGCCTTAGCTTTGTGGCCAACCCATTAGGCACCCATGTGCCTTAGCAATATATCTGTTGGGAGGGAATAAAACCCAACCAAACAATTAGCAAATTTTGTTTAAAGGAACAAGGACAGGAGAGAAAGATTAAGTTCCTCCCTACCTTGGGTTACGATCCCAATCCAGATGACGCCAGCATGATATATATGGATTCAAACAATTTGGACACCGGCAAAGGTTTAGTGAACAACTTTACAAGAACAACCCCAGTTCAGTCAGCAGATTCATGGCCTCTTTATTTGTTGCAAACAAAGACAAACAAGGCCCCAATGCAAAGAATCTGGATGAAGAATAACCTAGCATACAGCCTTAGATGAACTGAAAACATAGATGGCTGCAATTATGTTTATGAAAGTATCATTGAAAATGCAAACTCATTTAGAAGTGGAACTATGTTTTTAATTGAGGAAATGTCTATTGCTAAAAAGATGTTAACACTTTAATTAAGTATTTTCAGTTCATCTGAACACAATCAACCAAGCCTTCAGTGTTGGTGTTTTTCTTTTCTTGATAATACTTTTTCACTAATACTAATTCCTTCACTGTTGTCCGATTAATCTTTTTACTGAACTTGGGCTATCGGTTTGGGAAAAAAAGAATATTCACATAGCTGAGAGAACAGTGGGTGCTACTGACAAATAACATAAATAGTTCAAAGTGAGCATATAAACCAATGTGCTAATTATTTCTTTCCATAATTAGTTCAAATATCTGATCATGTAAGCAAGATCGCATTCTTCTCTGCCCTCCACATTCCCAAAGGAGTTCACAAGGTATGCAGTATTTCATAAGAACAAGTAATTTCCATCTGCAGAAACACATATAAAGAGAAACAGAAATAAAAAGAAATAAAAGTGTTTTCTTCACCATGAGCACAAAATGCAAAATGGTATCAGTTATAACATGATTCCTACATTCCTTGCTCAATTGAGGGAATGATATTAAAGGCAAAACTGAAGTACTTTGGCCACATAATGAGAAGACAGGATACCCTGGAGAAGATGCTGATGCTAGGGAAGGTGGAAGGCAAAAGGAAGAGGGGCCGACCAAGGGCAAGATGGATGGATGATATTCTGGAGGTGATGTACTCGACCGTGGGGGAGCTGGGGATGGCGACGGCCGACAGGAAGCTCTGGCATGGGCTGGTCCATGAAGTCACAAAGAGTCGGAAGCGACTGAACGAATAAACAACAACATTCCTTGCATGCTTTGTCCTAAATATGGCCAGTTAATGGTTACCAACACAGATCCAGATAAAGAGTGTGAAAATGTTTAATACAGTTGCAGTATTTTATGAAACAAAGTGTGTTCAGGCCTTTTTGATGGGAGAATATTGAGAGCTTCATGGCAGGGCAGAGCAAGAGGTAAATGTTCAAAGTATTTCTGTAGAATTTCAATTTACTTAAACTCTACATGTGCAAGAAAAAGATGGGTTGATCTTAACAGCAGGAATCGGGAAAGTCAGGCCATCAATGTTTGTTTATGTCTATTTTCAGAAATACAAAACAAATGAGTTAGAAAAAATAATTTTACTTGGAAGTAATCCATGTGAAATGGTGAGGCTTGGTAGAGGATTAATCTGTCAATCTAGAAAGGCTTGGGTGCATAAGCACACAGTGACATACTTTAATTAAAATACAGTTAAAACTATTAATGCTGACTCTGTTCATAATTCTGCTCTTTGGGGCACTATGCAACAAAATCAGTAAAGCTGTATAAGCTCATCCCTTTCCGAACACGTGTAAGGAAAGAAAACCCAAATAAAAACCTGACTTGATATATTCCCTTGATTCTTCTGTTAAAATTTAGACTGGTATTTGAAATCCTTGGAAGTTTACTGGGTAAAACCTTCCGATAGTATCCCGTAGCCTTCTGGGACCAAATCCCATTATGTGTAGTTCAGGGAAAGGCGTAAACACTACCAGAGAGAAATACAAATTGCACTTATTTCCCATTTAGCCAATGTCACGAAGGTTCACCATTTAGAATTATAACCAGTTAGAACTTCTTCTTGGAGGTCAAGTACTGTGTGAACCATGTCAGCTCACTGGTGACATCATATCACATCCATCAATTTGTCTAAGAGGGCCACTGCCGTCTGCTCCGCAAACTATAATAACTTATTAGATGGATTCACAGGAAAGAACTTGTACCTGATATTGTTATCTCATTGCTAGCACACCTCCTGAGATAACAGTTCCTGTGCTGTCTGGGGCTGTAATGCTGCCTGTCCTCTCATCTTAAGCAAATTATTATTATATTTTTGTTGTTGTTGAATTTAATTATTTGTTATAAATAGGTTGGACCTGATAATGTTTACTCTAGGTTATGGGGGATCAAAGAAGATTTCTTTATACTACTCCCTCTCCATTTAATGAAGCAATGAGGTATCCATGATGTTTTATGAATCCCATAAATTGAAATCTCTTTCTTTGCCCTAACCAAGGACTTGCCTACAGCCATATTTCCCATATTAATGGAGGGAAAATATGAAAACAACAGCAACACGGAAATACACACAGAGACAGAAGATCTTAAGGCAGAGCTTTCCAAACTTTTCATGTTGGTAACACACTTTTTAGACATGCATCATTTCGCGACACACTCTTACAGCCGGGCACAAGGCAGGCACTAGGACCTGCGCGGAATCCTGGCAGGGCAGGTTTGGAGGCAGCCAGGCACAAGGCAGGCACTAGGACCTGCGCAGAATCCTGGCAGGGCAGGTTTGGAGGCAGCAGGGCACAAGGCAGGCACTAGGGCCTGCGCGGAATCACAGCAGGTTTGGAGGCAGCAAGGCACAAGGCAGGCACTAGGACCTGCGCGGAATCCTGGCAGGGCTCGGAGGCAGCAGCAGCCGCGACACACCCAGACACTGCAGCCGACACACTAACGTGTCCCGACACACAGTTTGGAAAGCTATGTCTTAAGGATTTCAAGGCAAAATCTATTTCGTAATAATAATCCATATGCATGCACAATGGCCATTAAATAATAAATAATACAAATAATCTTCAATGTAATATATTATATTGGATATTAATGGAAATGACACGCCATTATATACACTTCCATACAGTGTACGCACACACGCACGCACTCACACACTAGTTACTTTCTATTAAATGTTGAACTCATTTAGTTAGATACAAACCCAACTGAAATGAATGGAGTTGAATAGGATGATAGCTTAGTTTGATTGCACCCTAAAATTGAGAGCATCAGCTGTCAAAATCATTCTAATGCTCCCTCAGTACCTCAAACATGGTTTTCTGGGGAAAGAGCAATATTTGTTTTGCATTATAGAGAAATTTATCTTCTGCTCCTTCCTTTGGCTTGCCGTTTATTCCAGCTTACACTGTGATCAACATTGTACTAAAATAAAGTCAAGTACAACAGCCGCTCTCTGCCCATCAAAACTCACAGACGTCTGCCAAGCACTTGTAACAGCTGGTGTTACATTAATTAGTTTAAACTATTTATTTCATCCATCTCCAGAGCAGATTGAGCAAAAACATTGTAGATTATTCTAGCATCTGTAAGTGCCCTGCAAGCATTAACCAACCAAAGTTAGAATATTAGTAGTTTGTTTAAAATATATGTGATTACAGACTCTCTGTGGGCAATGGCACTCATAAAGGAATAAATAAAAAAGTTTTGAATAAGTCAAAATCTTTTTCCTAAAGCTCTATATTTCTATTAGTCTTTCATTCATATACCATTACTTTGTCATCAAGAATATTCTTTCATAAATGATTATAATAATTCCTGGCACCATAAACCATAGCTACAGTATATACTATTCTCTGTCCGTGAGTCTCTAAATTTATCACTTGCTTTATGTCTCTTGGAATTCAGCCTAACCGATATCGATCAACGTTATTTTAGGAAATGGCTCTCAGTTAAAATTACTTTTTACTCAACTACTTCTTTGAAGCTACCAGGATGAATCTTTTGCTAGGTAGATGCAGAGGTATCATAAGCCAATGTATACTTTTGTTATATACACAGACACAGAGACAACCACAGACACACCCCTCACATACAATTGCAATTTTAAAAAGTAATCATTTCATACGTGCAATACGTGCAGAAGAAAGCCAGCAGATCCAAAAAATTTGGGTTAATATCAGCTTTTACACCCACTTTTTAACCTTATTTCAGACTGGAACATCTGGCAGGTTCAAAGCCAAGGTTAAAAACAAAACATTGTTTTACCTAGAACAATAATAACAATGCTTGCATTGCTGCAGAATCCAGACCCAGAAAAGATGTTATATTCTAAGGTACACATTGAATTTTGGGCTAGCAGCATCACTTTTTTGTGGGAATGCAATAATTGTGGTATGTGATACCCTGACATCAAAAAAAAGACACTTACCAGTTTTATGGTAGCTTCAAACAAACCTGAACCATCAGTGCAATAAAACATGAACATCTTAGGCAATGCACATTCTCAGGGACCACCTTTCCAAGATATGTCTAGTGTTGTACAATCAGCTGCAATACAAATACTTAAAATGGCAGCTAAATCTCCTATCAACTGTCTGGTGTCATAAGAGCATGCTGCATGATGATTTATTACCAAGATATTTAATAGATTCATGAAGAAGTAGTCACTCTCCAGTCCTATTACAGAAGTTGTAAGTGGGATTCTTTAAAGCTTGATGGACACCTAGGTATGAGTTATCAAAAAAATGTAAGATAAAACTTATATAGCGAGTTGATTAGATTTTGCACTCCATCTTTCTACCGAAAAAGACGTAAGGGATGTTAAAAAGATTCCTGCCTTCAAGGTGGATGACAAGATTTACCCAGCAATGGGTAAACATTTTCAGTTCTCTTGCATTCATGCCAAGATATAGCACATTCTGTATTTTTGTTCCTAATGCTACTTAACAGTTGGGAGATACTGCTAGAAGCTGTCCTCAGGAGATCTGAGCCAGTGTCATCAGGATGCTGGTGATACCCAGCTGTAGGTCTATCTTATATCTGAATCAGAAGAAACTCTACAACGTTTGACCCAGAATTTGAACATGGGATGGACACAGTCTGGGACCTGATAAGGTGAAAACATGTGACCCACATTTGGGGAGCTTAAAAGATGAAATGGATGCCTTAAGCCTTGTACACACACACACACACACACACACACACACGAAAACAACAACAACAAACCCTGGATACCATACAGAAGGGTAGAATAATGACAAGGAATTCCTCACACAGAGAGACACAGCAATAAAATAATTCACGAAATAACAAACAATTTGAGTTAAATTAAAACCTACCTCAAAAATTAAGCACAAAATAGCGCCTGGTGAACTGAAGGGAATGTTTCCTATACAACTAAGTCATAAGATGTCATGTTCTATAAGAACAAACGATGCTTGGAACTTTACTTTTTTCTAAAATCAAGGAAGCTAGAGTTTAAAAGGATAGATTTCAAAGCATCAGTCTCTGTAAGAAACCACCACAATATCAAGTGTGTCATGACATCATAATACAAATGATGCAAATTACATAATTCGCATAATTTGCCTGATGGCGCCATGTTGCATGTGATGTCATGTTTCCCCATGGACACCCTTCCTGGGAAGATGGCTTGAAAGAATGAACATATTTTGGAAGAAATCAGAAAAGCTCACAAGTTGAAAACAAACAGAAGAGGCAGAATTAACAAAGACCAAAAAAAGTATTTTAAATAATAATAATAATAATAATAATAATAATAATAATAATAACAACAACAACAACAACTCATAATTCCTCTCCCAAATTATGATGCTAGTATAATCTTTGTTAAGCTATTCCCCATCAGTATAAAATAAACCATTCAGTCAATCAACTCATGTGCTTTTCTTCCCTTCTGCACCCTGGTGTTTTCTCTAAATAGAAAAGGAAAGGAAAGCTGTGCAATTTGGCAGGGAGTGTTTCTGCTTGTTCGGCAGTCCGCTGAAGAGGCTAATCACTCTTGAATCTTCAAGAAGGTCCAGACTCATTTTGCACCCCTTTGTAAGGGATGCTGCTTCACTTTTGAAAGGCACTGAGTGCCGCCTTACTCAGCTTCTCATCGACACCCAATGCATATCCTAAAATGAATTAATAACTATTTTCTTTAATGAATTTCTTCTTTTTATTTCGTCTTTTATAGAATTTCTCGATAGAGGACCATATTGAACATATCTGAACTTTGGTTTTCCAGAGCCAGTAGAATGGGCACAGACCGATAAATAGGTCTATCAAGTATAATCTAAAATCACAATGCTATGGTAACTCTCTTTCATGGAAAATAAGAATAAAGTCTGAATAATTGATGAATCCCAAGCAAAGGTGGATCATTGTCTCTTTAATAACTTCATTGCTTAAAAGCTGTGAATAAATAAACAAATTTTGGAAATGTTCTAGAGCACTGAGCATGCAGGGTGGCTACCTTGTTCAAAGAAGGTCATTTAGAATGAATTGAGGATATAAATGTAAAGCATTTACAGATTTAAAAAGTTGGCAAGGAAAATGGAAATTGGCTACTAATGGACAGACTTAGACAAATGGACAGCAAAGTTGTGATGTTTAGCTCTTTCAAAGAAAAGTAAGTCATCTTACTAGGAAATAATGGAACCCAGTTTACACTGATATATTGGTTGATATTTGGCTACCTATGTATCACTCTCCAATCAAAGAGAATATATATTTGTAGCTCAGGGTTGAACTGTGGAGTCCTTGGTGCTCTCTGAGCCTTGTTTTTTTTTTTTTTTTTTTTTATTTATTTATTTATTTATTTATTTATTTATATTTCCAACTTATATCACCGCCCATCTCCCCCCATTCCGGAGGGGACTCTGGTTTTCTTGCAGACGACTCATTGCCTGACTAGGCAACGTCCTCAGTGCGAATGTATCATCCTACCTGCAAAAAGGTTCTTTAGAACATGTGTAGGCACACATATTCTACAGGATGAACCTACTGTTGAAAGAGCTGAAAAGCATTGCAATTTCCCTGTAGCAATCTTGTTGTCTTAAAAGAGACAGAGCCTTCCACCACCTAACCAAGAGCAAAGAACTGGATGTGATCTTAAACCCCACTAGATATAAGAGGACCCAAATTATTTAGTTCAAAGATAACAATTGTTTTAATGATTGACTACCTTCTATATTCCATGTGATGTGTAAGATCAGAGGTCAACAAATCCCAAGATGTTTTCAATATCCTTGCCTTTTGTGACCAAGATAAAGGGCGGTTCCTGATGTGCAGCTTGCTCCCTCTCACACTCCCTCTCAAAAGACCTCATTTCGGGAGGAAGACGTGCAATGAAAACCTTCAAAAATATTATCCAAGTACGCAGGAGAAGAGCAATTAGGCTGATTGTTAAGATATTCCCAGTTCCACATTGGATTTTAGCTTTGTCCTATGTAGCTTAAATATTCATGATGCCTGTCCCCGGAATGGTTCTATCTGTTGTGGCAAACTGCCAAGGTAGACCTTCCACTTCCTTTCTCCACCCATTTGCCTTTCTTCTCGGAACCTCTTTTCTGCCACCAGAAAGTTAATTGTGAAACTTTTGTCACAGTCCCCTTTGTTCCTGCTGAAGTCACTTTGCCTGTCTCTCCTACAGTAAGGACACCAAATCCTAAAACCTGGCAAGAATGCATATGTTTATTTCACCACTGCCTTGCAATTACTGAATGCCACTTAATTACAGCAACAGATGCTCGAGTGTAGGAACCAGAAAAATCAAACGCCTCATTTCCAGGTTATTTTTTTCCATTGCTTCTGCCAACAGCAGATGTGTGAGCCTCTTGTGCTCTGGCGTAAATACTTATCAAATCCTAACAGGTCACCTATGTCACAAACAACATTTCAGATGCAACTGTTTCACCTGATAATAGGCTCTGAAAATAAAACTGTGAGCTGTAAATACAATGCATTCGGAATGAAATGCCATAATGTGAAATTGCTTTTTCTCCAGCTACATAAGAAGTCCTTGACAGTTTCTGGCAGTGATAAATCACCGACCCATTAATTGTCTCCTCTCTCATTGTGAGGTGAGCTGCTAAAAGGGGGAGTCAACAGAAATGACTTAAAGGACAAATTTTGGCAAAAAAGACAATGAAGAAATCTGTCATTGCTCTGCCTCCAATAAACTGTCATGGAAAAATCAAAATATATGTAACTGAAATGTTTATGTCTTTTTTAGAAAGGTTATCGGATGATATATTTAGGATTCTTTTTTAAAGAAAGCAGAGCTGATAGTCTCTGAAGTCAGTAACTTTTAGAAGATACTGCTCCCCCTCCTCCCTTTCTAATCTATGCAGATGTTATTAAAGTTAATAATATATTAATATTCATGTTGGAAAAATCAAACTAGTGCTTTTCCTGGGCTCATGATTAATATTAACAATATTTAGGGGGAAATGAAGAATCAATAATGTTTCCTCATTACAATGAAGTGATGACAGCATACATTTCCATATGCCCATTCTTTTTAGGGGGTCCTGAGGAATTTGGTATCTGTAACGAGATTTTAACCATGAGGAACGGGACTTGGCTCACATTTGTTAAAAGTGTCTGTTGACAAATAGGGAGCCATTCTTTCTGTACTCCATTTTCAGACATGTGTGTTGATCCCTTGGCCGCACTATTTTCAACGAGCTTCTGAATACCATTTTTTTTTAATCTGTTCAATCGTGTTTGATTCTCGGAGACACTAGACATATTTAAATGGCCTATTAATAGGTATGCATTGATAAATACACACAACCAGCACAACATGAGCTCCAAGGCCTGAAATGACCTCCCAAAATCTAGAGTGCAGCCTTTGGTGATCTTCCAAAATTGATGCTACACTGAACGTCAAAAGAAACTATTAAATTTGTGGCTTGACTGTAATTATATGAACCTCATATAATCAAATTTAAATGTAAATCAAATCAAATCAAAATGGTTTTTTTTCTTTTTTAAATTAAATTTTGGAGTATATCGCCAGCCATGCCATTATAAGGCCAAATTCAGCCCAGTTGCGAATCCTTGATTCAAACACCCTGAAATAAAGCTTGGCACTAAGGTTGGTATTCACTTTCTGTATTTCCAGTATACGTCATCTCCACCTCAGTGTCCAAGGGGGGGTTAGGGAATACAATTTGTCTGGCTGATTAATAGGTTGCGTGAAAGACCGAACTCCATATTTCAAAGATCAGCTTAACTTGAAATAAATAACATAAAAAGCACAAAGATAGTATCTCTCTTTTCCAGGTGAAAAGTTGACTCTCTCTGGGTGACCATCCTGCCCCTCTTTGGCCCCAGGGTCTGAAATTAATCCGAGGAGGAAGAGGAGGAGGTGGTGGAATTGCACGGACTCTGACCCACAAAGGACTGTTTACCCTCCTCTTACATGGGGTCTGCTAATCTTCCAGCACACTGTGTCTATCCCACATCTCTAGCTAAAAAGGCTCAGGATTACATACAAATTAGATAAAAATGTAAGCGAATCACAGAATTAATTATGTGAACCTTGGCCAGTTTCAAACGCGAAAAATTGTAGATGAATAATATGTGACGCAGCAGTTAGTATGTTATCCATATGGAAACACACTTGCACACCCAATCAATAAGTATGGATTTTTAGTCCAAAGTTATAACTATTCAAAGTAATGACAGAAGAAAGAAATCCAAGCCCTCACTTTTAATAAAAGATGTATTTTTATAGGATTACTTAAAGTTTAAATATATTTTTGTCTTGTTTTTATAGCTGTCTTTTGACATATATAAAACTAATTTTCCATTGGCAGTGCTGTCACTTTCTTCATTATTTGACACATTAAGCTGAGAGATTGAGTACTATTTTTTTTTCAAGTCTTTATATGAAAAAACAATGTAATTTTCATGATACTATTTCACAAGTAAAGCAGAGAACTCATGACTTAAACGTGTTTGGTATTCATAATATTAAGGGGCTTTCAGATTTATTTATCCTGACACCCCATGAATTTGCTTGTGTCCATAAAATCTGCCCAAGGAAAATTTATTTCTGAAATTCATTATTGAAGTTTTGGGTCAGACTTTCCCATTTGAGGGCTAATCCTTGGAAAATTATTATCCATGGTCCAAAAATGTACGAAGACGCGTCACCTCTGTTTTGGCATATGCACAGTTCTGTATTCTGTACTGGGAAAAGAAAGATTCTGATTTGTGCTAAAAATACGATTAAGACAGAGTACCCACTAGTAAGAAACAAGGGTACGAGTATCGGAAAACTTCCAAAACCTTCGAAAATGGTCTTGTTCTACAGCCAGCTTATAAATCCCTTCGCTGTAGATAAATGTACTTTGTCTCCTCATCTGAACGTCCCTTAGATGTCTGTGATGGAGAAGAAAAAGAGGAGTGAAGTTTTTCTGTTTTGCTTTTTTGGTGATGAGCCAGCTTCAGCGCTCGCTGTGAGCATATGGAGATCGCATATTTGCAAGTCCATCTCTGGAGGATTGCAAAAGGCCCTTAGCTTGTGAAAAACAGCAATGTTATTTTTTTTTAACGTTCCCTATATTTAGAGATTAAATCGCTCACTGCACAAACCCATTTGGAGCAGGCGAGAAGGTGAAAAGGATAATCAGTACAGTCACTGGTCCGTGTTTCCTAAACGCTTTTGAAAACATTACTGTGCGCAGGCATAAAATTAGCGGCAGGACCTTAAAAAGGCTGGCATTTAGCATGACTTTTTGGAAAGTGACACCCTCATTTTTTTCTTGTAGGATATCATTAAATTTCAATCGCCCCATGGCAGCTCCTTTCCATTAATAACCAATTCCCTGTGTCACTTTGGCTGTTCTTTGAAATAATGAGCCTTCGCTTCGCTTTAATAAATTTAAACATATTCTCAAGGCCAGAGAAGATAGGAAACCGCAGATGGGCTGAGAAAAACACGATTCATAAATCCTTAACTGCCTGAGATCGTTGAGAGCAAAACAAAGTAACACTCGTAAAATATTAAACAAACCCAGCTGTATAAGTGAAGCTTCATTAACAAAAATGGACTATTTACGGCCTTCCACAGAGCCTGTGGGTGAAAGGAAAAAAGTAATCTTTAGAAAAACACGGTCATCCTCATTTTGATTCCCTAATGAACTGATGGCAGGACCGAGAGACTCCTTTTGCAAAGTTGTGGGCAAAAAAGACTCAGTGGCTTGGTTCTGCAGGAAGCCAATCTCAGCATCTAAATAACAACGGGGTATGTTTATTGGATGCAGAGAAATAATCAATTCTGTCCTTCACTAGTATCTAAATGAGAGTATATAGTATTTTCAGGGAGACAATATTGGGAGAAACAGTGCAAAAGTTAGCACTCAGATCTGGTCAGAAACATGGGTCAGTATGTTCCATGGGTAAAGGCACCTTGCATGGTGAAATGCATGCTGGTAATATTCAGAACAGGTCAAAGTTGCAACACGCCACCCACCTCCCCAAACCTCTCAAAATAAATTTTAAAAAGCTTACAGCAGAAAAGGGTATTCAGAAGATACACAATTTTCTAACAAAGGAATGTCTATGAAGGTTCTCAGTCATCCAGGTGGAATTGTCTGTAGCTTGAATCATGTCAACTGGATTTCCATGTCAATCCAGTTGACATGATTCAAGCTACAGACTAACAAAGGAATATTCATTGTATTTATTATCTCATTTTTTCCCTGAAAACTCGCGATAGCTTATGTGTGTGTGTGTGGGGGGGGATTCAAACCTGGCTTCCCCACCTCTTGGTCCAGCAACTTCACCAACACATTACAGTGAGTCTTGGACTAAGATGGAGGGACCGGCCCGGAGTAACCCAGGGAGCTTGCGTAGCTGAGGGTCGACTACTCAGTGTCCAACATTTTCACCACTAGACCATACTTCAGCTAAGAAAGAGGGACTGTTTGCATACTCAGCTTCCATGCTGAAGAACCAGGATCTCCAATCCTAGTCCAGCATCTTAACCATTACACCACACTGGCTTCCCTAGATCGGTAGACAGATAGCGCCATGTGCTTCTATGCTTAGTAAACATTTCTGTCTTCTTCTCTCTTTTTTTTTGCAATGTGATCTTTTTTCTCCCAGGTATACTGTAGATGAGAAATACACTTCATAGGAACTTTTCTACAAATGTACAGAATTGCACAAACACGTCAAATCTGCAGATTTTGGAATTTTTCACTGCACTCTGTATCTTTAAAAAGTGCACCCTATATATCTATATATCCATCTCCATATACTGTATCTCTATCTCTATCTATCTATCTGGAAAACTGTGCACAAAAATTAATATTAGAAATTGTTGACAAGAGGGTGTCCTTCTAAATTGAAATTATAAATAAATAAATGTTGCATAAAAGGGCATGAAAAAATGGTATTTTCTGAAATTTACAAAACTGAGAAATTAAGCAAAACCAACCCAACAATTTGATCTGTCTGTCTTACTCTTGACATTTGGTTCTCTCATTGCCCAATCTTCCTTCCTTCCTTCCTTCCTTCCTTCCTTCCTTCCTTCCTTCCTTCCTTCCTTCCTTCCTTCGCCATTAGTTTGAATTTTCTGTTTTCCCACCTGTGATTCCTCTCCGTCTTTCAAACAGGAACAATTATTTCTCTATAGTTTTAACCTAATTATGGTCAACCTATCATGCAAATAGGGTTTCCCAGATAACATGTGCAAATAATTGTCACTATACTTTTATAAAAGTATGTAATGTGCAAAGAGTGGAAAATTACACCTTAGGATATGATGTATTATTTGTAATGAATATCATATGATTATCTATATAGTGCAGATTCATAGCCTGAAAATAACTTTGTGGGGTCTGGATTCCTCAAACCAGCTTTCATTAATGATTTGCACTGAACTCTCTACTTAGAAACCTGATTATCTCTGGGCCAAAGAGCATTTTCTCCCAAGAGCCTGATTAGATCCCATTTTTAATCACCGAGGAATGCAGAGGAACCGCTGAGAGTTCAGGAAGACATGCCAGCATTTGTATAATGCTATTTCTTTGGATGTGCCCCGTAATGTGACAAAGCATGGGCGCTACGTGATTGGAGACAAACTTGAGAGGTTCAGCCAGATCACTGAAGAGAGAAGCCACTGATTACTGTTGGTTGGTAAAGGTGACTTATTATTTACTGAATGACTGGTTTGTTTAACCATCTTTTTCAATTTGCACTTCATTGTAAATTATAAGGAAAATAACATTTACTCCGAGTTTTAAGGATACTGATAACGATGAAGGAAACAGAACTAAGTTTTGGATTTCTTCAAGGAACACTGCAGGTCCTTGAAACCTTTTTGTTATTTCCCCCCGTTTTCTTTCAGTTTCTCCTTTCCAATTTCCATGCTGCCTTTTATCAGCTAATACGTGAAAGAATTGTAATGTAGAGCATGTACGCAATCTTTGCCACTGGGCCCTCATAAATCTTGCCAGTTCCCAGTGAACAACACCAAATTTTTGCAGCTGAGGAACATTTGGTCTGCCTTAAATTAACATATCTCAGCAGTCAAAAGTCATTAAGCTTTGCCAATGATTTGAAACCATTTTTCCATTTCAAAAGCGGCACTGGTTGTTACTTGTTCCAGGCCTCCCCCAGCCGAAGGAGATGGAAAGGAACAAATGCAATGGGAAGGAGAAGGGGTTATTATTGGAAAAAACAAAACAAAAAGGCATTCAGCTACTTTTAGCTTCTCCTAATTAGAATATCTTTAAGGGGAAGAAAGTTACATTCAAGATCAAATAATAATTCAGTTCAGTCCATAGTAAGTTCAGAAGCAGATTATGTGAATCTACACACAAGCAGAATAAATACATGTGTAGTGCAAAGACCAAGATATAGCCTACTTGAAAAATAAGGCGCTGTAATATTTCTAAAGAATTCATGTGCAAGGGAGTAAATTTCCTTTAAAGCAGGCATCCGTATGCTCCTGAAGCACTCTTTGGAACTTCAAGAACCCCTTCGGACAGCACTCCCAGGTTCTGGAGGTCCAACGGTTGAAAACTGATGGCACAAGAAACATACAGAAACTGCCACATAAGCTGTAAAATAGGCCTACCTAAAGACGTTCCCACTCTCATTTTCAGTCATGTGCATGAGATACGTCCACCCACTTTGCATCCTAACTCTGCATCTTCTCCCCATCAAAAAGTTAAATGTGGTCCCCAAGTCACCAAAGATTTTCCAGGCAGTTCTTGAAAGAGATCTCTGCAGAAATTTCTGCTCCTCAAGATGAATTCCCTCCCCCTGATGGAACAGAAGCTTTTCAGAAAGGGGGACAACCAAAGAAAAAACTTTCTTGTAAACTCTGAGCTGCAGCTCACTGATTAGTAAACAAATCAAATATTGCAAAGAGCAAATGTTGTAGCTGATAGGCAAAGAGAAATGGGTGTGTATGTGTTTAAATAGGTGAGAATTAGCATCCTAATATTGTGTTTCATACATGTCTTGAACCAAGAACATTCAAATCTGATCTGTGATGACATCCCCTCATATTTTTATATGTTAGCCTTTAAATGTTGCTTTAGCAGCTGTAATTATCAATGTACTTTGAAACTTTTAAATCTTTATATGATATATTTTAATATATTTATAGTCTGTTTCTCCATGATTGCACTCTAAAAACATACACATATAGGATCAGATACGTACGTATGTACGTACGTACTTATTTATTTATTTATTTATTAAACTTATATTACCACCCATCTCCCCCAATCGGGAGATTCCATTATCTATTTTCAACCTTTTGGAAATAATGTGCAAAAGAATAAAATATGTATTTAAAAAGCTTAGTGGTATTTCAGGAACTTTATGTAAACATTTACAATTAATTTATGATAAATCAATTTGTTGTGGATGTTTGGATTAAGCTGAAGATAGAAGTGATACCTACCTTTCATAATGTGTGCAGTTCTTGGGAATCCAGGATAGAGTGATGACACATGCATTGAGAGACCACCACACAATGGACATGAATTAATGCAATTCACGGATGTGACTGAGGCAAATTACATAACTCATTTCATTGGTGCAATGATGTCATGCAGGTGATGTCATGGTGGCTTCCACCAGATGCCTGTGTTCGGGATTATGAAAGTAAAAGAGCTAAAACAGCCTCTTTCATTTTCAACCCTAGTCAACCCAGCTTTAAAACAGTTGTTTCCAATCGGCAGCTTCACCAACTAAATTCTGTCCAATGACTTTGCCTCCTTGTGTCATCCCGTTAATGTCAGAAATAAATATGGGCAGTCAGAGGTTTTAAAATATACTGAACATATACACTGAGCTTTTCTTCTTCTGTCATTTCTCCTGAGAGTAATATGTGAATGGCAGTCATTTCCACAGATGTCATATCCAGAAGAGGAGCTAAGTGAGAATATTTCTTGAACTCCTGGAAGGGATGGATAGTTGTAGATTTACTGAAACCTGCTGAGAACCAATCTAGTGCACAAATGTTGGGGTAGGATGACGGTACAGCCCAGCGAGATGGCAAGTTGATGCGTGGGAGAGCATGGTCCTGGGGCGCTGTGAGTTTTTATCGTGATTGTTTGGGGTTTTTACAGTTTTTATTGCTTTAATAGAAGAGAATATATGTAGCTCAGGGTTGAACTGTAGAGTTCTTGGTGCTTTCTGAGCTTGGTTGTTTTTATTGTCTTCTGAGCTGCCCAGGTTGTAGTTATAATATGGGTAGCTAAGTAAGTTTAAAATAAAATAAAATAAAATGATCCTAGGATTTTGAAAAAAAAAGGTTATTTCAACCTCCTTGAAAGGGGAACAGTGAACACTGGTGGAGAACAAGTATTGGGAGACTCTGTCAATACAC
Source organism: Charina bottae (assembly GCA_023362775.1). NCBI lineage: Eukaryota > Metazoa > Chordata > Lepidosauria > Squamata > Charinaidae > Charina > Charina bottae. The sequence continues at coordinate 1,859,190 of JALMGJ010000004.1, read as the reverse complement.
TACTTGTATCTTACTTCTCAAAAGTTTGGAAAAATGTACTTATAATATCTCACTGGAAAAGACCCTGATGCTGGGAAAGACTGAAGGTAAAAGGAGAAGGGGACGGCAGAGGATGAGATGGTTAGATAGCATCACCGATGTAACGAACATGAATTTGAGTAAACTCCGGGAGACAGTGGGGGACAGGAAGGCCTGGCGTGCTATGGTCCATGGGGTCACGAAGAGTCGGACACGACTAAACGACTGAACAACTTATAATATACAGAATGAAATTAAGGTTATTCTCAATTAATCAAAATCATTTTACAAAATACGTAAGAGTTTGGTTAAAAAAGCTGTCAAGGCAAGAAGCAGTACTTAAAATGAATTAACACTACTTAGAGTTTTATTTGTAAGATATGAAGAATGCCTTGAATACGGAAAGAAATGCAAAATGCCCAAGGTTTAAGGATACAAAAAGTGTTAAAGCAAAATAATTATGCAGTCTCAGATAAATTTATTAGCTTGACATTCTATCAGTACCTGCAACAGGGAATCAAGGTACCCCATAGGTACCCCATAGTTCCAGTTCCTAAGTCTCTAGGAGTGAACACAAAGAATAATTGTTCATGCATTTGATAAGGTATACTGTACCCAATAGATTGTTTTTTGAGGTGGGGCAAGAATCTTTGTCATTTTTGCTACAATGGACTACTTAAATGGAGATACTACTCCAAGTAGCACTGGAGTATATTTGGCACATCCTGTTAGAAATCTCTAAACGGGTTATCTGTGCTGAATGGAAAGGTGTGCATCAAATTTTATTTCTGAATAAACAAGCTTCTGGAGGAAAAGGAAACGCAGCTCTATTTGAGCTTCTTGTTTCTGTACTGGGGAACATCACATACAAGGCCAGCCTCAGTCTGGCACAGAATATGAATCGCCAGGAATGTCTGTCTCTTTATAAATTAATAACGAACAGTCACTGAAGGCATTATTATTACTGATCTTTAAAATATGCTTTGTTAGATGAAAGCTATTTGCGACGGTGAGTGCAATCAGAAATACAGAAAATTTCACTTGCTATTTTCGATAGTAAACTATTTGAAAAAGTAGTGAGTGGCATGGCTTTATTTGTGGGATGAATGAAATAATCTATTTAATAGAACTGCCAATGCATATTTAATTTGCACCATGATTTAATTTCCAGAGCTTGAATCCTGAACCGTCGATAAACAAATCAATCTTGAAAATTGAATTAAAGTAAATTAAAATGTGGAAGTTAAATATTTATTAGGTAAAACTTCTTCTTTTGAAAACAAAAATCTCTGCTGATGATACCCAGCTGTGTGTGTCCAACAGGAGATATGGTAGAAGGAATCATTTCTTACTTTAGTTCTCCATGAACCCACTTTGAATCTGTTTGGACTGAGGTGGTAGATAATTTGCATAAGTATACAATCAAACGAACAAACGAACAAACTTATTCCTACCTTTCACCAAAGAAAGGTAGGTTTAAAGCAACCACCAGCACCACTTGGAGCCAATTCAATAGATTTCACTAATCACTTGGAAGGGCAAGGTCAAAACCTTTCTCAAGAGGGAGAGGCCCAGTTTGTTATAATACCGGCAATACCTGGGTTGCAAGTAGTCTGAAGTTTTCTGAGATACCCCATCCACGTTATCATTTGAAAGTACTGCCATCTCTTGGTTTAACAAGTATTACCTGCACAGCTCCTTCGCTTTGCAAAGAACCACTGAAAGGCCATATCATTGAGCACCATCTGAAATATGTGTGGCTGTTGTTTTTGAGTTTGACTCAGTTGTAAATCTATGTTCAATTGGTTTGGTTTCATTTTATATGCATGAGATGGATTTTTTGTAATTATGGTGTCTCTTTGACTTGCATTGCACTTTGGTAAAGGCACTAAATAATTTTTTGTTGTTTATTCGTTCAGTCGCTTCCGACTCTTCGTGACTTCATGGACCAGCCCACGCCAGAGCTTCCTGTCGGCCGTCACCATCCCCAGCTCCCCCATGGTTGAGTCCGTCACCTCCAGAATATCATCCATCCATCTTGCCCTTGGTCGGCCCCTCTTCCTTTTGCCTTCCACTTTCCCCAGCATCAGCTTCTTCTCCAGGGTATCCTGTCTTCTCATTATGTGGCCAAAGTACTTCAGTTTTGCCTTTAATATCATTCCCTCAAGTGAGAAGTCTGGCTTTATTTCCCGGAGTATGGACTGGTTTGGTCTTCTTGCAGTCCAAGGCACTCTCAGAATTTTCCTCCAACACCACAGTTCAAAAGCATCTATCTGCCTTCGCTCAGCCTTCCTTATGGTCCAGCTCTCACAGCCATAGGTTACTACAGGGAATACCATTGCTTTAACTATGCGGACCTTTGTTGTCAGTGTGATGTCTCTGCTCTTAACTATTTTATCAAGATTTGCCATTGCTCTCCTCCCAAGAAGTAGACGTCTTCTGATTTCCTGGCTGCAGTCAGCATCTGCAGTAATCTTTGCGCCTAGAAATACAAAGTCTGTCACTGCCTCCACTTTTTCTCCCTCTATTTGCCAGTTATCAATCAAGCTGGTTGCCATAATCTTGGTTTTTTTGAGGTTTAACTGCAACCCAGCTTTTGCACTTTCTTCTTTCACCTTCGTCATAAGGCTCCTCAACTCCTCCTCGCTTTCAGCCATCAAAGTGGTATCATCTGCATATCTGAGATTGTTAATGTTTCTTCCAGTGATTTTAACTCCAGCCTTGGATTCCTCAAGCCCAGCACGTCGCATGATGTGTTCTGCGTACAGGTTGAATAGGTAGGGTGAGAGTATACAGCCCTGCCGTACTCCTTTCCCAATCTTAAACCAGTCCGTTGTTCCGTGCTCTGTTCTTACCGTTGCTACTTGGTCGTTATACAGATTCCTCAGGAGGAAGACAAGATGACTTGGTATCCCCATACCACCAAGAACTTGCCACAATTTGTTATGATCCACACAGTCAAAGGCTTTAGAATAGTCAATAAAACAAAAATAGATGTTTTTCTGAAACTCCCTGGTTTTCTCCATTATCCAGCGGATATTGGCAATTTGGTCTCTAGTTCCTCTGCCTTTTCTAAACCCAGCTTGTACATCTGGCAATTCTCGCTCCATGAATTGCTGGAGTCTACCTTGCAAGATCTTGAGCATTACCTTACTGGCATGTGAAATAAGTGCCACTGTTCGATAGTTTGAACATTCTTTAGTGCTTCCCTTTTTTGGTATGGGGATATAAGTTGATTTTTTCCAATCTGATGGCCATTCTTGTGTTTTCCAAATTTGCTGGCATATGGCATGCATCACCTTGACAGCATCATCTTGCAAGATTTTAAACAGTTCAGCTGGGATACCATCGTCTCCTGCTGCCTTGTTATTAGCAATGCTTCTTAAGGCCCATTCAACCTCACTCTTCAGGATGTCTGGCTCTAACTCACTGACCACACCGTCAAAGCTATCTCCAATATTATTATCTTTCCTATACAGATCTTCCGTATATTCTTGCCACCTTTTCTTCATCTCTTCTGCTTCTGTTAGGTCCTTACCATCTTTGTTTTTGATCATACCCATTTTTGCCTGGAATTTACCTCCGATGTTTCTAATTTTCTGGAAGAGGTCTCTTGTCCTTCCTATTCTATTGTCTTCTTCCACTTCCGCACATTGCTTGTTTAAAAATAATTCCTTATCTCTTCTGGCTAACCTCTGGAATTTTGCATTTAATTGGGCATATCTCCCCCTATCACTGTTGCCTTTTGCTTTCCTTCTTTCTTGGGCTACTTCCAGTGTCTCAGCAGACAGCCATCTTGCCTTCTTGGTTTTCTTTTTCTTTGGGACGTTTTTTGTTGCCGCCTCCTGAACAATGTTGTGAACTTCTGTCCATAGCTCTTCCGGGACCCTATCTACTAAATCTAGTCCCTTAAATCTATTCTTCACCTCCACTGCATATTCCTTAGGAATATTAGTGAGCTCATATATAACTGATCTGTGGGTCTTCCCTATTCTCTTTAGTCTGATTCTAAATTTTGCAATAAGACGTTCGTGATCTGAACTACAGTCAGCTCCAGGTCTTGTTTTTACCGACTGTATAGATGTCCGCCACCTTTGGCTGCAAAGGATGTAGTCAATCTGATTTCGGTGTCGACCATCTGGTGAAGTCCATGTATAAATAAATAAATAAACTAAATAAATAAACAAATGGAATTCCATCACGCATGGGGTTCCCTTGGCCATCAAATTTTGCCCACTAATCTCTTTATACACTTTAACATAAAGGGCTGTTATTTTTCCAGAACACAGAACAGCAGATAAATTAAGAAATCTACAGGACTTTGGCAACTAAAAGTTGAAATCATCCCTGCATGGGTCTCCCTCAGAGCTTCGTCAGCTGAGGATCATACAATCTGTAATGGATGGAGTGCTGGACAGTCAGGAGAGAAGTCTATCTGAAGCGAGCCAAAGCTTTGAGATGCTCATTTGTACTGAGCTTTTATAAGAAGGTTCGGCTTTGTTCTACTCATGATGTGCCACGTTATATCAATGGGAAAACTCAAAATAAGTAGGGAAATTATTAAGTAGATTTCAGGATCCACGGAGGGCTAAAAGTTACGTGGCAGTGAGGAAACTATGGCCGGTCCAAGAGGAGTCTCGGGACTGGAGAACATAATGGGCTGGATCTGGCCCAGCCAACAGAAAATATTAAATTATGGACTGTGTTTGAGTTCCTAATTTGCATTCTCAGCAAAATCAGGTGCTGTAAAATGAGTGACTCGTAAACTCTCTATCTAATTTCAACGTATTCATTTCTCGATAGGTTGTGTAACATCTTCCAATGGAAACATTATGAAAGGCCACCTGGCCACAGCAAAATGCTGTGTTGGGACTGGATCGTAGGAGCTGGAACGGGGCATTGAAACTCCTCTTCTTTATCAGAATCACTCTTAAGCCTTCTACTACTGCGTTGTTAGAAATCTTTTTAATTATGAAAATACTGTTTCATCATCTCCCAATGTCTTCATTTAAATATTTTTCATATAATCTCCACTGCAAATATATTGGTCTTTTCTGTTCCTTACTGGTTAAGATGCTAATTTAACACTTGGTTAAAAACATCTTTATATAGGAGGAAAGTTACTGTAATTAAAATTCTATTCTGTAGGAGGCACTACACTAGTATTGTATCTTTATATGACTTAAGAAAGCAGCAGGCTATACCCTTTTTATTAAATATTTTACAGAGACCACACACAGATGGCTGGGTCAGGAAATTAGACATCTTATCTTGAGGTCTGTTAAAAAGGACCAATAACCTAAGCCTCCGACACTCAGTGTGATAACTGCTTTTACAAAATGAATTTTTGACTTTTTCACAGCTTAGCTACAAGTAGACACTATCAGTAGAACTGCATTTCCCTGCAATATGATGGGAAGGAAAAGATTTCAACACCTGACAGGAGAAAATGAACAGCTGATAAACCATCTTTGAAATGCTCTCTCGGGACAACACGTCCCTCGGTCAAGGATTTGCATTTTTATTATTGTTGACTTTTGTGATGGGACTGATGGTCAGCTAAACATACAATAAGCTGAAATAAAGCCAATTATAAGTTCACCATTCTCTGGTCTTGAGACGAGAAAAATAACCCAAATCTGTGGAGGGAAGGGGAGAAAGCTTTGAAAAGTAATTCATATCCCTATCTACATCCACAGTTTTGACTCCAAAAACATTTAAAAAATGGGTGCATTTCACTGCCTAGAAAAATTGTCCCTAGTTAACATGGAATTATGGTGTAAGAGTGAAACTGGTATACATGCTTTGATTTTTACATCATAGGATAGAATTAAGGATTCTCTCTTCTTTCTTGTTACTTTGTGGAAACTGGACATAACTGCTTTGTAAGGTCTTTGTAATGCACTTCTAACCAACTTTCCTCAAACTGCATATTCTGAGAAAAAAGTAGTTTTTTCCCAAAGTTATTTGTATGTCAAACAGTAATTCCATCCCACATTTCTATCTTGGGCTTTCATTTGGGATCTGGTTAAATGACAGTCTTATGAATTACATAAAAAACTGATTGGAAAAAATTAAGCTATTCTGTATCTTGATACACTAGAACGGAAAGTGAAAATTTCTCTAATGATATTAAGTTGAATTCAGAGAGTGTTATACTTAGAATAGATCCACTGAGCTACCGGTCTTAAATTAATCAATAGTTTTGAACCACCCTACAAAAATACTGCTACCACTTAGCAAAAGTGACTTAAAAAGGAAAGACCAGAGTAACAATTCCCTGTTTGTTTGGTGGAAGTCTCCACCACTGTCCAAATTTTTCCATGTGAAAGGGCTGACTCTCATGAACTCACTTCAACTTTTCATTCCAGAATAAGCTTGTGAGTTACTTCTGTTCTTCTCCAGGATTCATTTTTCTACTTATTTATCTATAATTTTCCAACCCATTTTTCAACATGAAACAACAACAGATCCCAAAGCAATTCAATAATTAAAGCACAATTAATTCAAAATTAAAAATCCCTCTAAAAGAACACGCTCAAAAGCATTTTAGCAGCGATAACACAGAACAGCACCAATCCCGAACAGGAGGCAGAACTGTGCCAATTTAACCAAATGCATGGATGAACAGTTCAGTCTTCAGCTGGCATCAAAGGCTTAAAAGGCTTAGTAAATTATCTCTGAACACGGAGGAATGTCCACAACTGGGTTGTTGTAGTTATCGTTCTCACCCTTGGGTTCCTAAGAGTAGACTGAGCACCATCCAGAGGGCATCCTCATACAATCTCAATGGATGCTCCCTCCTTTAGATGTGTAAGGCTTTGGGATCATCGCATGAACACTGCAAACCAGCAGAGAAGGCAACCCTTGCAGGACAGAGGTCACGTGTTGAGGTGGGCAGCCCTCTTTAGCAACCTGGCTATGGCATTTTGCAACAGCTGCAGCTTCTGAGCCAACCGCAAGATTAACTCAAAGAGGCGGCCCACTTTGTACCAAGGGAGCTGCCCACTCGGAGGGCCACTGTCTGTTTAGGATTTTGATTTAAATAGCCTCTGCTGATTCACCAGATATTGAAACAGAATAGTTCATGGTGATGCTGCCATGAGTTCACTCCAAAACTGCTACTGACCATCCCTGATAGTTTCACACAGATGGAAGAACTGTGGCCCTCCTACAACACATTTATGGTCCTCATGCCTGCACAGCTGAGTGGGGCCAAAACATTTGACCTGGGAAGGAAGGAAGGAAGGAAGGAAGGAAGGAAGGAAGGAAGGAAGGAAGGAAGGAAGGAAGGAAGGAAGGAAGGAAGGAAGGAATATGTATTCAAAGAACAGGAAGGAAGGAAGGAAGGAAGGAAGGAAGGAAGGAAGGAAGGAAGGAAGGAAGGGAGGGAGGGAGGGAGGGTGGGTGGGTGGGTTAAGATAGATAGATACTTTATTGATTTAGTCTTCTGACCATCAAGTATGAGAGAAGATAAAATGAAATAAAAAGCCATTATAAACATACAAGTAAATACGAGTAGATACAAATAAAACTGTAATACAAATTCATATCAAACCAGGGTTTGATATGAATTTGTATTAAGAGTTAAGAGTTAAGTTAAGGGTTAAGAGGGAAAGTGGGCCCACTTTTGGTGTGCTGCCCTCTATATATCTGGAAAAAACTGTTGTGACCCAACAGTCAAAAAAGTTGCACATCCCTGAAATAGATGTTGACCACCACTGGGGAAAGAATGAAATCCTGTGGGAGCTCACAGTTTGACTATAACAGGACCAAGGTATGGTCACCCAGTTCTATTCTATGAACATGCTCTCTGCAAACAGGCACAGAACCACTGTACATGTATCCAACGTCCAACCCATGGGAGGATGTTATAATCAATAGTATAAAAAGCCAGCGAAATCTTAAGGAGAATCTCTAAGATCACACTGTCCCTGTCTTTCTCCTGTAAAGCCTTTCACATTGCCATCAACGCTGATGCAATCTCATAACCAGGTTGAAATTCAACCCAGACTGAAATGGGTCGGTCTACATACTTTTTAAATATATTCTAGAGCAACTGGGTGGGAAGTGTTAAGATTCAAGGAATCCAAAGTAGGTTTCTCAAACTCTACTAGTTGACTGACAAGTGCCTTACCTACCTTACTGCAATTACTGATTTCCTCACTTTGGATCCATCTAGTCAATCCCTTCTGATCAGACAAAAATCAGTTCTGAAGAAAAAGAGAGCATCTATCCAAACACACAGCCACTAGCTAGCATCTCGTCCACATTCTCAGGATACATGAGAGGAAACGGATCTCACTAAACCCGACAACCTGCCACCTAGATCACTGCCGAGATAAGCAATTTGATCCCAGAAGTGCTTGACAAATGACTCCTATCAAATATTTGTGGACTTCAACGCTCAATTTACAGGGATATAAATCTGTTGGATGGTGGCTTGAGGGTGCAATAGACGCAGCAAAGACAGCTGCTACGGTGTTCTATCCCGTGCTAAGATTTTTGCCACCTGCAGATGATTTCTATGGACAGCCTTTAAATGCCATCTCTTCTTGGATACTGTTCTCTGTATTCTCAGAACCTGGCCGACTTCCCTGCTTCTCAGGGAGGGGGGCCACAAGCCACTTACATTTGGTTTACTACTCTTCAGGAGCAACCAACTTGACATTCTTGAAGCCTTACTGTGAATGTTTAACCTCTTTAGTCCACTCTTCAGTTTTCTGGTATGCTTGTTGATTAGAATATCGATTTATTTGTAAAATTTCAATTATTCATATCTCTTATGCAGGATAAGAACGGTTAGGATTATATATTTATATATGCTGCAGGTATGTGCAAAACCCACCATTCCAGGAACAGAATATTCTGGAGAATTCTGGAATGTTCCATTTCTGCTCTGAACCACATTAACCTGGCTGTTTTGGGAGGGTCCCAGTGGCTTTTCGGAAATTAATCTTATGAACCAGAAGTGGTTTGTGTTGTTCCAGATGTAGTACCACTGGACCTGATGGATGTGGTCTGGAGGAGAAACCAGAATATTTGGAACATTCAGTTCCCAGAATTTGAACTTTTGCATATCTATATGGTTGTAAAATAAGTCAGGGTATAAAATGCATCTACAGTAATTAAAAAAAATAAGAAGAAATGCTATTTATACTTCCCAAAAGGCAGACCAGAACGAAATTGTCCTTTGCTTGTCAGAGTCTTTCCAATTTTATAATATAACTATTCAAAAATGTATACATGAAGGATCATGAAATACAAAAGTGTTTTAAAGTATATATCAGGAAAATAACATAAATAATGTTATTTATTGATATAGAAAATTAGGGAACAATATTTGCAAGGAAAACTGGACACCAAAAATGCATCTGAATTACCTTGAACATGAAAATGCAGAGCAATGTTTCATGTAGACAGAATACTTGTGAATTGGTGTGAAAATGGAATATATGCTTAAAAATTATAGAAAACAAACAAGACTGATTGGTTCATCCAGTGCAAAAGTTGTACGAAACTATTCCAGTCTGTAACTATAGTAACAGACTGTTCGCTGAAGTGCTGGTGTTCCAAATATGGGTCACAAGTGACCTAAAGCTGTGTGCTTGCAGGTATCAATATGTAGGAAATGAATATATTCAAACCATGTAAAAAGAAAACATTGTTTAGTGTAGGAGCTGTACCCTCAGAAACAGTGGTTTCTGTCCAAGAAGCAACCTATGTTACCTGTTTTGTTTTATGCGCTTTTTGTGGCAGTAATCCAGAACAGAGCTGTAGTATATGCTTCTGATTAAAAAAAATCTGCCTTATTAGGTGAGAAATCATAAAGTCTGTAAGTTGTTTTACTGACTTCCAGCATCATAACGCAGAACACTTACAATCCAGAGCACTGCATTAATTAATAAAATGCAGCATATAAAAATAGGACTATTTCCTGCTTATTAGTCTGTTCTGGATTACTGCCATGCTGGCTGGAGAATTGTGGGAGCTGAAGTCCACACATCTTCAAGCTGCCAAGGTTGAGAAACACTGGTCTAGAGGGCTGGAAATGGCCAGGTCGCTTCCTCTCTTGAATTTAAAAAAGGTAAAGGTTTCTCCCGCACATTTGTGCAGTCGTGTCCGACTCTAGGGGCCGGTGCTCATCTCCGTTTGTTAGCCAAAGAGCCAGCGTTGTCCGAAGACGCTTCCACGGTCATGTGGCTGCATGACACGCGCGGAGCGCTGTTACCTACCCACCAAAGTGGTACCTATTAATCTACTTGCATTGAATTTACAGGAAGGAAAATGCTCTTTCTGAAAACTAACTCCAGCCTCTTCTATTGCATTTTCTGCCTCATCTTCAACAGTCTTGCAATGGGGCAATGCCTAGATTGTTTTTTTTTTAATAAAGAAAGGATGACTCTGCAAAGTCAATCATGTATGGTGGATGGAATTATCTTACGCAGCCAATGCCCTCTGAAAACAAATCTTAAGGTCATTTTTAAGCAGTTCATATAATACAGAACATGTGTTGTCTCACTGTTATGCAAAGAAGGCAACTTCAAGATCAACTGTCACATGCACATTTTCCTCATTTTCCTGGGCTGGCTACGCCGGGGTGTTTCTGGCACAATTAAACCCACTTGTACTTGTTTAATTTTTTCTCCAGAATGTGTTTGAAAATCAATTTCTTGACAATGAGCAACGTAAAGACTGCTAGAAATTGCGAGACAAGACAAGGCTGTGGGGGAAAGAACAGTTTTGACTCAAGAGGTAGAACTTGAAAAAGATTGACTTCCTTGCCTTTGGAAGAGGCCTATATTCAATGTTCAAGTAAGGTCTAGAGTGCTACGTTTGAAGCTCACTAGATTGACCTCACTTCTCATTTTGGAAATAGGATGAAAGGTGGAGGGAGCATACTGTATGTCTTCAGAAAGATGTCCTGAATATTATACCTGCAGAGATTGGTTGTTGTACCTCTCTTTATGAAGATACTTCTATGTGTGTTTCTGAAAGGTCTGTTAGCATACAAACACTGGGTAACATAAGACCTCCAAAGTTGAATCCTTTGATGGCTTCAAATCTTTGCTTTGTTTTCAAACTGAAGTATTTACAGTACCTCAGGATTTGCCCCTTGGCCCAAAGCAATTATCCCTGAGTCTTCCTACCCAATATATGTTTTTACTTTAAATGCCATAAATCAAATCTGGGATTTTATATATGTGAAGTGACACCTGCTACTCAGCTATGGACTTTTCAATGACAAGGCTGCATTTTAAGAAATAGGTAAAATCAGTTTCTAGTGTGTAATACTGAAAACATAACTTGTAGTAGAAATACTGAAGACAGATGAGAATGAGAGAGAGAGACTGACAGACAGGCAGGCAGAATTAGTGAATTTGAAACAGGAAATATTTTGCTGTTCCAAAAATCACTGGAAAAATGTGGCATATACTATATACTGCAGATTTTCAGCTCCAGGACTAACATACAGAAGAGGCTAAATAGAGATGGAAAATCTTTGACAAGTTTTGAATTGAAGGTTGATAAAGGGAGAAATCTATTATGCTTTTGAGGTTTTTGAGCACAATCTACTCTACAAAAGTCCAATGTTTCCAGGGAGCTATCTGGGCAAAATTTCCTGTATTATCAAAATCCCAATTTGATTTCTACCTCATCTTTCCATCTAGAAGGATCCCCAAAGGAGCTTAATTCAGAAATAAAGAAAACGATTACCCTGGAGTTCCTCTAAATCTTTCAAAATGTTCAAAACTGCTAACAAAAATATCTTTAGACCACAGTGCTCCACTGCTTAAAGTATCAAAGAAAACAATTAGAATACTGTATATTTACAACAAACAGAAATGGAAGAAATTTATATTTTTGCCACCTTTAATGGCTCAGCCAAGGGAGGAAATATGGGAGCTTGATAACATTTCTGGGCAGGCAGATCTATCCTTTGAACATTATCAGCAATAAGTTTCGTTCCTTGGTCTCAGTCTGGAGAACTCCGATAATGGGACACCAAAGTAGTAAGTAAAAATGTAAAGGCTCCCCCCGCACATTTGTGCAGTAGGCAGTGCCTTATGGGAGATGTTGTTGCTTCATCACTCCTGCAACATTTACCTAATACTTCATCACCATAATAATCACCAGGAGATTATTAATGTACTATACACTATGCACTTTGCACAATGTCTATGTTTCTGTTTCATAACATTTTTGCTTCTTCTTCCAGCGTACCTGACAAGACTGAATGGCTGTGAGTTTTAGGGTCCCCCATACCTAGTGATTTTCCACTATTTGCTGGGTTATCTGAGGGACCACCTCCACCCGATTACATCTGCCCATCCCATTAGGTAGGAAGAAGAGGTATGCTGCGGATCCTGTCTGCAGAAGAGTTTCACCCAGCGGAACCCAGGAGATGGGCCTTTCCTGCCATGGCGCCCGCCCTGTGGAACATCGTGTCCCCCCCCCCCCCGAGGTGAGGTTGGCCCTATCTTTGACATCCTTCCAGAAGTCCCTTAAAACATGGCTGTGTCAGCAGGCCTGGGGATCTCAAGGCAATGTTGAGTTAATGCAGGGCTTTCCGAAGTTTTCCCGTGGCGACACACCAACGGTAGTTGGTGTGTCGCCACAGGAAAACCCGGAAGTGCCGCGGTTGCGGCAGCGCGCAGAAACCCGGAAGCGCTGCTGCCGCTTTCGGGTTTTTGCGCGCCGCTGTTGGTGTGTCGCTGCGGGAAAACCCGGAAGCGTTGATGATGATCAGCGCTTCCGGGTTGTGTGGCGACACACCAGACTGTGTGTGGAGACACACTTTTGTGTCGCCACACACAGTTTGTAAAGCTCTGAGTTAATGAGATGGCTGCATGGATTTTAAAATAGTTTTTAACAATTTTCTCCACTATCTTGTTATTAATAATATTAATTGATGTCTAAACAATATTAATAACATTGTTGATGTCTTTTAATTGTAGCTGTTTGAACATGATTTTATGATTGCTTTTATTGTAAGCCACCTAGAGTCACTTTACTGTGAGATGGGTGGCTATATAAATGTGATAAATAAGTAAACAAACAAACAAACAAACAAATAAATAGACAGACTATGAATGGAGTACACTTCCCCAGGCAGAGTTGGTGTGTAACCTGGGGGTTCTTCTGAACACTCAGCTCTTGCTTGAAGAACAGGTGGCAGTCATGGCTAGGAAGACTTTGCACAATTGCACCAGTTGTGCCCATTCCTAGATGTACTGGTATGTGGGAATGACCTTGGGAGATGGGGGAAGAGATGCTGCCTAGGGAACGATCAGATAAGGGAGGGCACAGCCCGCAGATGTACAACGGGCAGAGAAAGAAACTCACAAAGGAACCTCAATTTATCAGGCTGAAAAAGAGACGGTGGGAGATTTGTACTTTCAGACTTGCAAGTTTCTGTTAACGTAGCCTTTCAGTAAAGTAGAATTAGTTCATCTGGTTGTGTTTCCTGTCTGGTCCACCTGGGAAGGCTGACACTAGATCAGGAGGCATCACCAACAGTCCCTCATGCCTTAGTCACCTCTCGGCTCTACTATTGCAATGTGCTCTATATGGAGCTGCCCTTGGCTCCCAGTAGGCTACAGGATGCAATTCAAGGTGCTGGCTGTCACTTTTAAAGTCCTAAAGTTACTTGCGGGAGTGCCTCTCCCTGATGGTTCCTGCTCTACCAGTTCCGGCAGAGCGGGTATTCTCCAAGTCTTATTGGTGAAGCAATATTGGTGGTGGACCCTTCACGGTCACGGACTGTGGTTAATCTATGGTTTCTGGAGTTTCTTAGGGAACACAGGAAATACTATCCTGTCTTTTGGAACAGCCTCCCCCTGAGATACGGACGGTCCCAACCCTGTTGACCCACCACAAGTCCATAAAGTGTTGACTATTCCTCCAGGCACTGATGCCAGGGTGCTGATGGACCCCTGATGTAGGTGCAGGCTATCTGTTATGATTGCAAGATATTTTTAGGGGCCCTGACTGCTATTACTATTTCTATTTTATGCCATTTTTTTCGAAGTTATGGATTGCAATGGTTGCTTTTATTTGTGTTTGGGTAGATGGGTGGCCCTATAAATAGGTTAAATAAATAAACCATACATTCTTAGTTGAGACATCCATGCATTTGCAATGAAGGAATGAAAGCAGCAGAATTGTCACCCAGTCCGTCTGTTGCTTCGGGAAATTCTGGTTGCTCTTTGGAGCAAGCGAGCAGAGCCTTGCCGTTGCAGCTGAGAAACATTTCACTCTCCTGATTTCCTCCTGTATGACTGCCAAGGTCATGGCCGAGAAGCTGACCAGGCTTTTCCACTTTGTTAATCTGTGGTTTCTGGAGTTTCTTAGGGAACACAGGAAATACTATCCACCTAGTAAAAATCAAGTCATTTGTATTACAGTGGGGCAACAGTATCGAGTGTTCCGCATCTGTTTTATGCTGCACTGCTGTAATTCTGTAAAGCAAACAGTAGATCCCTGCGTTAGATTACAAATTGGACCAGGCTGTTTGCTGGGTTCCTGCTTTGTTTAACCTTTTTGCGTTCATTTTGAAAGGTGACTGGGGAGGGGCTGCTCGAGAAGAAAGCCCGTTAAAAGGTTTGCAAATATGGGTAGAATAAATATTCCACAAATTAGAAGGCTTATCTGTCACAACCCCTATAAAATATGCTGCTCGCAAGCAGCACGAACGGAAGGAATACCGCAAGAAACAGCCGGGCGTCCGTTTTATTCTTCACGCAACACGACGCAACGCAAACTGCAGATTTCACATCAGATTAGGAATTTGACAACGTTATTTGCAAGGCTGTTGCTTTGCTTAACCTTTCGTTCTAGAAAGGCTTTGTTTTTTTCTGTGTGATTTCAAAACGAGGTTAGTTAGAAGAATTATAATTGTCTGTAAATGAGATGCTCCGTTTCAACAAACAATGGGGCAATTATTTTCTGCACTTTTATAAAGTTCAGGTGGAAATAAATACACAAAGAAAAATGATAGTATATGTTGTTTATAATCTGTAAAACCAGAGCACTTATGGAGAGATTTGGTAGGTCTCTTCTGAGACTAATATCACTCTATCCTTTTTTTATATTGCAAAATTAAAAAAAAACTTTTCACACCTTACTATATTAACAGTTCGAAATTAAAAATTCCTTCTACAATCCCTTCTTTCTGCTTGTATGTTGACTTTCTTTTGTCTGTGGTTGTATTTGTGACAGGGGCCTCTTCTGTTAACTTTAATTCAAGCACACGTGCTGGTATGCCGGGCTTGTGTTCTTATAATACCCTAATTTGAAATTGTTTAATAAATGCCTCTCTCCCAGAAAGGAGGACAGAGCCCATATTATTGGAAAAGCCGCATTCTGAATCTCAGCAGGAAAAAAATTAAAGAATTGCTGCATCGAGCTTGAAATTGCCACCCGCTCCACAGTCTATGGAACAACTCTATTATTACAGCTGGATTACATGAAAAAATAAAGCAGGTTGCATTGGAGAAAAAGAAAGGCAGAAACATGTGGATTGAGAAAAAAATGATAGGTATGGCCAACGTAAAGAGGGGAGTTTTGCAAAGAGATGTGCTTAGCAGCCCTGGAGAGAAGGAGGGAATTAAAATTAAAATTTTGAAATTTAAATTTAGAAAGGACTGCTTTGCCCGTCCACACAGGGCAGTTGTGCCAGTCCTGGATCAGCAGAGCCCTTCCGCCATCCCTCCCAGCACAGCACAAGATCATGGAGCTTTGCACGCTGATAGACTCAGCTCTCAAGTCAGAGGAAAGGTAGCAACGTCCAGCTTCCTACTGGCAGGGATTCTCACTTCTTGGGATTCCCACTTAGAAGCTGCAGCCCCTGGGTTTCGTTTTCCTGTTTGTACTGCACCAAATAGCGTCCTTGTCCTTTATTATCCCTGGAAAGATCTTCCTCACTGCAAAAAGCTAACCTAGTGAGCTGAGCAGGGCATTTAGGGAAACTTCCTCTTTGGCAGGAGAAAAAAGCTGCTGTGCATTTGAGGAGTGAAGATACCCGCCACAGAAGTGTCCTTCATCATGGAACAAAAGAGAGAAGGGATACATTTGTTTAATACTACAGAGGGAAATCTCCTGATAGGTCAAAGCTTGGCGGTGGCAGAAAGATCCCAGCCTAATTCGGTGGGAGTTATCCTAACAGGAGAGCCAGAACGCAGAGGATGTAAACAAGCATCCATCTCCAACTGATGGGATGAGGGAGAAAAAGAAGCTGAGGATTTCTCTACACAGCAGGTGGCAGTGTAAGAGGGAAGTGTGACTGGATCTAAATTCTGCAATGTCTTTCTCACTTGCTCAGAGACCATAAATTGTCCGCAATGGCCATCAGTTCTGAATCACAGTAGAGTCACTTCCATCCAAGTCTCTGGGAACTTGCAATTTAGTTCATGCCTAGCCTTGGTGGATCCTGAAATAGTAGATGTGGAGGCTCCCTGTCTGAACACTCTCCGGATCTAGGGATGCCTTGAAATGAATAAACTACGGAATTAATTTCACTGCTCGGTCTTTCTGTATGTGAATGTAAATAGGTTCTCAGTCAACGGCGTATCCAGAAATAAGCTGGAAAATCTATCAATGTTAGAAAAAGTATTATCAGACTCAGTCTCCAGAAGAGGATTGGAAAGGAAGTTTTTCACACAAAATGGAAAGAAGCTGGCAGGAAACCAAAGTATGTTGCCAAACCATTTATGCTTCTTCATCTGCCTGCTACCAACCTATCAAGCTCAGAGGCTTGATATGCCACCAAAAACCAGCTGAACTTTTCTTTCTTTATCTGAAAAATCACCGTGTAGTTGTAAGCCTTGTAAATCTACAGTTCCTTATCATTTAGCCTTCCCTGTAATAAAAACTTATTTGTAATATGCATTGTATAATGAAGTAGTAAATACTTCCAATTAGCTTTAGTGCCGGTAGTCCTCCAAAACCTGATGTGTTTATGTTAATACAAAAGCCTACTTGGTATATTTTATCATGCATTAGAGATTTTAATCAGGTAATCTGCACGGCATCTGGAAACCTAAGCAGAGGCAAAGTCTGTTGTAACAAAGGCACTGTAACAGTTCACCTTCAGCGAAGAACAATAATGCATTATTAAATTCACTTTCCTGCTCAGTGGTTACACTTAGCTGACCACAGCAAATTTGCTCTCTGCCTGGTCTTCACAAGTTGGCAGAAAAATAGATTCTGTCACCTTTAACAGATTCTGAAAATGACAAGATGCCTCTCTTGGTTTAACTATGAACCATAATCCTTCAGAAGTAAATATAATTACAAATGCCTTTTGTCACATAGTGCTTAGGAAAGATATTGCATGCGGATGATGATGGCTGGAGATACCCCCAGCCTGCTTCACTATAATTAAAATCAGGTATTGATCATGTTATCCATCAGCACTATCTAAAGATCCACATATGTGCATAGCTATCTCTAAACCTTTCCTTGAGCAAATACGACATCATTGTTCCTGAAGTGTAACAACATACAAAGCATACCAGATTTGGAGGTCATATCATGGCCCTGTTGTCATACAAAGGGCAAGACAGCTACACAGTCTTGTAATTTTATTTGAAGTTTCTCTGGGTCTTTTTCTGAGGGCAAGTCTGTTTGGCCAATCCATCACGGACTGGCCAATTAAAAGAGAGTAATTAGGACTGACAAGAAAATAATAGGCAAAATGATTTGGAGATTTAAGCCTCCTATGACTGTCCTCCCCAAAGTTCATTAGGAGAATTTCAAAAAGTCTCCTTCACTTCTTCCACATTTGTTACTGTCACTAGGTTTCTACAGTTTGACACTCACTTAGCCTCTTCTGCATCTCGTATTCTGTGTCTGACAAACATCACTCTCTCGGTATTTGCCCGCAAAATGTTTCTAAGAGGCTCTTTAGAAGCATCTTCCTTTACAGGAGCCAGACTTGCTACTGGCAAGACTCTCGTTGGTTCTGGTGATCTTCTTAGTATATGAGGCATGACAAAAGAGCATATGAGTAAGACACATCACCAGCCCTTATCCCAAGATAAGCTGTGCTGATTGTTTTGAAACTGGGAGGGGAACCCCACCACCACCACTAAATGCAGCCGTTGGACAAGACCAGGAAGATTCTCAAACATGGCAACATTTAAACGTCTTCGACAACACATCTGGCCAGATCCAGCAAAATATCTTATATGTTTTAGTGATGGAAATCAAGAAGAGTGGGAGGAATGAAAAAGAAAGTAGAAGACAATCCATCTAATAATCTGTAGCTTGAATCATGTCAACTGGATTTCTATTTTCTCAGTGGAAACGTTTCGCTCCTTATCCAAGGAGCTTCTTCAGTCTGAGCAAAGTTAGTAAGGGAATCCTTAAATATGTTTCTAGGGTGGCTGTATGACCTTGCACCTGGGGCTAGGTCATGTTTATTTCTAAGTCCCTTTATCATCTAAAGGAGCATCTTTAAGATTACCATGCTGCTGTTGATCCATCTAATAATGTTCAGAGGCTGTGTCCTACCTTCTATAGTGGCCATTCATCCAACTATCTAATCTGGCACCAGGACCCTTGTGGTTGGCTTGATCCACTGCTATGGGCCATTTAAGACCAAGGTAGATTTTTCAAGGAACGGAGCTGATGGATTTGCAACAATGGTTCCTTGGTTTATTAGAGCCAAGGGGGAAAATGCACATTTTCTAAGGAGAGAAGGTCTAAATTTATCTGAAGAAACAGAGTAGGGTTTAACTGGAGATGTGGTAGTTAGAGATGTGGTTTGTATAGTAAGGGATGTGATGTGGTAAAGATTTAAATACCAAAACCTTTTTAAAAATAAAGCAGTCCATTATTCCAAAGAACACAGAGTACAATGACAGAAATATACAAAACATAATAATGAAAAAAAGACACTTCAAATACCATTTTAAATGCAAATATTTGTTTGCTGGTTTGTTTTGGAGGAATTAACTTTAAAATATTTTGCACTCATCTCAAAAGGTTAAACATTACTCTGGCATAATGTCAGCAAGTCAAATCCCTCATGGTCTTCATGGTCATGAAGAGCATTAGAAACTGGCTCATCTGAAAGGCCTTTAGGGAGTAGGAGAGATTAGAATGGCTTGCTGTCTTGAGTGAGTGGGGCACCATCTACTGTACTCCCACATTGCACTATATTGTATTTGTAGATACAAATACAATTTTATATATTTTGTATACCACTTAGAGCCCATCGAGTCCAAAGTTCTCCAAAGAAATAAATAAATGAGTAAGAAAGAAACAAGCAATTACTTTCTTCCAAATGCATTTCCGTACAGAACGGAGTTAATTCAATGGCCGCCAAGGTTATAAAAAAAATTAAAAAGATGAAAAGCAAAAATGCCATTAAAAAAACAAAAAACAAAACAAAAAACACAACCAGCCGCAGCCTAAAACTTAACTAAGCCAAGTGGATCCAATGAACAATCCTAATTAAAGTGTCTAAAAGCTGAAAGCACTAAAAACAATTGAACACTTTTATTAATCTAATGAATCATGGATCATATCATTACAGTTTTGTATATAACATTAATTTCATTCCTTTCGCTTAAGCCTTTTATTGGGATTACTTCAGTTATTAGTTGGTCTAATGTATTGGTTACCTCTAAATCTCACTCTACAATCTCTTCTTATCTTGTTGCATAAACCCTTGCATGTTATTCAAATTGCTTCATTTATTATGATAGCTTCCCCATGTAAATTGTGCTGACTGCTTGCCCTTGTATAGTCCTCATTAGACTAATGAAAACCTTCAAACGAAAAAAAACTGAACAACCTGCCAAATAAAGGTCTGAGGTTATTATGAAAATTACAACTCTGGGAGCTTCGAGAAGCTCTGTTCATTAATTCATGCTCAGCAAATTGCTAACTAATTTAGTTGCACTCCTCTGCATTAATGGATTATTTTATAAAAATGTTTTCCACAGCCCAAGACCTTTGGTGCAATGCTTTGGAGAGGCTTGAATTCTAATCAACCTTAACAGTAAATTAGGAATGTAATATCTAAATAATAATTGGGATGGCATATGGAAGAAAATAGTGTTTAAAATCCCATGAAAGCTTCTTTTGGATTTCAGCTTCATATGTCAATTTCACAGTAGTTAAAACAATTGTACTTTTCAGTATTCTCTGCTGGGCCTGGAAGAGACTGATAACAATGGCAATCCAAACATGTTCAAAAAGTTTCATTGATATTGTCCAGAATGGTCTGATGATCAGATACAAGCTGCATCTGTAGCTAATCAGAAAAGAATCTAATCAGAAAAGAAAAATTTAAAGAGAGGGGGAAAGGAACATTTAAAAAGGAAAAAAAAAGCTTTGAAAAGTTCCTTCAGCTTCTGTGTGAAGTTGGACCAACCACAATAACAACCATCAACAGAGCAAATAATTGATCTTCCAATACTGCATTTAATTACACTAAGATGCTCTGAACTGTGAGCTGACGTAAAAAAGTTGGTCACCAGTGGTTAAGATTGCAGTCAACAATGCAGTGACTAATGCTGCTACGTCTGATGGAAGGATGGGAGACAGGGAGGATCTTGTGTGTCCCTCACCATAAGGCAAACACCAACGTGCAGCCGAGTGAAAATATAGCTCTTTTTGTGTGCAAGTGCACATCTGGATACACTTATGTAAATGTGATCAGGGAAGGGCAGTACAAAAGGAATGAATAATTAGTAATTAATTAATTAATAATTAGATGTATATTTAGTATGTCCTATTAATGGAATAGATTATTTTCTTGTTTCCAAAATCACTCTTGATAATAAAGTCCTGTTTGATATGGCCTAAAAAGGAATGCCTCCAGAAAATCTGCAGCACTGCTATATATTTTATTTATTTATTTATTTATTTATTTATTTATTTATTTATTTATTTATTTATTTATTTTCTGTCCCGCCTTTATTATTTTTATAAATAACTCAAGGCAGCGAATGTACCTCATACTCCTTCCTCCTCCTATTTTCCCCACAACAACAACCCTGTGAGGTGAGTTGGGCTGAGAGAGTGTGACTGGCCCAAGGTCACCCAGCCAGCCTTCATGCCTAAGGCGGGACTAGAACTCATTATAATACTTATTATGTCTGCTGGTTTGCCATTGGCTCCTTCCTAGGGCTGAGAGACAGGGACTGGCCCAAGGTCACCCAGCCAGCTTTCATGCCTAAGGTCGGACTAGAACTCACAGTCTCCTGGTTTCTAGCCTGGAGCCTTAACCACTAGACCAAACTTGCATATATGATCATGTTAGGTTTGTTTGTAATTAAAAGTCTTTAGCACACATGAACTATATGGAGATTTACTACATCAAAATCTACTTCTGTACCATGTCGCTACTGTTAATTCTTACTTGGTACCACACAGTGTTAAATCATAAGACCTGCTAATTAATTTTTTTGATCATAGCTTTGGACTAGGGCTTCTCAAATGAGCATCTATCTTGTTCCTGACTTTCACTGTGTGGATGAGCAGTTAATTCTGGATTTGGAACGAAACTTAAGCTACAGATTGCTACTGTATTTAGGGGAAAAAAAGAATAATGCACACATAAATATAAATACACGCCAATGCTAATCTCTAAGGCAACTGAAAACGCATTCACCATTCAATCCCATGCTGATCACAATGGACTTTCCTTGCTCTTTTGTGAAGAACAGGTTCTTCTATATTGTAATTAACAGGATGCTCAAACTCTTTGCACTGTCCTGCAGTGCTTGGCTCTCGAAAGAAGAGACTTGGGTTCCTTTTACCCCGTTTCTCATAGTGCCACCAATGAGAGGTGCTTGTTTACATTCTCTGCATTCCTGCTGTCCCATTCACAAGATTCCACCACTGGACTCTTCCATCCAATCAGGGAGGACAAAACCTCTCTTGCTTCTTTCTCCTGACTGAGCCCAATCTCAGGGTAGTCACACATTTATGCTACAGTGCAGTTACAACTAGTGCATGAAAAATGCAGTTGGAACATAAAAGTAGATGTCATTTTACAGTGGAAACGAACTATATAAATACATTTTGTAAAAAATACAATAAGGGAAACTAAATTAATATACATGACCTGGTTGAGATTTTTTTTTCTATTGTCTATAAATTATTGCTTTTCTTGTTGAGTCTATGTAGACCACTCACCAAAAATAAAAGTATGCTGTGGTTCAAATCATTACATTGCACAATGAAAGATTAAATTCCTGAGTCTCTGATTCCATCCACTTTGCTTTTTCTTCCTCTCTGCTTTCTTCTTGACAAGCCAGGAAAACAGGTTTCCTAATCAGAATATACTGATTAGGATTATACTTGCTATGAATTTGTAGTTGTTTGTTAGATTTGTTGCTTTTAATCTTTATATTGTTTTATAAATCACCTAAAAATCTCAGTGAAGAAAGTAACTAAAACTTCTGGTTTTTAGCTTGAAATTTCAGTTTAGATGCTAGGCAAATTCAACAGTTTTAAAGGAGCTGTTTTAGGCTTGGGGAACTTTTAAGAGAATATGTCATTATGCATATGATATGCAACCTGTTCTGCCTTTTGCAGATACTCTGAACATAAATGACTCATCCTTCCCACACAGACCCTCCCCCACAATCACAGATGCTTTTAATTATGCATTTACATTTAGCAGTGCAAAATGAAGAGGTAACATAATCATGGACTATGTCTATGAAGGTTCTCAGTCATCCAGGTGGAATTGTCTGTAGCTTGAATCATGTCAACTGGATTTCTATTTTCTCAGTGGAAACGTTTCGCTCCTTATCCAAGGAGGAAGACTGAAGAAGCTCCTTGGATAAGGAGCGAAACGTTTCCACTGAGAAAATAGAAATCCAGTTGACATGATTCAAGCTACAGACATAATCATGGACTATATCAAACTTGGACATTTCTATTTCTTTCTTTCTCGAAGCTCTGAAGGGAATCAAAAATGGAGGACAACAGCTTAGGGATACAAAGATATTTTGATCCCTACCCTTCCCTAAATATGTCTGTAGAAATTTTTCATGAAGTATTATGACATTGGCAGCATCTCAGTTACAAGTATAGAAGCCTATCCTTCATAGGTAGTGAGATTAGCAACGGTGACAAGCATGGAGTTGAACAATGAACTTTTTTTGGTTGTCTCAGAGATTCACATGGGTATGCATTTGTAGATATGTGTGTATATGGCCTTTTAGGGAAATGTTCTTCTATTCAAAAATAAAAGTCCTTTTTAGATTTAATTTATTTAGCATGACATTTAGCCAGCAACAAAGAACTATTTACTTAATGGTCTGAAAAATGTATTCATGTCACAGTATCAGCGAAATCCAAAAATGATCATGCTCATAGTAAGGTCTCCTTCAAGAACCTAATTTTGGGGTGGTGTTATGGAAGTGCTTTGCTGCTGTCTCCTTCCAGAATATCTTTTTACTTTCCCATCTAGTCTACAGTCTCGGTATTTCCTGGCTGTCCAAGGACCAACTAGGCTTGAGTCTCCATTGCTCTTGAGCCCAGACAATGTCCCCCAAGCGGACCTTCTGGCAGAGACCTGATTATGAAACCTATTTTACGGTTTGTTTTCAGTTGCCCGCATGGGTCATGTTGTCATTACAAACTGACCACCTGAAGAACGAAAATGAGCAATCTGTTCAGAAATAGAACAAATCAAGAACAGTCAAAACTGCTAAAATTCAATCTTGCATTTATTGTATCTAATTGCACCAAAACAGGAGGAGGAGGAGGAAGAGGAGGAGGAGGAGGAGAAGGAGGAGGAAGAGGAGGAGGAGGAGGAGGAGGAGGAGGAGGAAGAGGAAGAGGAAGCGGAAGAGGAAGAGGAAGAGAAGGAGGAGGAGGAGGAGGAGGAGGAAGAGGAGGAGGAGTTGTTCAAAGAAAATATTACTGTACTTAGGAATGTTCAAAGGCTACGCATAAAATGAGTGAGGAAGTGTTTAGAACGGCAACCAATTCAAACATTTAATGTAATTTATATAATGACTTGTCCATGGAGCCTGACGTTGTCTATGGGGCCTGATTTTATATACACCCTGTATTTATTTAGTTTTTGGTTTCTAAAGTTGGAGCAAACAGCATCTTTCAAAATTCTGTCTCTTCCCTGCAGAGTCTTCCCCCTGAAAAAGCCAAAGTGCTTCGTGGCCTGCTATGGTCATGAAACCTTGCAGGATCAGAAACTTTTAAAAGGTGCATCTCAGCTACCCTCTGATTACAGTGAATATAACATGAATATAACTATGATGAACCACTGGCTAACTCCTCCGAGCATTCCAACTCTCCCCCTTAGCTAATTACCTCATATTTTTAAAGACTGGGGAGCTATTTCATTTATCTATCCATTCATTTATCTACTCTGTCATTTAATTTATCTCTCCTCTTTCTATTTCTGCAAGCAACATATGGCAAAACGTCTTCTAGAAGTTTTCTTCCATTAGCCACAATCTAACCTTGGGCTACAATTCCATTACATGTACTTTCAAGTATTTTGGACTCTGTGCAGCTGGATACTAACAATTGAAGGTTGTTTCAATCAGTAAAACCATTTGATGGAGTTCAGCAAAAGCCTTGCTGGTCAACAGTTTTATTGGTGAATGCAAAAAGCTATTCTCCTCCTATCCTAATCCTTAAATCATTCATATGCATATCGCTTTACTTTCCTTTAACTCCTTAAGTGTACCACAGATTGTAAATTAATAATCTTCTGCAACTTTGGATAGAACAGAACAGAATAAACCTTATTATGATCAGTGGCCAGTACAAAAAAAGGAAAATACAGCAAAGTATTCATGTACATGTAGATAAATAAGTAGCTAAATTTAAGATGGCATAAAAAAAATTATAGACATAAAACCTATGAAACTGTTGAGCTGATCAAGTTAACTTTTATAAATAATAAGTTTTCTATGTTTAGTTATCTACTTAATTTGCTATTTTGCAATTCTTGATTGGTTAAAAGGTAAAGGTAAAGGTTCCCCCGCACAGTCGTGTCTGACTCTAAGGGCTGGTGCTCATCTCCATTTGTTAGCCGAAGAGCCAGCGTTGTCCGAAGACGCTTCCGCGGTCATGTGGCTGGCAGTTGGTTGGTTGGTTACACGTATGTATAACTAAGAAAAATGAAGACCTTTGAATGTTTGAAGTAGAGTTATCCTTCAAAGTCTGGCTTGCTCACAGAAGGGGCAGCTTAGAAGAATGTGACCCATTGATTCTATTGCTCTCTTGCCACATAAACAGAATCTTTCTAAGTATGGAATCTTCTTATATCTGCCCTCCAACAGCACGGAGGGAAAAACATTAATGCGTGCCCTGGAAAAGGCCCATCTGTGTTTATAAAAAATAAGATTTTGTAAATAATTGGCTGGAACACCATTAATATTTTCCACCAACTTTGGCCAACTCCTTCTGGTCTTCCATTTCTGCTATCTTTTCTTTAAGCATTTTCATGGCATCTTCATATGCAACTTTGGATAAGTTGTAATTATTAAAAGTCATTTCAGTTCCTCTTGATGGATTAGCAACAATGTGTCCGGTGGGGGGGTTGGAAACAGAGTATTATATAAATGGTTAATGACTAATGTTCAAAAATGTGGGTTTTTGTGTTTGTTTTTTTTAAATAGACAGTGATGCAGACAAGGCATTTTCTATCTAAGGATACAAATGCCCACATCTATTTAGTTTGCATTAATTTATCTACCTGTAATAATGATTAATGACTTTGAATGATTAAAGGTGGTCAGAAACCAAATTGCCTATCTGAGCTATAGGCCTGTAACAATGCAAGCAGATAATAACTATCTCTGCAAATATCTGTAAGTGAAACAGGTAAGCTCGGCCCCAAAGTTACAGGGCCAGCTCAGGAGCTATGATAAATGCAGTCCCGACAAAAAAACAATTTTTAATTTAGTATATCCTATAAATCTAGATAACCCATGAATATTAACAACCCCTTCAGGAGGAAGAGATGCCAGGAGGTGTTGGTGCTGGTGCGGAGATGGGTAATAAGGGCCAAAAGAAATCTGTGTCCTGAACAACAACCATTTAAGAAAAAAAATGCAACAGATTGAATGGGAAAATATTTCATTCTCCAGCCAACCTTGTTACGTTAAAACATTATTTAATTGGAACATTTTTAAAAATTGTTACTTTTACTGGAAATCCTATTTCAATGGGAGCCTACGTTTTAACTTGAGGGTGGGCGCATTTGTATTATAAATGCAAATGGGCTGAAACCAAACCATTTCCTAAAAATGAAAACAAGTCAGTTTTATATCACTCTCTCAGCCTGGATAACATTTGCAGGATTTAAGGGCATGTGCGGGGGAAGCATGCAAGGAGCCATTGCGGGCTGTGTGTGCAATGAACCGAAATTAATGATTTGTATAAAAGAAATGTTGTTCTCATTAATTTTTAGTGTAATCTTATTAAAAATGCCACCTGTCCAGAATGAAAGTGTCCAGATTTTAATTCTCTTTCCATATCTCGCAGTAGCTGCACACAGGACAGATCTGGAAATTTTACTTATTTATTTATTTTGTATCTATTAAGTTATACCACAAAATACACCCACTTTCAGTTTTTTATTGCTGCAGCAATTCTATCCTGAAATACTTACTTACTGAGGCTCTTCCTTCCATTGCTAGCAAGCTGTTGCCTTTAAGCTGGACCCCTATTCTCTGATTTTGCCTTTGTTACACAAAGGTTGCTTAAACAGATCTATGTATCATGCCCACAAAATTAGCCTCCCAAACTGTATTACTGTATTTTTTTCTAAATATAAAGACATTGGTTAATATTTCCATAAGAGAAAAGGGCACCTAAAGCCTGTATAAACCAAATAAGACAGCATAATAATCAACAGAAATACTAATAGACATCAATCTAGCTCATATATTTTCAGTCAGATGGCTGATTAAATTTAAAATAAATGAGATGGTATCCGCCAGTCTCATTTTACACTATTAACAGTTGCAGAAGCTAAGCAATTTAGCTTCTCTTCCTTCCCAACACATGGCCATCAATGGTTATCTCATACCGGCTGGATTTAAGTAAGTGACTGTTTCTTTGATCCACCTCAGATCCTCCCCAATTACCTAAAATAATTTCTCAGTACTATGTTCCTAAAGAACAGGCATCTGAGAAGTGGAAAAGAAAAGATAAGGGCTGCTATTCTCATATGTGTTTCATTGTGAGATTTTAATCATTTTCTTCTATTCATAACTGCATTATTGAATAATTCTTGCCACTTATTTTCTCCATTATTACCATAATTAATGTACTACATGAGCATGTAAGAGAAGTCATGTTATCTTTTAAAAGAGACAGGAAGTTAGTTCTCTCCCCTCCTTTTACGCTAATGTCTTTCTCTTGTGAACCACCAAAATGATAACAGAATTAGAATGAAAAACAGCATCACTTCATTAGAGCATAATAAAACAACGATTTAAACCCACACTCTACCTTTCTCCATGTGCATTCTTTTGGAATCATGTCCACTCTCATGGCCAGCCAGATCACCTTCCTTTGGACCGGGTAAGACATTCGGTGATAAGCCCATCAACATCTGGTTCATGGAGAGACCATTCTGATGGACAGCTGCTGGCACATGCAGACAAAGAACAAAGAACAAAAATATTATGGTTAATACATTCAAGTTCAGTTAGGAAAAACTGACTTTAATTATGCCTTAGGTCAATTTATGGAAGGGTATGATCATTCTTGCCAAACAACCCAACTGCCAGGCCCTGGACCTTCCCAAGAGATAAGGACTTCCCTTCTTCACTTGATGCCTTAAGAAGGTGAGAGCTACCCATCTCTCCCAGGCCTACTGCTGATTTTGATGAGCAACTGAGTACCAGGATAAGCATCCTTTGTCCACAATCTTTAAATTATGGAGATTCAAATTCTCGGCATTTTATTTTCTCCTATTTATTTATTTTATTTTATTTTCTCCTATCGAGAAAAAGTAGGTCAGATCAACAGGGCAACTAGTTGGGAAACCAAGAAGACTGTTCATTGTGTTGATTGATTTGGGTCTCCTCCATCTTCAGCTGTAGTCACTTGCTGAGATGGGTGGCTATAGAAATCAAAAGGAAGGAAGGAGGGAAGGGAGGAAGGAAGGAAGGAGAATGGCTCCCAGTCCCGTACAAAAGGGCAGTTGAAGAGAGATATTTCTCTTTTTTCTCTTCTCTGGATTTCCTGGTTTCTTTTTTTGCTTCCTATCTACCCATTCTTCTCTTTTCCATTCTCCACCCACCCGACTTGTGTGTTAAATAATAGCTTAGCAGGCACAAAGAAGTTCTTCATTTTGCCCTGGGCAAAGAGAACAACCTGTTCAATGTTTGCATGACAGTTGGCTCTTAAAATTCAAGGCCTCTGCCTGCAACATAGCTATTGCTCAGTTCAGAAGCAAGCCATGCTGAGTGCCACAAAACTGCAGTCTAAGCATCCCTTTTAAAGGCAACAGGACTGACTCCTCAGTAGACATCCATACATTTGCTCTGTAAAGTAATTGAATAAATGTTATTGATCTTGGTTGCCTTTTGTTTAGGGACATATAAAATTGCTTGGCATTCTGTAAATTGGATGTTAGTTTACACTGTAACGCTAGACAGACATGAACACTTCCTCCTTGTTGAAAATGTAATATGCATTAGATTCAACTGTTACTGTACAAACATATAATTTTGTTCAAAATGAGTTTATTCACTCACAGCAAAACTGACCAAGCATTTCGCCTTTTCCTTTTTAAAAAATAAATAACAGGATTTGCAAATTGCTTTTTTGTTTTCCAACCAATGAAGACTGAGTAGTTAACTGGCACTGTAAAATACAGAAATAGCTGGGAAATCCCCACATTCCAGCTTGTGCATGGTGTTTCTATCTATCCTCTCATCTCCATTATCTTCTCGCCTCACTGTGAAGGCTACAACTTGGTTTACGTGCATACAGTAGTTAAGGAAGCAGGAATTGCTCCTCTCCATATAAAAAGATAAGCAAGAACAGCACAGGTAAGCCAAAGATTTAAGTTATTTTAAATTTGCATTCTAGGTATGAATCATGGACACCAGATTTCTCCTGGAAATGATCTATGTCCCAGAAGCTTATTAGCCAGACATACAACTCCCATTTGTGAAATCAGAGACCATGATGAAGAAGCTTTATTTCAACAGCTCACTTCTTTGGGCTACAAAAAAACACTAAACTTCACTTATGGCACTTGCCATTTTTATCATTAATGTTTTATTGATTTGATTGTAATTTCTTTGTTTGTTGTGAGCCATCCAGAGTCATTGAAAGTCAAGCAGCATACAAGTTTAATAAAATAGTATTATTATTAACTGTTTGGTTGTTTGCAATATTTTGATACAGCACTATCTTCACACAACTGAGGGCAGTCTACAAAAAAAAATCAGTGTTAGTACAAATAAAAATTGCACAAAAAACCCAGGTTCATTATCCATCAGAAATGTAGGATTGCTCTTTGATGAGAAAGACACATACACTCATTATCCTTCTGTGTGGCAGGGACTCCTTTCTTGCTGATCCTTTGGAGATTTTCAGAAACACTAAAGACATTTTAGAAAACTGAAAGTCTCTAGCAAAATATATATCTGTATCTACAGTATATATAAGAAAACGTGAAATGAATTAAAACATATTGCATAAAAAATGGAACAGAGAGTTTACAATTGCTCCCTTGCTCCCTTGTTTACATAACTATTATCACTTGATGACAAAAATATATTGCCTAGTGCCTTGCATATGTAAGCATGTCACTGCAGATCAAACATATTGTCTTAAACGGTAAGAAAGTGGTAAGAAAGCAAGTGATGCATTTATGCATGACCTGAACCTTCATTTTAATGCTCTACTTACCATAATTAATTAATTAATTAATTAATTAATTGGATTTATCCCCGCCCATCTCTACCGTGGCAGACTCTGGGCAGTTGGTGTGGCTGGGTGGTGCTGGTCATAAGCACCACTTCCTCAGTTTGCAAAGTCTACAACGCATGGCCTTCTTTATAGAATAACAGTAATGTCCAAACTCAAGGAATGTATTAAAGTGCATGTTGTATGGTATTCATTTCAATTTCAGAGAACTGAAAAATAGAGTCAAGCACATATTCTCCAAATTTTAGAAACAAACATGAGAATGTTATGGTCTTTAAAAAAAATAGGGGGTGAAACTTATATAAATGGGCAGCCGTAAACTCACTCAATGTTAATATCCTTTAACAGAAGAAAAATAAAATATTTCCATGTATGACCATTTAAGCAATGATTTCTAAAGTCCAATTGAGATGTACAACTGCATACAATGCAAATAAAAATAAAAAGGAGCTTTATTTACATCTGCTAGCCAAATACAGCAGCAACAATGTTAGGGTTATTTTAAAAACAAACCAACAAACTCAGATTTGTCTGAGAAGTACTCCAAATTTATATTAAATTAAATTTATATAAATTTCTGTTAAAAGCAAGAGTTCTCCCCCCCCCTTCATTTTTGTAGAATTATAAAAATGAAAAGGACCTGAGAACCTGGATCAAACATGGCTGATAAGCCATCACTGGGTAGTCTCAGCCTATGAACGTTTGTTCTTTTTGAAACAAATCTCTTTTTAAAAATATATATTCTCTGTTACCATCTCCATCTCTGAAGCCTGTGAACGGTGCACCAGATATTGGAGACTGCAAGTACAGAGAAATAGTTCTTGCTGGGAGAAGCAAAAGCCCTTTGCTTTGTTCTGCTTCACAAGTGACTCTTGACCGGATTGATTTCGTGATGGTCTCTGTTTCGAGGAGATGAGTCAACTATTTCTGACTCCATTCTAGTTTAATTAAAACTACAAGCAAAACTGGTGTTTTCTTTTGAATTGTTTCTATTCTTGTGCAAACCTGCTTCCTTGACTCAAAGTAGACCTTACTCCTCACCTTCCTCTCTTGCAGCCCCTCGCCCACCCCAAAAGCTGCAGCATGCTCCTCCAGGAGCATCTGCATTGTTTAGAACTCACACCCCTCCTTCTTCAACACAGCCACCATAGCAACATGCAGCTCTTAACATGGTAATTGGGAAAGATGCCTGATGCCATAATTTCCACCACATTATCAGGTAACCTTCACAGCTCACATGGGCCTTTAAATGCAGTAGGGGAATTGTAACGAGGAAGCTTGGAAAACCTGGAGTTTTGTTCTCCTTTTTTGCAATTAACTTTCTCTCATATACAGGTAGTTCTCGCTTAACCACCACAATTGAGACTGGAATTTTGGTTGCTAAGCAAAGAGGTCATTAAGCGAATGAATCCGACCCGATTTTATGAACTTTCTGCAGCAGTCATTAAGCGAATTGCAGTGGTTGTTAAGCGGACCACGTGGACGTTAAACGAATCACGCGGTTCCCCATTGATTTTGCTTGCCAGAAGCCAGATGGGAAGGTCGAAAATGGCAATCCTGTGACCACGGGATGCTGTGACGGTCATAAATGCGAACCAGTTGCCAAGCGCCCAAATCGTGACTGTGGGGACGCTGTGACAGTCGTAAGTGTGAGCACCGGTTGCAAGTCATTTTTTGCAGCACCCTTGTAAGTCTGAACTGTCACTAAACGAATGGTCATTAAGTGAGGACTACCTGTAGTTTCCTATCCCAGAGCCTCTCAATTTTTATTTTTATTTTGCAAACCACTGGAGAAATGTACTACCATCCTTTGTGTGTGGAGTGGGGTGACCTTCAGCAGCTGAAAGGTTCCTGAAAGCCAACTCCACTTCGAAGTGGTTTCCCACTGCTTTATGCGGAGGATGGAGGTTATGGTGATGGCGATGGGCACATTTTTACTGAGGAGATTTGCACGAGTGGGTGGCCAAAGAAAATACCCGGCGACCTACGGATTCTGTCTGAAGAACTTTCGGTTCGGGCCGGGGAGCTGGATACGCTGCTGCTGCGATGCGAGGATGGGTGGCTTCCAGGCCTTCGGCCGTCTTCGAGAGATGGTGCCGGAGAAGGACTGTCTGGAACTCGCTCCTGCACATCGCCAACACAAAACAAAGAACAGTTCCATGTAAAAGGAAAGAACCCCTTAGGATAGTCGCGTCACTGAACGTTGGGATCACCAAGCGTCACCAAGTTTTTCATTTTTCCATGTTCAGTTTCATACTATTTCTGTTTCTCCAACCTCAAATGGACAGGATATAGTGAGCAAACTAGGTTACGCTGATCGCAGGGCAGGAACTCAAAAACTAAGTTAACAGGGACAGTTTAATTGGGCATCTTTCTCACTTACACCTCACCAGACGCAAATAGGCTAATGAACGCTTTTAAGACGCTGAACATTTGATTCATTATACTTATTTCTATTTTTATTATATGTGTCCAGGATCTCAGATATATTAAATATATGTTCTGGATCGCAAATATTGTAAAATGCAGGCCCTTCTCCCTACTTCTATTGATTTAAATCCCATTCGTAATTTCTATACAAATTCAAACAGAGTGTGTACAATCATTTCATTTAACAT
The DNA here is from genome assembly GCA_023362775.1 of Charina bottae. Lineage (NCBI taxonomy): Eukaryota > Metazoa > Chordata > Lepidosauria > Squamata > Charinaidae > Charina > Charina bottae. The sequence goes on along the minus strand of JALMGJ010000004.1, from coordinate 1,826,656 downwards.
ACTTTAACCATTTGGCCTATCATCTTATAAAGGCCTTCATTAAAATGAAATCCAACAAGCATATATGATTTCATCAGCCTTGTATGTGAAATCAATTTATTGTAAGAGTTTAATTTGTTTATCGTATTTAGGTGTGTCTTTACAGAACAAATTATATCAGGCAGGCAGCAGAAGAAATAAGAAAGGTCACACAGCACAATTAGAAATCAAAACCAAGGAGGAGAATGTGTTTCATTTTTGTCATATAATAAGGTGAACCTTATCACCACGTAGGGGCGTGGTGGCTCAGCGGGTAAGACGCCAGGCTTGTCGATCACAAGTTCGGAGGTTCGAATCCCTAGCCCCGCGTGACGGAGTGAGCTCCCGCACTAGCTCCAGCTCTTGCCAACCTAGCAATTCGAAAGCATGCAAATGCAAGGAGATGAATAGGTACCACTTCGGTGGGTAGGTAACAGCGTTCCGCATGCGTCACGCCAGCCACATGACCGCGGAAGCATCTTCGGACAATGCTGGCTCTTCGGCTAACAAACTGAGATGAGCACCGGCCCCTAGAGTCGGACACGACTGCACAAATGTGCGGGGGGAACCTTTACCTTTAAGGTGAACCTGTGGGACAATGTTTCATACACTCAGTTTATCAGTTGATTTCTGAAATACCTTTTAACCTTAATAGAAAAGCAGCTGAACTAAAAAAAAAAAGTCAAATGTGCAATTAATTTAACTCCCTAAGTTTCAGTTTCACACCCCTGCTTCATAATCCCTCTAATCAATATTATGCAGCCTTTTGCAATTTTCTGCATTAAGCATTCTTAGATACAATATTAAATAGAAACAGCATGTTCCTAAAATGTGTATACTAATAATGCCGTAGAATCTGAGAAGGTTATTCTTTTTACCTTACCTCGGTGAGAAAACAAGATTGATTTAATAAAATACTGATTTTTACTTGTACAAAATGTTAACAGGAAAAATATTAAATATTAATTATTCATGAAATTATTCAGACTTAGCTTTTTGACTACTTGTAAAACAGGTAGCCCTATATATCTAGACTTAAGGACGTGCACTACAAAAATAAATTGTAGGGCCTATCAAATCTTTTTTTTTGGGGGGGGGGATAATTCTGTTGATTTCTTCAAAATGTTTCCTCTTTTCTTTCTTCCTTTTTTAGTGCCCACAGATCAAATGTAATTGGTGAAAAAAATGAGAAGCAGTCTGGGCAAAACCAACTGCCCACAAATTTCTTCTTGCTATCCAATATTCTTGATGTTCCACTGGGCCAAAAAATGGAACCTGACATCTGTCAATCTTGATGGTGGTTGACTGCAACTTAGATTTCCACTAAAGATAAATGACTTGGGCTTCTTCCCTTTGCTTATACCCTGTTTCCATTCAGTATTTTTGCAGTCCTTGTGGAAGGGTAAGTTGCAAGAAAGAAATAGTGAGTGGACACTATTGCCGAGTATCTCTTCAACATATACTTTTATGTTACACAATCATAGTCACCTGATTAAAGAAAATATATCAATTTGAAATCCACCAAAAGCACCTCCTTTTTTAACTACTAGAACTTGTGTTGGATTCTAGATTGAACTTGGGTGGTTTCATAGTGTTAAAAGAGCTCCATTATACATTATCTAAAGAATCATGTTAAATATACATGGAAAAAGAGGAATTAATCACGAGGAACCACCCATACACCATCATTTTAACACAGAGAAGCAAAGATGCATGTGTATACATTGCACACTACAGTTGATTCACAGTAGAGAAAAGTTAACTCCTCCTCATGGATTTTTTTATAACCATTTTACTTCTTCTTTGGGGATGGTTTTGGGTCTTCTGAAGTCAGGAAAACAGTAAAGCAAAGCTTGTTACACTCTTTTTGTGTTCATTTTCTCATTTGGAATTAGGTCTAAGCCTGATAAGGCAGCATGCTTTCAGAATGCAGATGGAAATTCACATAGTTGAATAACTACTTGATAAAATAAATCCATGTTAGCGTAATTCTGAAGCTAGAACTCTACGTCTCAGTTTCCATACGGATAGTACCCTCCCCTTAATACAAATACCTATAGAGAAGAGTATTTAGACATGTGAGTCCTCTGAAGTTGTACAAACCAGAAAGAGATTTACCACTTCAGTGAGAGCTCATCCTCTGTAAGGTATCAGATTTTATTCAACCCCAACAAACCTTTGGCAAAGTTGAACACCCTGGGTCTGCAAAATTTCCTGAGTCACTCAGTATTTCTTTCCACTGAATGAAAAGCAAAGTGTATGTGAAAGGGGTCAGAAGGGAGCAGATGTGCTTCAATTCTTTCAGTACAGCACAAATAGAATCCAAAGAATTGTCTGAAGAAGTTATCCATGTGTTTGAAAGTAAAATGGTTATAAAAAAATCCATGGGGATTTTAAAAATGTTTTCAGGGAGGTTTTTTTTTTTTAAAAAAAAATCATCCCCTTGGACATTTTTTCTGAAAACTGAATGGCAGGTAAGAAGACAGCGGGGACATCCTCCTTTTTTCTTGACATCCTGGGCTGAACGTTAAGGAGCTTATGGCAATGTTTCTTATCACAGAAGTTAAACTGACAGCCAGAGTTTCTCAGTGCAGATATGTCAGTTATTTCAACAACCGACAGTTGATAGTGTCAAAGAAGCTCAGGCAAAATGTTTGTTACACAAGAGGAGCAGTACGACAAAAAAGTGCTAGAATTAAACTACAGGGTTAGATCGACATGCTTATTTTGGGGATTTCACTCATTAAATAAATCAAACCACAATTTTGAACTACTGTAATAGTTGACCAAGTGATCTTTCAATATGGTAATTTAAGATAGATAGATAGATAGATAGATAGATAGATAGATAGATAGACAGACAGACAGACAGACAGACAGACAGACAGACACACACACACACACACACACACACACACACACATACACACACACAGGGGGCGTGGTGGCTCAGCGGGTAAGACGCCAGGTTTGTCAATCGGAAGATCGCAAGTTCGGAGGTTCAAATCCCTAGCCCTGCGTGCAGAGTGAGCTCCCGCACTCGCCCCAGCTCTTGCCAACCTAGCAATTCGAAAGCATGCAAATGCAAGTAGATTAATAGGTACCACTTCGGTGGGTAGGTAACAGCGTTCCGCGCACGTCATGCGGCCATATGACCGTGGAAGCGTCTTTGGACAACGCTGGCTCTTCGGCTAACAAACGGAGATGAGCACCGGCCCCTAGAGTCGGACACGACTGCACAAATGTGCGGGGGGAACCTTTACCTTTTATATACACATACATATACATATACATACCGTTCAGCAAAATAAATAAATACAACAAAATCAAATCAAAATTACAGTTTTGTAAAGTCTTATCAATGTGTGCATGTGTATCATTAAGAGGGAGAGAGATGTTGCATCTGATAAACATTAGTGTAAAAAACCTATACTAAGGTAATTATGCTAATTCTTTAAACTGCTATAGAACACCTGATTGGGTTTCTTGCAACAAATTAGCAGAGCAGAAAGAATCACTGATTTGCTTAAATTTAGTGTACTGTCCTATTAGAGTGATACAAATTACTTCCAGAAGCTGCTCCAAATCTGCTCAAAAATGGTTTATGAACTCTAACTGCCTTGAGCTCTTTTATGAAAGGCACAATATAAATCTAACAAACAAACAGGGACCGCTCATCATTATCCCTTGGACCTGGCTGTCTCCTGCTGCAGTTGTGAGCTTTGGCATAAATTGACAACTTCTATCTGCAAGCAGCAGTTGCATAACTGTAGAAACAGAAGCCAAATCCAGAAGCAACATGTCAGGGAGATAAAGGAAAGCAATGCACTTGCTTACTGGCCAATGGCTCAATACAGTTTGGACCAAACCTCTTTGCTCACTTAAGAGGTTGAGATGAACATGTTCTGTTGGGTTGTTGGTCCTCTGGAAGCAGAACACTCGCAATCCATCCTGGAACTTGAATACATAGAAATGCCTGCTCTGTTCCAAATGTGAAAAGTTTTGGATGATGGTTAGAAGGAGATGGAGATGGAGAAGGTCCCCTTGGTCACCCAACTAGGAACATCCAATAGTGGCCCATTTCTTATCATTTCCATTTTTCATATTTGTTAAGAAGGGGACACCGCAGCTTCACTTCCAAGGCAGAGTTATTGTTTTACACTTGATCTTTTTTTTTTACAAGAAGGATCTGTTCTTGAATGGACAGAATTTGTTTATTGTTAGGTATCTTTTATTGTTTCTTACTCCTTGTATTTCTTTTATCCTTCTTTGCAATAAAAGACAATAACAGACATATGTAAATAAGCTCTTGGACCTCTCATTCCAAAGATATTATTCCCCAAATCCAGATTGCAAAAAAACTATCTAATATTTATCTAATTGCCGAAAGGGTATTGATTAATTGTATTATACAAAAAAATGTATAATTAATTGGAATTGTAGAATAAAAAAACCAAACCCTGGCTTTCTTATTTCACTCTTTGTGATTCAATTTTATTATTTCATGTCTTTCATTCTTTCGAAAGGGTTAAAAATAGAAATCCAATTCTAGAGAATTCCAGCTCCTTATCTGCTGAAAATGAAGCACTGCTAAATAGCAAGTTGTCATGTGAAGCTTCGCAACTTTCAGATAACGCGCTGCCACAGAACCACTTGGTGGATGGCAGAGATCTGAGCTGAGAAGGGCCTTCAAAGTAACTTTCCTATTGAGGCAGATTAAGAGGTTTCCATTTTGAAACTCTTCTAACCTAGTGTGATAGGAAATAGAGATGCTTTGAAATGTTATATTTTCTACTGCTCTCAGAATTGCAACCAGTCTGCTGAAAAGTAGTCAGAGCCCAGACTTGTATTACTGATTTCCCATACTGTATGATCCTCTTCATTGGCCGAAAGTAGTTCGATATTCTTCAAGCAATAGAAATCAGTTTTGAAAGCTGTGTGCGTATTACTTGTCTTCCGGAATTCCCTTTCCAGGCAGACCCTGAAAGGCCAAATTTTGGAAGGCCTTGGACTTTTAAATCAAAACAGTCTTCAGAGACTCAGTATGGCATGAAAAAAAGCTAATTATTATTTACTCTACCTGGGTAATCTGAAATTAACATCTTGCTAGTACCCTTGGGGAAAGCTCTCTATACCCCTATAATTTAAATCCTATGACATTTCACAGGGAATAAAAGCAAATATATTTTGTTACACTGAAATAAGAAAAATATATTTCCTATAAATTCCCATTCTTATTGGTATCTAAAGAACAAAATTTATTTGGGAGAGAACAGAAAATGCTCATGACGTATTGCTACTATACATACAGTATATCCCCTTTCCCTGCATATGTTCTTGGTAGCATTTCCATGACAGAAACATGGTACCAACCACCTAATGCTTCAGAGGAAGGAAGGAAGGAAGGAAGGAAGGAAGGAAGGAAGGAAGGAAGGAAGGAAGGAAGGAAGGAAGGACAGGAGTTTAAGATGGATGGATGGAAGGAAGAAGCAATAGGGAAGAAGGAAGGAAGGAGTATTGGGAAGGGGAAGGAAGGAAGGAAGGAAGGAAGGAAGGAAGGAAGGAAGGAAGGAAGGAAGGAAGGAAGGAAGGAAGGAAGGACAAGAGTTTAAGATGGGTGGGTGGAAGGAAGGAAGGAGCAATAGGGAAGAAGGAAGGAAGGAAGGAAGGAAGGAAGGAAGGAAGGGAGGGAGGGAGGGAGGGAGGGAGGGAGGGAGGGAGGACAAGAGTTTAAGATGGATGGATGGATGGATGGATGGATGGAAGGAAGGAAGGAAGGAAGGAAGGAAGGAAGGAAGGAGGGAAACCCTAAATTTAAATCCTGTCTTGGTTCCTTCCTGGATGTTATGACACCAGCACCCAAGGTCACAATCCATGTTTCTCAGTTAGCCATCATTCTGGCTAGCTGTGATGCTTCTGTTTACAGCCAAACAATTACCGGCCATGATGACGTCCTGGTGCCCTCTGCAAAGGGTGGGGGACTTATCACTGACTTTTAACTACTTCTCTCAAGCTTCTTCCCACACTAACCAGAGTCCCACGATTTGAGCAGCTTCAACAACCATTCACACTTCCATATTTCGATGTCTGAGTCTGAGTTAAAGGGATTTTTAAATTAATGTAATTTTTTTCACATCCCAAAAGATCTTTTATGGGCGAGGAAAGACGCATCTCGGGAAGGAGAGGTACATCGGGGAGCAAACCCACGCCATACCCACCTTAATCACAGATGTCTCCACTCTGGAGGGGGGCCCCTGTACTTGTGCGGCGGCGGCCATGTTTGCAATTGTGGTCAGGTGGTTCATCTGGTTCATGGCCATGGTGACGGATGCCGGGGGCAGGCTGACCGGAATAAGCGGATGGGGCATCATCATAAAAGGTAGCTCAAGGCCTGGGGGTGGGGGAGGGAAGCAAAAATAAAGTCGATGATGTTTCAAACGCTGAAGGTTGCAAACATTTTTGACAAGAAACCAAGGTAAATGCAGGACCTACCAGATAAAGCTTGACTCATGTTCCTTAGCAAGGAAACATCCTACCCATCAATATCATAGTATAATACATACTAATACATACATACTTAGCTGAGAAAATTGATTCCTCTGGAATAATGCATATCACGTGACTTAATCTGCCACTTTGATCACGAGGATGGAATGTGACATCTCTCCCTAAAAATAATGAGCAACAGTGGAAGGTTTCCTCAACAGCTCATTCAAGATTCTCTAGGAAAACTATGCGGTACAGGTAGTCGTCGCTTAATGACCGTTTGTTTAGCAACTGTCCAGTTATGATGGCACTGAAAAAACTGACTTATGACCGTTCCTTGCACTTACGACCGTTGCAGTGTCCCTGCAGTCACATGATAGCGATTCGAGTGCTTGGCAACCATCGCACATTTATGACGGTTGCAGCATCCCGTGGTCAGGTGATTGCCATTTTTGACTTTCCCAGCCAGCTTCCGATAAGCAAAATTAATAGGGAACTGCATGATTCTCTTAATGAACATGTGGCTTGCTTAATAACCATGTGATTTGCTTAATGGCCACAGTGATTTGCTTAACAACCGCCACAAAAATGGTTGTAAAATTGGGTCCGGATTTGCTGAACAACTGCATTGCTTAGCAACCTACATTCTGGTCCCCATTGTGGTCATTAAGCGAGGACTACCTGTACTATTTTAATTGTGCTGTGATCCTGGAAAGAACATGGCTACTTTAATAAGCTGCTGATAAATGCTGCATTTGAACAACTGCCTGTTCCAAAGCACCTCTCTCAAACTGAATCCGAAGCACAGCCCTGATATTGTGAATTCCCCTTCTCACCCTCTGAGTCATGAGTTGTGTACACATAAGTTTTTTTGCAATTGCGTTGAGTTGTGCAAAATTAGGCAGGACATAAATAGGATGATTATGATTATCATCATCATTAACAGTGAACATTTTAATTTATAGCAGAAATTGTTTAAGTGCTTAACATTGGAATGGACTCAAATGTACCATTCTGAATCTAAGAAAAAAAAAGATTTCTCATCTGATATTCAGAAAACTAAAAAAAATCAAGAATATGAATACAGGAAACACATTGTTTTGGCCTATAAACTAGAACAGATTCTTACTAATTATTAGTTTGGTGTTTCTCTTATTTTCTTTAACTTGCAGGCAACTCCTATGCATAATTTACTAGAACACTATAATGAGTTAAATGATAGTTAATCTCAAAGAAACGTACACAAAATTGAAGCTGTAAATAGAAAAACAGGATGAAAACTCATTAACACAATCATTTGGTTAACTTCAATTTATGTTAGTATTTTAAGCACAATATTCACTGTGGAAGAGTATTTAATATTCAAATAATATCAGTAAATAAATATCCTAATTCAGTTTATATATAAGTTCATTTTCTCTACTAATGGAGTGAACAATTAACTACTGCATATCTTTAAGACAGACTTGCAAATCTCATACATAATAAATATATATGCTTGTTTTCCCATGGCTTACCTAATTTAGGCTAACAGCTTCTTCTATTTACATCTATACTTACATCCCCTTCCTGCCTTTCTTCTTGCATTATGATACTTGTTAATGTCTATAATTTGCCACTAGTTGTCAGTACAATATTGCTTGCATAGGTAATCATGCTGTAGAATTACCTAGACGCAACATTCTTCAGCTCCATTGTAAGGAAACGTCTCCTGAAAAACAGCTATCCCTTATTCACTCTGAAATAAATTCATTTACATGTGGACAGACTAAAATATCTCCAATCCAACCATCTAGAAAGGCAAGAACACCTGTAAGAAAGGAAACTTCTACACCAACCTATTTAAATAACCATCATTTCAAATCCACTAAAACTCATTGGGTAGCATGAAACTTCCATGCAATGGCATTTGGATGCATGGATGAAATTGCTGTTGTATCCACAGCATTTTCATAATGATGCCATTAAACAATGGAATAAAATGATACAAATGACATAATCTATTTCATTGGTGAAATGATGTTGCTGGAATGATATTCTCTGAAACTGAAAATAACAGAAATTGAGAATAACGGACACCCTCTCCCCCACAAATTGTTAAATTGAGATTCAGCTGCATATTGACTTCCCAATCAGTACATCGTAGTTAACACAGCTTTATTAACTATGATTTAAAATGGAGTAATCATGTTACTGGAAATCTCAGTATGCATGAGATTTACATTTTTGTTGATATTATAGCATTTGATACAATAAATTTAATGTGAAAGATCCAGGGAATGTTACAAGATCAATGGATTCACAGCAGTTAAAGGACACAGAGAATTGGAAAACAATGCCTTTATTCTACTCACAGTTGTATGTCTTTTACTACCATGTAATCAGAGAAGCTGGGGTCACGAAGAGTTGGACACGACTTAACAACTGAACAACAACAATCAGAGAAGCCACAAAATGAAAAGCTCGTCAACTCATGATATATGTAAAAAAGTACCAGGCTACCATTTGGTTAAGCAAATGATGTAGACAACTGTGCATTGCTTAGCTGAAACTTTGGGAGAAAAATAATGAACTATTGCAGTGAAATGACAAAGCTCCATCTGGGACTACATATTTTTCTTAGTATTCCTCTTAAAACTTCCTTCTTGTCTTCAGAAAAGGTTGTCCATAATCTTAAACTAAATAGACCAAAACTCAGGCATCAAGTCAGAAGCCTTCCTATTCAGTTGCTTTAGCCAAGTTAATCTTTGTTTGTTTCTAAGGTTGCACTAGTGTGTTTTGGCTGAACTTCTAACCGCCCCCACAGACTTTTTGACTGTGGAAATATGCCTGGACTTTCTGCCATTCACTTGAGATCTGGGCGAGAGTCGACTGGGCTCCCTGCCCATTCCTTATAATCTCTTCTTAGCACTTTTCCTCTCCTGCTCTGTTTCTAGGACCAGAACTCATGTCTTTTTATTTGCTTACTATACTTATTCATTTGATTACTTGATTCATGGGCCACTTTTCTGTTGGAAAAGAACAGTCACAGTAGTTTACTGTTTAAACCAAAGAAGACGAATTAAGAAACTAAGTTAAAACACAAATAGTAAATAATAAAATCAATGACCACCGAAGGTCTGGCAAAATATATTTGTACACATTTCCTGAAAGCAAAAGGAACAGGGCCCATACAACCCTAGGAGAAGGTCCTTCTAGATGAGCTACAGAAAGTGAGGGCACTTTCAGAAGAACCTCCTTCTGCCGACTTTGACATGTGAAACAGGCAGTTCTTAGCTAGCCAAATTCAAAGCCATTTAGGACTTTCAAGGGAAAGACCAACACTTGAATTATGTCCAACTTGACATTTTGGCAACTGGAGAAAACGTTCAGTACAGGTATGGTTCCAATAAAAAAAAGGTAAAGGTTCCCCCCGCACATTTGTGCAGTCGTGTCCGACTCTAGGGGCCGGTGCTCATCTCTGTTTGTTAGCCGAAGAGCCAGAGTTGTCCGAAGACACTTCCACAGTCATGTGGCTGCATGACGCGCGCGGAACGCTGTTACCTACCCACCGAAGTGGTACCTATTAATCTACTTGCATTTGCATGCTTTCGAATTGCTAGGTTGGCAAGAGCTGGGGCGAGTGCGGGAGCTCACTCCGTCACGCGGCGCTCGGGTCTTGAACCTCCGAACTTGCAGTCTTCCGATCGACAAGCCTGGCGTCTTACCCGCTGAGCCACCACGCCCCCATGGTTCCAATACCTTGCAGCAATTAGCAATATGGGGGCTGCATTTTATACCACCTGAAATTTCCAGATACTTTCCAAGTGGAGCCCTTACTGGCGTCATAAGTCATGTTCATGTCAGGAGGGTTAAATGGGTTGGAATTCTTACCTTTCTACATATAATATTTTGCTCACATATTTTGTATCATTATATGAGCTCTATTTGTCGTGAAAAAATTCCTGTGTGAAATGTGACAGATACTTTCAGCACTTAGCTCAACCATAATCCCAGTCTTGGACTTTGAGATCATGTTCCATTTTTCGTGTGATTATCATCTACGTCAAAATTCCCTGCAATCCATCTGCTGAAAGATAATCACTTTGGTGCTTCAATAAATGATGGATCCTCTTCAGTATAATCATCCAAATCAAACATTTGGTTCTCTTTTCTCAAAATGTCAATATATATTCCACTTTACTTCTTTGGGATGAAGCTTAAGCATTAGACATTCTGTTACCATATGGAAAGAGAGACTAACCCTTTTTAATGCTTTGATATCTTCAGAGGAAGGTTTCTAATTAATACAAAGCATGGCTGTACTGAAAAATACATATTACAGAAACACCTTGACTTCAGCAGCATGTTGTGATACGAAGGGCAGATATCAAGAATGACTGACACATTAGAAACCAGCTACATTTATATTTGCTTTGGAAGTCTCCACAGCTTGCCATAAGTGAAAGGAAATGTCATCCATCAACTGCATTTTGTGGCCAGATGGATGTTCAAACAACTAGATGGTAGTGGTGGTAGTGTATCTCTAATCACAGCTGATGAGCTGCATGAAACTTTGTGGGTTGCAGGTCATACATCTTGTAATTATTTACAGTGCATGACTTTTAATACCCAATTTTATCCTATTTCTTATTTCCCTAGAATTCTGTGATTATGTGCCATCAAGCCATTTTAACTCCTGGTGACCACATACATGTAGATAAAATTTTCTCCATAACGATCTATTCCTAACTTGTTCTTTCAAATCTCCCAATGGTGCACTCATTGCCACCCGTAACAGAGTCCCTCCCCCTTGCTGCTGGTCGTCCTCTTCTTCTCTTTCCTTCCACTTTTCCCAGCATTACAGCCTTCTCCAGAAAGCTGGGTCTTTGCATAATATGTCCAAAGTAGGATAATTTGAGCCTGGTCATTTGTCTCTTGAGTGAGAACCCTGGGTTGATTTGTTCAATGATCCATCTGTTTTTCTTGGCTGTCCACGGTATTCTCAGGAGTCTTCTCCAACTAGAGTTCTTTATAAGTTAACAAATATTGTCAAAGGAGTTACATAGTTGAACTGGGTATGAAAACATCTTGACCATCTAAACTTTTCAACAGACTCTCAAGAACAAGGTTACATAGCATTAGATCAGGCAGTCTAAGTCATTTTGTAAAAGTGGTCATGCTGGCTGGGGAATTCTGGGAGTTGAAGTCCACACATCTTCAAGCTGCCAAGCTTGAGAAACACTGCGGTAGAGGAATACAGGTCCAAGGATATGTTTTTCTTCCAATAACTAAATTTACCAACTAGGATTAACTGGGCTAAATTTTAATGTAAAACCAAAACATCCATACTTTATATTGATGCATATCTTGGCTTCTTCCCCTAAAACACACACTGACAATATACATATTAAAATTATTAGACTTCAAGTTATAAGCAGAGTTTCAGGACATACTGAAGATGCAGAATATGTCCAAGGCTTATTCATGTAACACTAAACCCCTGCTTAACTTATGTATGAAAGAGATTACTGGGTCTAGGTAATAATAGTGATTTATTCACCAGCATGCTGTAATTTTTTCTTGATGCAATAGGACAGCAGCATGGGAAGACGTACTTTATTATTTTAATAATTTTAATCAAGTGAGAATTAAAACATGGACAGACCTTGCTGTTGACTGACCTGTCCTTAAACTTCTTGATTCATGACTTACAATTCTACCTAACTTTCAGAGGCTCATATATCGTACAAGTGGATGGAGGTATGAGTGGATGGAGGGACCCCTACTTCTAACCAGGGATTCCAGAGGTCCAAGATTGGAGGCAAATGGGCTTGGACACTCTGGGGTTTTTAGGGCGGGTCATGTTACTGAGGTGCTGATGGGATGGGGATGCTATGATGGGAGCCGGAGGGTGGGCCATCTTCGGGGAAGACACCCCCGGTGTTTGTTACCGGTGGCATATTCTGGCCCGCTGGGCTCAGACCCAGCAGACTTGTGGGGACCCTGGTCTCCGGATGCTGCTTCTTAATGCCAGGTCAGTCAACAACAAGGCCTCCCTCATATGTGATTTGATCACTACGGAGGGGGCAGATCTGGCATGTATCACCAAGACCTGGCTGGGACCGGAAGGAGGGGTGCCCCTTTCGGAGATGTGCCCAGCCGGGTTTCGAGTATAGCACCAGCCGAGACACCAGGGCAGGGGTGGAGGGGTGGCGGTTGTCATCCGGGAATCTCTAGTGGCCTTCAGGGGCACTGCTCCACAAGTGGCTGGCTGTGAGAACCTGTTTTTCAAGTTGGGTTCCTGAGAACAGTTGGGAGTGTTGCTGCTGTACCAGCCTCTCTGCTGCGTAGCAACCTCCCTGCCTGAGCTGCTGGAGGCTGTCTCGGGGTTGGTGGTGGAGTTCCCCAGACTTAAGGTTCTGGGGGACTTCAACCTGCCATCCCTGGGGCATTCCTCAGAGGCGGCTCGGGAGTTCATGGCTACCATGGCAGCCATGGGCCTATCCTAGATTATTTGGGACCCAACTCGGGACAGTGGCCTCACCCCGGACTTGGTTTTCTTGTCAGAGCAGTGGCAATGTGATCTGAAGGGAGAACTGCATCTATCCCCATTGTCATGGTCAGATCATGCCCTGGTGACCTTGAGATTCTCTTATGCCGCCCTGCTCCACAGGGAGGCAGGACCCATTCAATTGGTCCGCCCCCGGCGACTGATGGACCCAGAAGAGTTCCAGAGGGAGCTGGGGGTTATACCCGAGGATCTATTGCATGGCTAGCTGAGGCCCTAGCTGCTGCCTGGAATAGGGAGGCGGCTGGAGCCTTGGACAGGATCGCGCCTGTGTGACCTCTCTTGTCCCATCAAACCCGATACTCCCCATGATTTACGGAGGAGTTGAGGATTTTGAAGAGGATTAAAAGACGTCTAGAATGCCGCTGGCAGAAGAAAAGGATGGAACCCGACCGAACACAAGCTAGAGCCACTGTTAAGGCCTACCTTGTGGCAGTAAGAGTGGCAAAACATCAATATTTCTCCACTCTTATTGCATCTTCAGAATGCCGCCTGATGGCCCTGTTTAAGATCACATGATCCCTTTTGGGGAAGGTGGGCCTAGTGACCCATGTACAGGGCCATGCAGAGGAGTTTTCTGAGCATCTGCAGGATAAAATCACTCGGATCCATTCCAAGTTGGACTCCAAGTGTGAGGCATGGTCTGGGGAGATGCCAAGGGGATGTACTTACCCAGTTATCTGGGAACAGTTTGATCCTGTTGGACCCGAGGAAGTGGACAGGATCCTCTGGACTGTAAATTCCACCACTTGTCATCTAGATCCATGCCCCTCCTGGCTGGTGAAGGCAGCTCGGGAGGTGACATGTGGTTGGGTCCAGACAATGGTTAATACATCCTTGGGAGAGGGGCCATTTCCGGCTTCCTTTAAGGAGATGCTGCTGCACCCCTCCTCAAGAAACCGTCGCTGGACCCTACTGTACTGGACAATTTTCGTCCAGTCTCCCACCTCCTCTTTTTGGGGAAAGTGGTTGAGAAAGTGGTGGCATTGCAGCTCCAGAGGATTCTGGATGAAACGGATTATCTAGACCCCTTTCAATCAGGTTTCATGCCTGGATATGGGACAGAAACAGCACTGGTCACACTTATGGATGATCTCTGGCGAGAGCGGGATGGGGGCAGTGCATCCATCCTTGCTCTTCTTGACCTCTCAGCAGCTTTCGATACCATCGACCATGGTATCCTTTTGGGGCGGCTCAGAGCGTTGGAGGTGGGTGGCGTGGTTTTGCGCTGGTTCACCTCCTTCCTCCAGGGCCAGTCCCAATCGGTGGTGATAAGGACCGAGAGATCTGACCCTCGGCCCCTCCTTTGTGGGGTGCTGCAGGGTTCAGTTCTCTCTCTGCTCCTCTTCAACATCTACATGAAACCACCGGGTGAGATCATCCATCACCATGGGATGAGGTATCATCAGTATGCTGGAGGTGACCAGTATGAAGGAGGTGAACCAGCGCAAAACCACGCCACCCACCTCCAACTCCCTGAGCTGCCCCAAAAGGATACCATGGTCGATGGTATTGAAAGCTGCTGAGAGGTCAAGAAGAGCAAGGATGGATGCACTGCTCCCATCCCGCTCTCGCCAGAGATCATCCATAAGTGTGACCAGTGCTATCATCAGTATGCTGATGATAAATGTCTATAATAAATAAACTGACATAAATGTCAGTATGCTGATGATACCCAATTATACGTCTCCGGTCCAGGTGAGGTACAGTAAGTGATGCTGTGACTGCCCATTCTCGCTGCCTGGGGGCTGTGGGCGTCTGGATGGGGAACAACAGGCTTCAACTGAACCCTGGTAAGACAGAGTGGCTGTCGGTTAATGGCTCCTCTGTATCCGGGAAATTGTCATCTTTAGTTCTGGATGGGGTTGCACTGCCCCAGACAGACCCAGTGCGGAATCTGGGGGTCCTTCTGGACTCACGACTCCTGCTCAAATAGCAGGTGGCAGTCGTGGCCAGGAGGGCCTTTGCGCAACATAGTATTGTGCACCAGTTACGCCCATTCCTGGATCGAGATGCCCTCTGAACAGTCACTCATGCCCTTGTCATCTCCCATATAGACTATTACAATGCGCTCTACATGGGGCTACCCTTGAAGAGTATCCAGAAGCTACAGCTGGTCCAGAACACGGCCGCATGGGCAATTCTTGGTGCCCCAAGATTGGCACATGTAACACCTTTGCTGCGCAAACTGCATTGGGTACCAGTTTTGTTTATCACCTTTAAAGCCCTACATGGCATGGGTCCAGGTTACCTGAGGGACCGTCTGATCCCCATTACATCGACCCGTCCCACCCGATCATGCAGAGAGGGCATGTTATGGACCCCGTCTGTAAGAGAATTCCATCTGGCGGGGTCCAGGAAGCGGGCCTTCTCTGCAGTGGCTCCCGCCCTTTGGAACATTCTGCCCCTAGAGTTGAGGCAAGCCCCATGGTTCCTGACCTTCCAGAAGACCCTGAAGACCTGGCTCTGCCACCTCGCTTGGGGCGGGGAGGGAAGTAGTTATTCCTGGGGATGGCTGGCACCTTAGAATGTTCCTCACATACAGTATATATAAACTGAACTCGATCTTTTATTGCCATCTGGATTTTATTTTTTATTTATATTTATATTTACTGTATATGTTGTATTTGTATTTATATTTTATATACTATTTATGGCTATTGTTTTTAACTTGTTAGCTTTATTGTAAACCGCCTAGAGTCCCTCTTCTGGGGGGAGATGGGCGGTGGCAAAATTTGAAAAATAAATAAATAAAATATATTGCATACCCAAAAGGGTCAAATGTATAGAAACCAGAATGCCTGTAAAAAGTATTGAAGAAGGGAATTAAGATATACAAGGATCATCACAAAATACACTTAAAATTTATAGCATGCTACTTCCAAATACAGCTTTGAGTATTACTCTATTACTTTAAATGCTCATGTCAATGAGGAATAATTGATCACTAATTGTCCAGACATATAAATGTTTTATAAGCTTCCAAGAACAGGTTTTAAAGTTAACCCATTGAATCATATATAATCTTCCATTCTTAATTCTTTAATTAATACTAAATAACTTCTTTTTCCAGAAACATGAAACTGCAATCATCTTAAACTCAAGGTATTTTAGTAAATGTATATTGTCATTTATTTGGACAGAACATATCTGCTCAACACTTGCTCAATTGGTCGTGCCACGATTTGGAGGAAAATGCACTTTTGAATGTGCATTTTATTGAAAAAATCATGCAAAATAGACAGATGGCAACCACAATCAATAAACATTACAATAATTTGGGTATGCATGTGATTTGCTTTTATTGTTCCTGATCAGTAAATAGCATCTGGCTTTTTCCCCCCTGCTTTATGGGGAGAGTCTTGCATTTATTTTACTAGATTTCACTAGTCATCTGTTGGACTATTAACACAATATATTATTAGAACAATTTTTCAAGCAGCCGTTTTTGTATAGAAAGTGTTTAAATATTCAAAATACTAGAGGTAGCAAATGTCATTTCTTTCATAGTTACAGAATGCAAACTCCCAGTGTTTTATCCTAATGAATAAATGAGTTTGTCCTTTATGTATAAAATATAGTTTGTGTTTGTTGCGGAAGATTTTTTAATAATAGATGAATTTTAGGTTTGCTGCAACGTATTCAATAAAGTGTGATTAATTTGGTTTTTAAAAAATGCAAACTAGACATTACTATATTACTTTGCAAAATGCACAGCTTGCAACATTATTGTCTCAGTGGGAACTTAAATTGAATTGTAAAATGTGTCTTATTTCTAGTTTGATTTATGTAAGAAATTGCAGTGGAGAACATCCTTTTTTGAATTTCTGTGCTTCCTGAATGGGACGGCACTGATAAACATTTATGCTCTTGCAGACACATCTCTATTTTGCAGAGGATTTTCAAAATTTGAGGAATATGAACATTCACATGCTGAATGATGATAATAAATATTGTTTTCCGAATGTTCAAAATTCTGTATTTCTTACCTTTCACTTATGATTACATGCTGACCATGTTTAAATTTAAATTTTAAATGTAGTTGTTGTTGTTGATATACATGGTGAACCAAAAGTCAGGCCCCATAGGCCAAGCACAATCTATTTTATTAATGTTATTAATTAGGTTTTTTTTCAGAGGAAATGTTATTGTGCTTAGGAATGTTCAACGGTTATGCGTCAAACGAGTGAGGAAGTGTTCAGAAGAAAAAGGCAACCAATTTTAACATTTTAAAATTTATTTATTTTTTTATCCTGCCTTTATTATTTTTATAAATAACTCAAGGTGGCGAACATACCTAATACTCCTTCCTCCTCCTATTTTCCCCACAACAACAACCCTGTGAGATGAGTTGGGCTGAGAGAGAGGGACTGGCCCAAGGTCACCCAGCTGGCTTTCATGCTGAAGGCGGGACTAGAACTCTGGGTCTCCTGGTTTCTATTGGCTCCTTCCTAAGGCTGAGAGACAGGGACTGGCCCAAGGTCACCCAGCTGGCTTTTGTGCCTAAGGCGGGACTACAACTCACAGACTCCTGGTTTCTACATTTAATTTAACTTAATTACTTTTTAATTACATATAAATAAATTTAATGCAATTAAATAATAAATTGTCTATGGGGCTTTTGGTACACCCAGAATATCATTTATTTCCATGCAATGCAATCCCACCCCAACACTTGTCACAGCACATATAATAGTAAAATTCTCATTAAATTTTGCAGTACACTTGATGTTAGCTGAAAGACTGAGAAATGGTCTTATTAAAAGTTTTAAAGCATTTGTTTCTTCATGGTTTAGCTAAATACGTCAGTTGGACAAATCACAGTAAGACTGCCATTGTCACTGGGGAAAAAAGGTTCCCATATAAGATCCAGTATAAACACTTTTCCTTATTTTGATAGAAAACCATTTTTGTGCAATCTTGACAAATGTATCCTATAACAATGGTTTATTCTTGACCAGGGATATACTCATAGGGATACTCAGCATTGAATATTTAGTGTATCTACAATTGTTGGCTTATCTGCTTTCTAGAGCATCCAATTTTGGCTTTCAGGGTAGGGGCATCTATGGGGAGTAAAAAAGGCTAAGATGGCATCAGTGACCACAGGTCCAAAATCTTCAGAAAAGATTGGGGTTTTGATCACATAGCTGTGGCCGTTATTTTGACCCCACTGAACTTGTTACAAAGTGTAAATTATTCTTCATATTTTGGTTCTGACCCCACAGGAGGAAATTTTTGGTTCTGACCCCACAGGAGGATATCCAGATTCCACCCTTGCAATCTCCAGAAAATAATTTCTTTTCTGAATTCCCCCACCCAAAACCTTTTAAAGTTTTCCATTATAACCATCTACATATTACGCCATGTGCTGCAATTTTATTGCAAAATTCTAAATCTTTTTCTTTAATAATAAGCTGTCCTCTGCCCCAAAATTAATCTATGATAGCATTTAGCTTGGCTTTTTGAAGTAAATATCACTACATAAAAAGCCATCTGGTCCTGAATAATGGGACACTTGAATGCCCGTATTAGTGTTTGAAAACGAGAGCACAAATCTTCTAAAAGGATTAATTTCCATAAGAAAGATAGCTTACAGATCTACAAAAGGCGTAAATTCAAAACATAATAAACTGCCAAGAGGGAAAGGTAGATTAAAGAAAGGCAGAAATACCTCGTTACTCTTATATGGCAAAGATTCTCTATCAATTACATTTGCTACAGGAGAATTGTTCAAAGCTTTCAATATCAACTACAACCAGGAAGACATTGTGTGTAAGATGTAATAATCCAACCAAGGATGGGATGTGTGTGTGTGTAAATATATATAAAATCAAGCTTATCATTCAGATATTCAAGAGGAAGCACAAAGAAGCTTGGAGTCTTACTGTAACGTGGAATGCTAAGCAAGTTTTGTATATTTATTAAAGATTTATATTTGACAAGAGCTTTGCTTTATCATAGTCTAAAAATACCACCGTTGCCATGCAAAGCTACTTTTGCTGCCCTTTGGACTGTATTTCAATATCCTGTTTCAAAATAAATTCCTTTGAATGGGTCTCTGGTGGGGCTGAACCAGTTATTTTTGACTAAATTGCTGAAACAAACTCCCAGCGTCCTCCAGAAAAACAAACCAGATTCAGATTTTACTAGCCCCATTTCTGAGGTCTGCAGTGGTTTCTAAGGGATAAAATTTGTCCCATGCATCATTTGACACATGTAAATCTGAACACATTATTTCAGAGGAGATTCTGTTTTAGATATAACTAGAAAAAGGGTGTAAGATTTAAAGGTGAAGAAATAAAAAGTGATCACATTCATCTACAGGTAGTCCTTGACTTACGACCACAATTGGGACCAGAACTTCCATCGCTAAGCAATGTGGTCATTAAGTGAATCGTGCCTGATTTTACGACCCTTTTTGCCACAGTTGTTAAACGAATCACTGCAGTCATTAAGCAAATCATGTGGTCGTTAAGTGAATGCAGCTTCCACTGCCTTTGCTTGTCAGAAGCCCCCTGGGAAGGTCGTAAATGGTGATCAAGTGACCCCAGGATTGTGGGGACACTGTGATGGTTGTAAGTGCAAGGACTGGTTGTAAGTCACTTTTTTCAGCGCCGTCGTAACTTTGAACGATCATTAAACAATTGGTCGTAGGTCCTTTGCATGCAAGTTTGGGAATAAGAGAAGGATGACTGGCAGAAGTAGGCAAGATAGGCAAGATTATGCCAGTTCAACACTTAACTCTGAGGGGCATACAACCAACAGCAACATAACAACAAAACCATCAATGAAATTATTTAAGAAATCATTAACATTTTAAAAAATAAATACACAGCTCCATGGGTCAACACCAAAGATTCGTCCCATGCCCAACTTTACGTCCTCCCACTCTCACCTTAGTCCCCAAATTCACAATGAAAATGCCATGCTTCTCAAAGATTCCTGAATATTAAAAGCAAGGATGCTGTTCTGATATCTGGTGGGTGGGGAGTCCAGAAGGGAAGAGCTGCTGCCTCATGGCACCTCCCAAACTCTGTTTACCCCCAAACGGGTGGACAGAATGGACCTGGGACAATTGGTCTTGGAGACAGCCAGGCCCCAAGCCATGTAGGACTTTTCAAGCAATGACCAGCACCCCCAACTGCACCTGAAAACAAGCCAACAACAATATACTGCCATCTGCTGCTTCTGCAAAGGGAGACATTTCTAGACTTCATGCATAACATTCAGACTAGTCCCACTGAGCTTAAACTGATCATAGTGATTGTCTCTTGAATTTCAGTGGCACTTCTCTTGAATATCTACTCGATGACATGCAACAATAGCAGTTCTGAAATGGAGCATTAAAGGAAAACAGGACATCTGTAGAACCACAACAGCACATGGTGTAGAACCACAATGTCTTAAAAAGTTTAAACAGAGGGCAGACAAAACTAAAGTTAAGTTGTGCACTTCTTTTGCTCTATGACTATCCTTGGTAAGCCTGTCAGCACGTAGAAGTGGTCTGTCATTCATGAGCACCAGATCAAAATTCATACTCAGAAGAAACTCCCTCTTGATGATACCAATGAGGTCTATGCAAAAGGGCAGTGGGTGAGTGGGTGCATTTGGAGAGATCAGTTCCACTGGATCTGCCAATAAGCGAAGCGAGTGTGTGCGCAGACACAATCTGGGCACAACCTTCCAAACAGCTCCACTGTAGCTTATTGAGGATGCAGCTGCTTTAATGCTTCCAGAAGTTAGCTCCTGCTAGCACCCTTTACAAAACACCCCTTTCAAATACCTTTGCACAAGCTTCCTATTGATGTCAGGATTTTTATTTCATTTGTTTTCTGTGGGGTAAATATTTTTGCGTCCAGTTTTGTATGGAATGGAAAACATCAACAGTGATGATTTGGCTTGAATAATGCAGTTTTATCTAGAATGCCTTTTTTTTGTGGTCAAGAATTTCTTGTATACAACACTTCTTATCTTAATTATCACAAACTATTATCCATGTAAAAATATGTAACAATTCGTAGAACTTTAAATAATGAATTATACTAATCTCAGAAAGATTAGTATAAAGAAAAAGATTAGTATAAAGAAAAAGATTAGTATGAAGGGAAAGGGGTGTGGTGGCTCAGCGGGTAAGACGCCAGGCTTGTCGATCGGAAGATCGCAAGTTTGGAGGTTCGAATCCCTAGCCCTGCGTGCGGAGTGAGCTCCCGCACTCGCCCCAGCTCTTGCCAACCTAGCAATTCGAAAGCATGCAAATGCAAGTAGATGAATAGGTACCACTTCGGTGGGTAGGTAACAGCGTTCCGCATGTGTCATGCCGGCCACATGACCGTGGAAGCGTCTTCGGACAGCGCTGGCTCTTCGGCTAAGAAATGGAGATGAGCACCGGCCCCTAGAGTTGGACACAACTGTACGGGGGAACATATGCAAATGTTGGGCGCGATGGCTCAGTGGGTAAGACGCCAGGCTTGTTGATCGGAAGATTGCAAGTTCGGAGGTTCGAATCCCTAGCCCTGCGTCCGGAGTGAGCTCCCGCACTCGCCCCAGCTCTTGCCAACCTAGCAATTCGAAAGCATGCAAATGCAAGTAGATGAATAGGTACCACTTCGGTGGGTAGGTAACAGCGTTCCGCATGCGTCATGCCGGCCACATGACCGTGGAAGCATCTTCGGACAGCGCTGGCTCTTCGGCTAACAAACGGAGATGAGCACCGGCCCCTAGAGTTGGACACGACTGCACAAATGTGCGGGGGGAACCTTTACCTTTTACAGAAAGATTACAGTAAGATCATACTGACCAAGGGAAACTAAGCACTCACTTATAGATTTGAACATGATTAAAATTATGTATGTCTTCTTGCTAGAGAATGAATAAAGTACAACGTGCTCATAACATTTTTTTTAAATATTAAGTCAAGGGCCTCTCTCTCTCTCTCTCTTTTAACTGCTCCAAGAAAGCTGCTTTTATTTAAAACATAAAGATGGTAGTTACAAGATTTCTGCAAGCATAACTGCTATTCCATTAAGGAAATGGCACTGCAAACAGTAAATACTGCCCCCAGGGGAAATGTAAGTATTGATTTTATTACTATGTTGGTTGGTTTGTGTTTGCAATTGTCAACTCTCGTTTTAGGCTGTGCACTTATAATAGCTTTAGAAAAGAGTAAATATTAATTAGAAAATATTGGTAATGCTTTTATAAGTTTGGGGCTCAGCAAACAATACACATATTTTAAAAGGAAAAAAAAAAAGAATGCTGTAAATATAGCCTAGAAATTTAAAAGACAAAACAATAACCACCGTACCGTATCTGAGCTGCGGAAATCTGGATGAACGTGAGACAAGGAGCAACAGTTAGTTCCTGTATCTTTCGGCTGCCGCCTAGTGGTTGGTATGCTAAAAATAATTACCGTGTTCCAATTAATTTACAGGCCTAATGCAGTTTAAGAACCAAAACCGAAAACGGAATTGGTGAATAAATTTTATTTCACGCATGCATTATCAGCAATAAGTGATGTAAGGAATGACATTTACATTTGCCAATTTAAGAATTCCCATGGCAAATGTTTTGATTCCATAGACCAGTGTTTCTCAACCTTAGCATCTTTAAGATGTGTGGACGGGAGTTGAAGTCCACAAATCTGAAAGCCAAGGTTGAGCAACGCTGCCATAGACTAACCATAGATGTGAGCTGGCACCACTTGACTTGTGCCCCCTGCTTTGTTGGGCCACAGTACTAGATTCAAATGGTCAACCAGCTCATCCATCAGAGATGAACCCTAAGGACCTGTCAGGGAGATAACTGGTGAAGAAGGAGGGGGCTCCCTCCAGGGGGAGAAACGCATGCGCAGTACTGAATCGCTTTGCTTTCCTCCCAAGAGGCTAAAGAAGGCCCCGCCCTGATTTCTTGGGCCCTCTCTCTGAGCATCACTAGTTCATTTTAGTTTAGCTGGATTCTGTCTACCAGAGGAGGACAATAAAGCACTAGAGCCTCAACACCAAGTCTCAGTGTGTTTTCCTTCACTCGAAGTCAGGACAGGACCTTAGACAAATCAGACTGGCTGTCTAGCCCTACCGGGTGATCCGGTCCAAAAGCCACCAGCCCATTAAGGCTGACATTTTAGAGCTTTGCACTTGGAAAGGGAGCTTTGCAACGTGTGTCCTCGAAGGGTTAAAACGGGGCAGCCTCTGGAACGCTTGGTATGGCTGCTTCAAAAGGTTTCACCGACTCCTGTCAACGCATGTGACAGACTTCACGGCAGTTGCGCCCAGGCTTCCAAAGGACACGGCTGTCTTCATGAAACAAAGTCCCCCTTTGGAACTTTGCACACAGCCTTAGAACGCCTGCTTGAAAAAGTGCTTTTCAGCCTATCCAAAACTGCTATTTTTAGTAGGCAAAACATAAGCAGAAAATATTCATTTTTGCCCTCCTTGAAAGCATGAAGGTAGCCAAGTCTTCCTCATTGAAAACGGGGAGATGCCCTTAATCTGTTCCAGTGTCTGTTTTCTTTTCCTAATCCTGGGTTCCAATATTGGATTGTGAAAGGACATTCAGCCCAGAAGCAGAGAATCAGTTACATTTATTAAGTAAATAAATACTTATTGAACGAACAAACGAACAAATAAATAAATAAATTTTTAACCCTTTAAATAAGTTATAATAGATTTTGAAAGCTTGTTTCTACATGTTTGCTTAAAACTGAGATTCCTGTTAGAAGCAATACATTTATGGGAACTAAAGGTTGGAGAGAAACTAATGGGCAGAACAGTTTTTAGGAGACCAGCTACTGTTTAAAACAACCACCACAAGAACCACAACAGGATCCCAAGCCAATATGGATCAGTGATCTGATTTTATATGTCCTTATCACCACACATGAACATTTTAATCCAATGTGAGCTTCACAATATTTTCATTTTCTATTATTGTTCTATTGTAAAAACAACTTATATACATACTGCTAGATTCTGATATGACTGTGGGGATTTTAAAAATATAATCCAGACACTACTAATTTCATACAATTCCACAGGCCTTTTGTATCGTAATTTAGAAACAATTTTTTCAGTCAATTTTTATAGCCACATCACACAAGTCTGCATAGTAAAAAGACTCTGAAATAATGTGGGCAGGTTTCATTTTTCTGTTGCATGTAACCCATTATTACAACATTAAAAGACTTAAAAGGGAGACAGCAAAAGACACTGTAGAAAGGTTACAAACCTCCACATGGATTAAGCAAGACAACTAAACAATGTTATATTTCCTCCAGCATATTTAAGCAATAGGAATTCACTTTTGAATCCTGAAAACTATGGATTTTCAGCTTTTGGTTACATTAAACAATAGGTGTGCATCTTAAATTTTGGGATGGAAACTCAGAGAGAAAGAAAAAAAAATCTGCAACCCTTGTTTTCTATGCAAAGCTGGGTTACTGTTAAGAGATTGAAGTAACACTGACTAAAAACTGATGGTTTCATCATCATTTTCTTCTAACCTCTATCATCGTTCAGCAAGGAAAGTTCTAGGATTCTACTTCAGCACACATCATGCGTGGGGCAAGATTTCAATGCCGCACTCATGCAAAATCTGTCTTTGGGGGCTCCTAAGCTGTGGAGTTCCAGAAAAACATCTACTTCTGCTTCATTGACTACGCTAAAGCCTTTGATTGTGTGGATCACAACAAACTGTGGCAAAGTCTTAAAGAGATGGGAGTACCAGACCTGTCTCCTGAGAAACCTGTATGTGGGTCAAGAAGCAACAGTTAGAACCGGACATGGAACAACCGACTGGTTCAAAATTGGGAAAGGAGTACGACAAGGCTGTATATTATCACCCTGCTTATTTAACTTATATGCAGAGTACATCATGAGAAATGCCGGGCTGGATGAATCACCAGCCGGAGTTAAGATTGCCGGGAGAAATATCAACAACCTCAGATATGCAGATGATACCACCCTAATGGCAGAAAGTGAAGAGGAACTAAAGAGCCTCTTGATGAGGGTGAAAGAGGAGAGTGCAAAAGCTGGCTTGAAACTCAACATTAAAAAAACCCCAGATCATGCCATCTGGTCCCATCACTTCCTGGCAAATAGAAGGGGAAGAAATGGAAGCAGTGACAGATTTTATTTTCTTGGGCTCCAAGATCACCGCAGACGGTGACTGCAGCCATGAAATTAAAAGACGCTTGCTCCTTGGGAGGAAAGCTATGGCAAACCTAGACAGCATATTAAAAAGCAGAGACATCACCTTGCCGACAAATGTCCATATAGTTAAAGCTATGGTTTTTCCAGTAGTAATGTATGGCTGTGAGAGTTGGACCATAAGGAAGGCTGAGCGCCGAAGAATTTATGCTTTTGAACTGTGGTGCTGGAGAAGACTCTTGAGAGTCCCTTGGACTGCAAGGAGGTCAAACCAGTCAATCCTAAAGGAAATCAACCCTGACTGCTCATTGGAAGGACAGATGCTGAAGCTGAAGCTCAAATACTTTGGCCACCTAATGCGAAGAGAGGACTTACTGGAAAAGACCCTGATGCTGGGAAAGACTGAAGGCAAAAGGAGAAGGGGACGGCAGAGGATGAGATGGTTAGATAGCATCACCGATGTAATGAACATGAATTTGAGTAAACTCCGAGAGACGGTGGAGGACAGGAAGGCCTGGCGTGCTATGGTCCATGAGGTCACGAAGAGTCGGACACGACTAAACGACTGAACAACAACAACAACAAGCTGTGGCTTATGAAAGCTTATGCCTTTTAACAAAGTTTGTTAGTCAGAAAAGGCACTACCAGACTCCTGGTTTTATACCTGCCCTTGAGGTGCCCATTAATATTGAGAAACAATTGGGTTGTCTAGCATAATCAGTGATGCATCTTCCTGAAGTAGGACAGCCCAACAGAGGCGATGCCTCCTATGAGGATTAAGTTACGGGGGGAGAAGAAACAAAGTGAAACCCACCATGAATTCTGCTGGTGTGTGTGTGTGTGTGTGTGTGTGTGTGTGTGTGTGTGTAGATTAATTGAATCTGTTTGCAAGTGGATCCCAATGCCAGGTGCCTCCAATCTGTGATTCCACACTAAAGCTTCAATTAGGATTGAATATTCAAAGCTTGAAGCTCACCTACTATTAGACTTGTGTGTGAACCACAGAGAATTAACAGCCATCATCGTCCAAGCAAATTATTGGCTTCTGAGCACATTTTACCCAATATTCTATAATACTCAAAAAAATATTTCAAATCGTTTATATACCCAACCCATGCAAAGTCTAGTACCCTCCATGAACGCAGAAAGATTCCCTCAATGACTCTTGGTGATTACATGGATGCATTCATGTTGTTTTCTAGTGCCTTATTCTAAGATTTTTTAGGGGACCCTCTGCTCTAGCCCACCAACCCATTTTTCTTGGTGGCTCTCCATCCAAGGGTCACCCAGGCCCAAGATCTGAGATCCACCAAGGTGGAGCAGGTGCTGCCACCTAGTGTTCCCTCTGTTGTTATAACAGGTGTAACCACAAAAAAGTATCAGGAATGAAAGACATGGCGTGTGCCATGGGAGTTATCACATGGCAAGAACATGGTCTTTCAAACATTTCATATACATACTAAAAAAAATGTGGGCAAGCGTATTGAACCCCGAGGGATGTCACAGTTGCACAGCCACAGTGTTGAATAGGTCCTTGGGGAATCCTCTTTCAGAACCTAGTTCCAGTTCAGCCAGGAACTCCTTAAAAATACAGGGGATCGAGCAGGACCAACAAGGTCACTCTCCCCGCCTCATTTCCAGCATCATTTGTTTGCCAAAATAACAACAAAATGGCAGAAACTGTCACGCTCCATACTCCTTGAAAAAGAACCTATTCATTACTTTTTTTCTTTAAACCCCATGCAGATGGGTATTAAGGGAACTTCCTACCTTGAATTTTTAAACAGTGGGGCCAAGGAGGACAGAATCTGAGATTGGTAAAGGTGCCACATTTTGCATAAATTATCATCCTCTGCGTGCATGCATATCAAATTGGAATATTTTTCTTTCAACCATTCACTGTGCCTCACCCCCAACGTACATAGCTATTCTTTTCAGCCTAAAAAGGAGAGAAGATTTTATAGAAAGAGGGTTTTTTTTAAATGGCAGGAATTTTTCCTTTTTGCCTTGTTTCATTTTTGAGCAGAAATTTTCTTTTTTGCTGGTTTTGCATGAGCATTGTTGTTTTTGAGAGAATACTCAGTCTAGCTACTGAAGAGGTTTCTTACAAAAGGAAATAGCTTAAACATAAAGGGAATAATATTTTTTTCTTTTTGAAGTGATTTTTAAATCCTTTTTGCTGAGACAAGATGGCCAGTGTACTCCTGCCTCACAATCCGGTGATTTTTAAACTAAAACCCGGAGAGTTTTATCCCTGAAAGATATGGGTGGAAAGGTAGGCAAGGATTTTTAATCTTCATAATATTTTGAATGAAGATCCTCCTAGTCCAGATTCAGCAGCATATGCAGACTGGATGGCCAATGATCTTAAGCTCCAAGGCTTGATCATGAATTCCTTAAGTGCACAAATGCTGGTATAAATGCAGCACAGAGATAATGTGAGAGGAATGATGGAAGAATTGTTTAAATTCTATGGGGAATGAGGAGATTCCCAAGTTGTTAATCTGGTGAGTGAGTCGTCCAATTTAAAATTCCAGCCAAATGGAGACATAGATGAGCATATTTGTAAAGTTCAGTCATTACTGCAGAAGCTTGCTTGTAATGATGTAATCTTGGATAACAGGATCCAAGTTGGATTTTTGTTGGGATCACTGCCTCAGAATTTTTATAGTTTTGCTGCTAGTTATAGAGGATCAAGACAACCCCTTTCAGACTAAATTCAGGAATTAAAGTCTGAATAGGCTTCTATAGGCCTCCTATAGAAATGCCAAGCAGACCCACAATGAGGCAGGCCATTTTTCAAAAGCGCCTCAGGGCAAAGATGGCGGTCTGCAGCAGAGGAGCCTTTCAATAACAAAGAGGCCCATCAAGTGCCATTTTTGTGGCAAGAATGGTCACTTAAAGAAAAACTGTTAGGCCAGGAAGGCAGATCAGAAAACCAACACAGAGAAAGCTCCAGATGCGAGTCTTCTTGCATTTTCAGCCATAAATAAAAACTGCTCATCTTTCATAATAGACAGCAGCTGTACTGTGCACATGATGAATGATCCGTCTTTCTTCATTGATTTGAACCCAAGTTCAAAGGAAGAAATTGGCCTAGCAGATGGAACCACAATCCCAGTGGAAGGAGAGGGCCTTGCTCTCCTAAGGTGTGGAAATGGCACCACCCAGAAGGATTTAATTGCTACCAACGTTTTATATATTCCAGATTTGAGTTTGAATTTGATAAGCACATTTGCACTGATGAAGAAAGGCCACACTATTTGATTTAAAGGTAGCAATTGTGAAATAACGGATCAAAGAGGTGTCTTTCTCACTGGATACCTAGATCAAGGTTTAATGTTTCTCAATTGTGAGAGGCCAGACATGGCATGCATGGCTAGTTACCGAGGAAAGTAGGATGACAGCGCCACCCTCTGGCACAGATGATTTGGACATAGAGGTTTGAATGCAATTCTTCAAATGAAGAAAGATGGATTGGCCAGAAATTTGGAAATCAAAGACTGTGGTAAGACTGATGCAAAGTGCAAAACATACATTCAGGGGAAGGCCACAAGGCCTGCAATTCCAAAACGAAGCACCAGGCGCTCCAGACAGCCCCTGGAGCCAATTCACACCGACCCCTGTGGGCCAATTCAAGAATCTGTTGGGGGTAACAGATATTTATTAACTATGATAGATGATTTCTCTAGGTACTCTGTGTCTTATCTGCTAAAGGAGAAGTCGGAGACCATGGACAAGCTACAGCAGTATGTGGCAAGGATGGAGAACAAATTTGGAAGGAAACCCCAAACTCTAAGGTCAGATAATTGGGGCAAATTCACAAGCAATAAAATGCAGACATATCTCAAAGAGCAGGGCATAAGACACGAGCAAACCATAGTGTACACACCTGAACAAAATGGTGTGGCAGAGAGGAAAAACAGATCTATCATGGACATGGTCAGGTGCATGCTCATGGAGGCTCACTTACCCAGGAAATATTGGGGTGAAGCCGCTATGACAGCTACCTACCTGCAAAATAGACTACCAACAAAAGCAACAGATAAAACACCATTTGAACTGTGGCATGGTAGGCAACCAAGTTTGAAGCACTTGAGGGTATTTGGATGCAAGGCTTACATCCATATCCCAAAAGAGAAAAGAACAAAATTAGATTCCAGAGCAAAGGAAGGAATCTTATTGGGGTACCCACTGGGAAGCAAGGGATATAGAGTTTTAGATCCTAAGACAGGCTCAATCCACACTTGCAGAGTGGTGCATTTTGATGAAATAGAGCCAAATCAAAATCCTCTAGCCAATAGCACTACAGAAGGGGAGGTGAAGAAGATTTGTTCGAGGTACCTTACCCAGTGTCTCCAGATGCAGCGAGAAGGCAAGCCCAGAGAGAGGACATCGAGCCGGAGACTCCGCCTGAGTCAGACGATGAGGAACCAGGAGGGACAGAAGGGGCAGAGATGCAGCATCATCCAGACCTGAGTCCTGTTGTGGACCTGAGGTGCTAATCGCGACCCAACAAGGGAGTTCCAGCCAAGCAACTGTCCTACCTCGCAGGAGTGGCATTGCCAAAAGAGCCTGCATGGAAGGAAGTGCAACAGCTGCCACCAGCTGAAGCAGGTAAATGGAAAGCAGCAACACAAGAAGAGTTTGAGGCTCTGCAACACAACACATGGACACTCACAAAGTTACCTGTTGGCAAAAAGGCCATTTAGTATGCAGGCTTCAGAAGGGGATTTATGGGCTTAAAGAAGCAGCAAGGGCCTGGAATGTGAAACTAAACCAGATGCTAATAAAGCAAGGTTTCACTCAGGGCAAAGCTGATCCCTGCCTCTACACACGACACAAGAATGGCAGAGATGTGTTCATTCTGACATTTGTGGATGATCTGATTCTCTGTTATGAGGATCAGAGGGACATTGATGAAATTGTGTCCAATTTGAACATGGAAGTAGAGGTGAGACATCTTGGAAAGGCAAGATACTACTTGGAAATACAAATTGACAGAGAAGAGGATGGAAGTTTTCTCCTCAGTCAGAAGCAAAATATTTTTGAATTATTGGAGAGCCTGGGACCGGAAAATACAAACACAGTTCCAACTCCAATGGAAACAGACTTTCACAAAGTCAAGGACACTAGTGAACTGTTGCCTCAGAACAATGGCTACAGAGAGGCCATTGGGAAGCTGTTATATCTGTCCACCACAAGGCCAGATATTTCAACTGCAGTGGGGATCCTCTGCAGAAAGACCAGTGCACCCACCCACAGGGACTGGACAGGCATTAAGTGGGTGGCAGGATAACTGAAGGGGACTGCAGACCTGAAGCTTAAGCTGCCAGCAACTGATTCTCCTGAACTAGTGGGGTACACCGATGCAGACTGGGCAGAGGATGTAACTGATCGCAAATCCACTAGTGGGAATGTGTTTTTCTTTGGGGGAGGGGCTGTGAGCTGGGCTAGTCACAAGCAGGCTATTTTGGCACACTCAACAACCGAAGCGGAGTATGTCTCAGCAGCTGAGACTTGCGATGAGGTGCAATGGCTCAAGTATTTACTTGAGGATCTGGGGTCAGTGTTCCTGCTCCAATAAGAGTCTTTGAGGACAACCAAAGTTGTATAAGACCCTCTCTGTCACAGAAGGTGGGAGGGCAGACCAAACACATGGATGTTTGCTACCACATAATTAGAGAGGCACAGGAGACAGGACTACTACATTTGGAGTATTGTCCCTCAGATAGCATGATTGCAGACATCCTTACAAAACCACTTGCGAGGGGTGTCTACCAAGGCCTACATAGTGAGTTAAATCTTGTGTAAGCATGATGCATGACTTTGATTTGAGAAGGGGTGTTGGAATCCGGCAAATCAAGCATCCCTCATTAGCATATGGGTGATTGCTCTAGGAGGCAAACTCTGTGCTAGAGGAAGCTGCTTGTTGCCCCTCCCACTTCCTCTTCTCTCTCTCTGATTCTTCCACCATCGAGGAGGAGGCAGCATGTTGCTGCTCCTCTTCATGGAGAGGCCATGTGCTAGGCCTCAAGCCCCTTTCTCCATGCACCCTCTGGAAGAAAACAGGGCCAGAGGTATACAGTTTAGGGAACAGAAAGAAATGAAACCAATTTTCTACTGAAATGGCTGTACCTGGACAAAATAAATATAAGAACTCTTTTGTACTTACTTTCTTGTACCTGCAATGTCTAAGTGTGTGTTTCTTTATGCTTGGATGGGCTAAAAGTGTAAGAATAAGAACCTGAATCTCTCTAACGTGCTCACAGGCTGAGTTTTTAAACAATATTCCTTTTTCTAAGCACGAGTTTACACAACGTTAAGCTCTGCTCCATTCACTGGTTCTAATAGGCCACTGAATGATCTTAAGGGATGAGGAGCTGAGACCTTGAGGAGTTGAGATATGTATCTGTATCAGTTGCCTCTAGCCTGGGATCCCCTCGTTCCCACCTTGCCAACTTCAGCCCTTACATCTTGAGGTGGGAAATGAATGTAATAAATAATGGTAACAATTAATATGTAATTCTTAATGATGTAATAATAACCAGGTTTTTGGATACTGAAACAAATGATACAGCGCATATCTGTACACTTGCAGCTGATGGTACATACAGGTAGTCCTCGCTTAATGACCACAATTGGGACCAGAATTTTGGTCGCTAAGCGATGCGGCTGTTAAGCAAAAATGACCCGATTTTATGACCATTTTTGCAGCGGACATTAAGCTAATCACTAATAATTAAGTTAAGTGACTCACATGGTCGTTAAGCAAACTACATGGTTGTTAAACAAATGACATGGTTCCCCATTGATTTTGCTTGCTGGAAGCTGGCTGGGAAAGTTGAAAATGATGATCACATGACCGCAGGATTCTGCGACAGTCGTAAATGCAAACTGGTTGCCAAGCACACAAATTGCAATTGCGTGACCGTGGGGGTGCTGCGACAGTCATAAGTGCAAGGACATGCCACAAGTCGGGGTTTAGCAACATCATAAGTCTGAACCATTGCTAAATGAATGGTTGTTAAGTGAGGACTACCTGTACAGCTATTCAAATAAAAACTTTCTTTTACAGAAAAGCCGTTCGTTTTGGACTGCTCTGGAGTGATCCGTTTCAGATATTGGTGCATGTTGCTGTTGTGTTTCTTTATGTTGTGTTGTTGCTGTGTGTTTCTTTATGCTTGGATGGGCTAACCCCTATTCTCAACACAGCATGTTGAGAATCAGTTGCTGGCAGCTTAAGCTTCAGGTCTGCAGTCCCCTTCAGTTATGTGTGTCCACCTACATGTGAAACGTAACTACGCCTCCATGCTAGGAGAAGAGCAGACTAAAACTTCAGTGGCTAAACCGTTAGGGGGTCACCTAAGCTTACTCCCATCCCTGGGTCTCCTCAGGAGGAAGGATGTTTTGTGTTTCACGGCTCCTCAAGGGTGCTGAGCACACTCCAGCCTCATTTAGTATTCTGGATGTCTCCCTTTGAATTTGCTTTTAAGCAACAAATCTATGTACTTCTGCATTCCTGGGAAGTCTCTCAAGTGAATGAAAACATGACCTTTATAGTAGTAAGTTAGCTATAATTGAATCCAATTGATTTCAGTGACCTTCACTGGACCAAGCTGAGGTTTCTTCTGGTGACAACATGGGGGGGAGGGGGGGGGCTAATGAGTGAGACTTGAACCTCTGTGTTTATATACAATGTGAACGTGGCTCATAAATACGCAATAGCTCGTACGACATTCCTGAAGAGAACGGAAGAGGGCGCAGGACATCCCTGATGCCTGCCCAGCTGGACTCTTCTCTTCGCTCTCCTAAGGCCATTATCACCAACAGCCGGTAGGAAAAAATCTCTGAAAGGCCGGAAAGAAAGCAGGGAGGTGACAATCACTATGAAGCCTATTAAGTAGACTTCTTCCATCCTCCATTGCTACTAAATGTCATGTGGGAAGGATCCACCCCTGAAGTTCATCTGGACTCTTCCCTCTTGGGAGAGACTTAGGGAAGCTGATGGTGCAAGAAGAGGCCACCAAGCCCAGATGTGGCGCTGTGGGACCCTCTGCCATAATTGCCTTGCTCTGGGAACTTTCAGAGTTTTCAAGATGGTTTTTACCTGACTAGCATTAAAGATGCCTTTCTGAAATTTGTGTGGTCCTTGCTTCTCAGGTTCTCTAGCTACATGGGCCTTGGCGTCTCTCTTCCACCAACTGCTCATTGAAAGGATCCAGGAAGGGAGAGGAACGCAGGAGAAGACCATCCCAGAAGTCTCTCAGACTCTCAGCTCCAGAATTCCTCTCTCTCCGCACACCCTCGGCCCCAATTCCTCTGTGGGAGGTTCCGTGACCAGAGGGACGAAGGCAGGGACAACCATCCCCAGAAGGCCCCTCAGCTGGCAGTTCCCTTCTCCTGGCAGCCGTGATCAGCACCTGACCTTTGGAAAGAAACCTACAACTTCATTCATTTGATTCTGTTTGCATGAATGTATATCCCGACACATGCACAGAAAACGGCCTCTGCACAGTGTTCTCAACCCAAAACATTTCTCCTGCCTCTTCTCTGAAATGGGAACAAACTCCACTTTTACTGTTATGGACAGAAAATCACAGAAAGTACTGGGGTCTCCTGAAGCATCATTCCTCCATCCCTGAGCCCTAGAAACACCAGGGCTGATCAAAGATTCTTCATTGGGATTCGGCCATCTGGTATGATGAGAATCTTCTTCTATCTTCCCCACCATGGGTTTGCTTGTTCTCTTGGATGCCATGTCAGAATGGCTGTCCCATTTGTACAATGGCACCTTGGCCAGGAGCCTTACCTGATCATCTCCTGGACCAAATCCTGGTGAGGGCTTTCTGCTTTTTGTTTTCAAAATCACTGTAATGACTGGGGTAGATCAACACATTTTATTTTATAAATATATGAATGCTGTGGCTAAATTCCTTCTTTTTCATTAATCATTAGGAAATAGCACCCGCTACATTTACAGTGGTTATTATAACAATGCTTTTTTTCCATAACGAGATGACCTTCTTTTCTCCTTAACCCTTTTCTTAGCCAAACCACCTACCTCAACTTTGCCTTCTGTTTCTCTAATCTTCAATTATTTATGTTTTCTTCATGCTGTTCTGTCCGCCATGGGAGCAAAATTGTGTTTGGTGAAATATAGAGCTAATTATACCAAGAATCCCAGCAAGAAAAAGACAGAACAGATGTTACTTCAGACGTGCTACGAGTGCCTGTGCACGGAGCCCACACAACAGAAGGACTCAATAAGCATCTGAAAACAATATACCATAAAGGCAGTTTAAGCGGGCAAAATATTTTAAACGGAAGGATATAAAAGATAGAATGTCAGTTCACATTGCTCCACAGTGATACAAATATGGAGGGTTTATACTCTTGTGAGGTGAGGAGAAATTTACATCAGCTAATGACTTGAAAATTGCTTCAAAACCGAATGCTTAACTCATCCTTTTTTATATATAATGAGGAACACGCTCTATTTAAGGAGTGGGGTATTTTTAAAACGTGTTTACAAATAGAAGAACAAAGAGACTCACTGCCTATAGGAAAGATACTTATTTAACTTGTTCTGTCAAAAATTCAGTCTAACCCAAAACGCTTTAAAGATCAAACTGTTAAAAGTACCATTGAGCAATAAATTAAAATTGATTGCCTCTTGCATTCATATGGTCTAGGCCAGAGCTTTCCAAACTGTGTGTCCCGACACAAAAGTGTGTCGCCACACACAGTCTGGTGTGTTGCCACACAACCCGAAAGCGCTGATCATCATCAGCGCTTCCGGGTTTTCCCACGGCGACACACCAACGGTGGCGTGCAAAAACCCGAAAGCGGCAGCAACGCTTCCGGGTTTTTACGCGTTGCCGCAATAGCGGCACTTCCGGGTTTTCCAGCGGTGACACACCAACGGCGGTTGGTGTGTCGCTGCGGGAAAACTTTGGAAAGCCCTGCTCTAGGCTAAGCTTCTGCATAAGGACTGATGGAGTGCATTTGGGTATCTGTATATAAAAATAATTAAAAAATAAAATAAAATGGTTTATGTAGTTATTTATAAGCAGGTAATAATAAAAATTGTTTTTTTTTAAAAAAAAAATAGCAAATATACCTTTGTTTGGAAACACTAGAGGAGTGATTCCTTAACTTAACAATATTTTGATGTATTTGGTGAAATCCCAAAAGGGATTTCAAGAGAATATAGGGAAATACTAGATCTTTTTCCCAACCCTGAACAAAGTCCCTTTCTAGCCTGTGTTGGTGCAAAGGGATGGAAAAAGCTGAATTCCAAACTCGGTACAATTCTAACAATAATTCTGTACAGAATTGGCAGAGTAAAGTGTACTGCTCACGTCAATCAAACTGCCACGCAGATCAAATCTGTGCAAAATGAAAAAAACACTTTACTGCAAGTACCAGTCTTTAATCCAACAGCGGAAGAGTGGGAGTGTCGGGCAAAAGGAATTGAGGAGTCTAGATATTGATCAATATTCCAAATAAGAGATAAACAGTTTGTTCTAAAACTACACAATAGATAAAGGGTAGATATAATCCCAGTCTGGCTGTTTAAATATAAGACTATCAAGGATGGAATGAATGTTGAATTTATGTTGTGGAAAATTGATCCCAAGTTGGTTTTTCACTTCATCAGAAAGCACTTTTATCTTGTGTGCAAAGAGTTAATGAAGCATACACAATTTGCCATTTTTTAGTCCTAGCATGGTAAAACTAACCCTGCATTAAATGATACTTTTCTGTCCTAAAAATAGACTCAGTACTAGGAGTCTTTACCAAATTTTACCTTCTCAGATGATTTTTTTTCCACTGCCAGCACAGAGAAATTACTGGTGTTCATTTCCACCAGGGTATGCAACTAAGAGCTTATCCAACACGCCAGGCCATTATATAAATTCTTCAAAAAGTTTCATTTAATGCTGGACACAGAGACGAAGGTCTTTCATTTCATTTCTTGAAATTCTGTTCCCTACCTAGAGGTTTGGAGTGACATAGCCCTACGGAGATTAACAATATCTGACCAAGTCCTTGGTTCATCCAGAAATGGATCCCTCGGCAAAATCTAGCTATTAACCAGAAGTCCAGAATTCTATGAGGGTTGGAAATTAAATTAAGCTCCTTTGTTTTCATGGCCCATGACTTGTGTTATGCCCACAATTCTGTACATATTTCTCGAACAAAATACTTTTTCTGACATTCAGAAAATGGGAGGAGGAGCTTTAAGGCAGAGGATTTTCCTTGTATAGTTAGAAATGATGAAGAATCAAGGAAATGTATATCAAGGGGCTTGTTGGAATGAGTAGATTAAATTAATGAAACAAGTGAAGAGATAAAGTTAGTCCCTCTTTCATTTGGTTGATGCAAATATTACCACCTACTCTTATCTGTGTTTGACATTAATTAGGGATAATGCAAAGGCAACTTCTTCATGGGTGTTTTTACAAGAAAATGTGGCACATTCTGTCTTCTCTCCGATGCATAAATGTATTAATTTGCTTTGGTAGACATTAAATGCGAAGGTAGACCTAATGCGAAGAGAGGACTCACTGGAAAAGACCCTGATGCTGGGAAAGACTGAAGGCAAAAGGAGAAGGGGACGGCAGAGGATGAGATGGTTAGATAGCATCACCGATGTAACGAACATGAACTTGAGCAAACTCCGGGAGACAGTGGAGGACAGGAAGGCCTGGCGTGTTATGGTCCATGAGGTCATGAAGAGTCGGACATGACTAAACGACTGAACAACAACAACAAGAAGACATTAAATACTTGATCTGAGAATTAATAAAAACATTATGCTTATTGTATTGCAGTTTATATTTATTCTTCTCTTTCTACATGCACTACCAAAGATTTAAAAGCAATTTTCGGATAAACCTTTTCACTGTGGCAGAAAATGAAACTTAAAAACATAACAATATTATAACAAGCCATGAAGAAGTCAACATAAATATTACATTGGAAGAAAAGAGTGAAGGTGGATGGAAGCAGTGACCTTTAATTAAGCAGAAATAATAGAGGAATCACACACAACAATACACAGCTAAATAAGCCAACAGATGAAATGGATATAATTATACTGCAAGGTTTCCCCCATATATGCTAGTTGATGCATTTTTTCCTCAATTAATGTTCAAAGATCACCCCGCTCCCCACCATTAATAATGTATACTTCTAAAACTCCCCTGACTTCAAATGCCTTGTCTTTCCTGAGATGCAGAACTGCCTAAACCAGTGTTTCTCAATCTTGGCAACTTTAAGCTGTGTGGACTTCAACTCCCAGGCTGGCTGGGGAATTCTGGGAGTTGAGGTCCACACAGCTTCAAGTTGCCAAGGTTGAGAAACACTGGCCTAAACTTTAGCAGACAATTACAGGGAAGAGGTGACACCAGAACTACAAATCATAGAGAGGCAACCGCAACAGTATAGAGGGGGACTTATTTCCTTCTCATGGCACTCTGTGCAAGGATTATCGTTGTCAGGTTTGCTCCTTCCTTCCTTCCTTCCTTCCTTCCTTCCTTCCTTCCTTCCTTCCTTCCTTCCTTCCTTCCTTCCTTCCTCTTGTTCTACACCCCCAACTCTAGATAAAGCCACGCAGCCCTGGGGGAGGTATTTCTTCAGGCACAGCTGGGATAGTTCAACCACTCAGCCCCCACTATGTAAGACACTATTTAAGAGGGTGCAAAAACCCAGAACACTCTTTGCTTATTTCAAGCGGTACACCAAAAGAAATTATTTTAAAGCAATCAGTGAAGCAAAAAGGAATAGAGCTAAAATGAATGAGATTATCCTCAAAGTTAGTATACTGTACCTAAGTGTGGCATTAGGCTAGGTTTCAGAAGGGAGATGATGCTTCCAGAGTTCCACCAGAATTAAGGCAAAGATGTGCTGCTTTTGAGACATTGAGAAAAGCAACAAGGTTGTGGTGCTGATTTATTCAACCATGTCAGTAAAAGGTGCACGTTTAAGGAATAAGTTGGGAGTCTCTGGTCTTATCTCTTTTTCCTCCTTCAATTAGGAATGTCCAGTGTCCAAAAGGAAGATGTTACAGAGGAATGATCCCACTGTGAACATGGGGAAGGCTCCCCTGGTTCTTCCAGTTACACCATCAAACTTCACTAACAATTAGACATGATCTGGACACACTTCAAGCTCATTCTTTGCTCAGATACACTTTTTTCTCAGAAAGGGAATAAAATACTTCCAATAACTACTGTAAGGGAGAGCTAAACATTTCCAAGAAATACTGTAAAAATCTAGCCATACTCCTACTGCATATGGTGGTTGAGTACTGATCATTCCAGACTGTTACCATAAAAAAATGGTTCTAAAAGTACATATACATCGTTCTGTTAAATTAGCCTAAAAATATTTAAGACATTGATGTAATTTGCTAGATGATGGTGTTTCTCTAATGAACTTCAATGATTGGTAGCTATTAACATTTGAATAATGTCAACCAGCTTGAATTGCCATGGGGTATTCTGAGAAATAATTTTAATTATTGCAAGAAATTTGTAACCAAGATTCTACATTTTGAGCGTATCAGCCTTGTTTTTGTTTATAATATATTACAGTTGCCATCCTTCACCAAATCACACTGTTGTTTGCTTCTTTTATGTTTTTTGCAAAACAATCCTCCACTGATTTAAATTGAAATTCTATATAGAATCAGTACAATTCTTCAAAAAGATCCAGTTCTCCTGAAGGAGACAAAAACAGCCACAACATGAGAACAACTGGCTACCCTATATACCTGAAAGAGAAACCCTTCTGGACAAACCAAAGGAAGGGTTACTTGATACGGCAGATAGTCATCTCCACAGTAACGATCAACCTAAATGGCTTTCCAAAAAGGTTAGAAGGCATTTAGACAAATTCATAGGAAACAAGACTACCTCTGCCAATAAACTATGATGGCTTGATATCATAGTATCAGAGGCAATTTTACTTTCCATGTCTGAATGACAAAAAAAAAAATTGGTCTTCCACATCATTTCTAACTACTTATACAATTATGGAATGATCCCAATAAGAGTGTGTGTGCTGTATGTGTGTTTTGATGGTGGTGGTGGTGGTGGTGCTCCTTATAACTCTAGCTTTTACATCTCTTTCTATCCTGTCCCAAGAAGTTTAACACAGGTTAGGTATCTGAACCAGCAACAGGCATCAGACAACAAAGCAAGGACTCAAGTTATTGGAACCAGGACTATCTCATGGTTGATCATATATTAATCAAAGAGAATATTTGTAGCTCAGGGTTAAACTGTGGAGTCCTCTGGGCCTTGTTGTTTTCTTGCAGACGTTTCATTGCCAGACTAGGCAACATCTTCAGTGCGAAAAGGGAGTGGGACTTGCTCTCTGTTTATATACCATGGCTTGTCCTGCTTGTGTTGGTGGAGGTGTTGTTCTCTCCTTAGGAGTTCCTTGACTGGGCTGTTGTTTGCTAATTGGTTGACTGACTGAGTTAATACTTCCTTGATTAGGGTATATTGTGCTGATATTGTTCCTCTGGTGCTAATCCTGGTGTTAACCTTTGCATATCTGGGTATTGATTGCTGGCAAGGAGGTGTTCTGGTCTTTTGGCTTTTCTATTGTCTCTTATGAATGGTATGTAAATGTTGTTTACCTCTATGTGTCTGTTGATGGCTGCTTTGTCTGAGTGCCAAGCTTCCAGGAATTCTCTAGCATTTTTGGATTTGGCTTGGTTTAAGATGCTCACAGTTTCCCAGTTGAAAGTATGGTTGAGTCTGTCCATGTGTTGTGAGATTAAGGAGTTTTCATTGGGTCTTCTGACTGATCATATATTGACTAGCTCTGGGCCAGCTTAGAATGCTATTCTTGAAGCATATCAGGCTTTTAGAACTCGCAACTTAAAAGTATTTGCTTAATGTTTTAATGCAAGGAATATTACTGCTGTATATGGCTCACAGTCACCTACTGCACAGGAAGGGAAGGGGGGAGTCTGGAAGTTTGAGGAGGAATTCAACAAAAGAAAATTGACTCTAAACTTTACTGATTGGTCAGCAAGAAGAAATGTTTGCATTGGGCTTCTGCTTACCATAGTCACGCACATTTATTTACTTGGGAGAAAGGCTCAGTGCAATAAGGAAGCTTAACTCTCAAACAGAACGAAGAATGTCATAATACTACTTTCTTCTGAATGGCCACATTCTTGTCACATGCTACCTCTGGATGTCATGTGCTACAGGAAAGGTCATCCCAACACTGTAGCTGGTACTACTAACCTGTCCTTGCTTTCTTCAGCTAATTCCTCCCAATCCCTAGAACAGGAATTGGGAACATTTTCACACTGGATGGAGTCAAAATTATAAGGAGGGGCATGTAAGGGGTAACTGAAAACACTAGCCTAGTTTTGGTGGCAAGCTATGGGCTGCAATGCAAAAATTACAGCTCCTCTTAACTCTCGCAAATATCAGGGGGATATTTATGAGAAATATGAGGGGAAAGAGTCTGAAAATGTTAGCCCTGCTCCCGTGGGGTACCTGGAGGACTTGGGGGGGCACAAATCAAGTTCTAGGGCCAATGAGGTTAAGGGGTGCTCACCTCTGCTCCAGAACAATTGCATAACTATTTGTACATTAAGAGCTGTCAGTAAATGTACTGTTTTCCTCTTTATTCTCCAACCTTTGTAGACCGTCCCTACTTGCATTGTTCAGTTTTTACATCTCAAGGGTTCTTGGACACAGTTGAGTTTAGCAACAGTCCTGCCTAATGATCTTTACTCTCAAAACCATTACATCTCCCAAATAAAAATAGCAAACATTGCCATTTTAATTTATTCATTTCATTCACCCAAACTTATTAACTTATTTTGCTGTTAAGAGTAAAATATTTCAGATCCCATCACTGCTTGTGACTTATCTTTCAGCAATAATTAACAATGTCTTAATCTGTCTGGTGTTAATGACTACTGTATTTTCCTTAAAGCCCAGTTAAACCAAGCTTATTAAAGACTAATTAAATAGAGCCTTATGTGATCAGAATAGGAGCATAACCAGTGCAATTTGGATACAAACCTTTATTTTAGCTGACAAACAAGTCAACAACGGTTTAACTTTTTCACATTTAATCTTGGAACAAAAGGCTTGGAAAAGCTCTTGTAAATTCGTAACTGTTGTGAGAACTGCTTAAGTGATTTTTGCCCATCGCTATTGTATATTCTTATTTCGTTTAGAGTTACAGTTTTGCGAATCGGGGAGCTACATAAATCCTTTAAATCGATACAATCAATAAAATCAAGTATTTCAAAGAAAAATGTTGGAGCGCCAAAATAAGGTAGATCCCTGCACAACGTCGACAGCAATGTATGGAAGTAAATCCCTAAAGCAGAGTTTACAGGTACAGCTTCCCATTTTTGCCAGGAAAAGATAGGAGTTCGTAGATTTGCATAACTCTTAATTGATGTTTGTTTTTCTACATCCTGTGGTAAGCAAGAATGTGGATATGAAGCATTTCTGGGGAAAATATATCTAAAATGGTAATCCAAAAAAAAAAAAAAGAAACCTACAGGTGACCTGTTCCTTTTTCTGTTTCACAACAACGGAATTACTTGGACTGCATGATGATAAAATACATGAAACGTTTCAGCACATGTTTGAAAGCAAAAACAAACCGAAACAGGGAGGTTTCTGGGCCGGGTTATAGCATTAACTTAGCTGTGTTAGGGCACAGTGTTCATACGGATTTATCTGGATAATGCTGTCCCAGTTCATTGCCATGACCCTCAAAATGCCCAGGTCAAGGAAAGCAAGTAAAAGGATGGTCACTGGTGCAAAGATACCCTTTAAGAGTACAGGTAGTCCTGGCTTAACGACCACAATTGGGACTAGAATTTTGGTTGCTAAGCGAAGCGGTCATTAAGAGAATCCAACCTGATTTTTCGACCTTTTTTGCGGCGGTCGTTAAGAAAACCATGTGGTCGTTAAGCGAATCATGCATTCCCCATTGATTTTGCTTGCCAGAAGTCAGCTGGGAAGGTCGAAAATGGTGATCACATGACTGCAGGGGAAATGCTGCAATGGTCGTAAGTGCGAAGACCGGTCACAAGTCAGTTTTCCCACCACTGTCTTAAGTCCGAACTGTCACTAAATGAATGGTTGTTAAGCAAGGACTACCTGTAAGGTATGAGAAGAGAAAGATGATAGATAGATAGATAGATAGATAGATAGATAGATAGATAGATAGATAGATAGATAGAGATAGAGATAGAGATAGAGATAGAGATAGAGATAGAGATAGAGAGACAGATAGATGATAGAGATAGAGATAGAGATAGAGATAGAGATAGAGATAGAGATAGAGATAGAGATAGAGATAGAGATAGAGATAGAGAGAGAGATAGAGATAGAGATAGAGATAGAGATAGAGATAGAGATAGAGATAGAGATAGATAGAGAAAATACAAAATACATGGGGTATACCAAAGCACATTGTGTTTCTTTCCATGTCCCTCAGGTACCTGGAGATTCCTGAAATTCTGTATGGTTTATTCCTTCATACGGAAGCAACCGTTTGCAGCCTAAAATACGCTACAATCCATGCAAAAATTCTTCAAACTTGTGTGCATTAGTGTAGTAAAGTCTTACTGATTTTCTCTGGATGTAAATTTGTGTAATTGAATAGCA
This sequence comes from Charina bottae, assembly GCA_023362775.1. Taxonomy (NCBI): domain Eukaryota; kingdom Metazoa; phylum Chordata; class Lepidosauria; order Squamata; family Charinaidae; genus Charina; species Charina bottae. The sequence goes on along the minus strand of JALMGJ010000004.1, from coordinate 1,783,781 downwards.
GAACAGCTAAAACCAGAATTGGTTCCAAAACAATGTAAATGTAATCCAACCACGAAAGGCGTAAATATATATCCACCGGTTTTACAATAATTAAATCAATGCTAATGCAGAATTGGTTAATTGAAGTATGTTCTCCTTTGGAGTGGACTCAGTACAAAGTTTTTCGGATTCCTGGGAGACACCCACATGTCTAACACAAGAAAAGTCTGAAGCTTTATATGCCAGCGTGCAGCTGAGATGCTAAATTAGAAGAGCCATTGGACAGAACGCATCTTTTCAGGAGCAGCAAAACGGTCTAGTTATGCCTCGTCATAAATGTTTTGGAACACAGCCAAGGCACTTCCAAACATTTTAGAGTTCAGTTTTTCAGGGAACTCTTTTAGAAATCAATTAGTACAGCAGCTCAGCCTAAGTCCAGGGTTTTAAAATGTCAAGCTTGTCTCCCACCCACCCTCCCTGCATATAGTACAATAATGATATTTTGAAATCTTTTTAATTAAATTGATCATATTTTGTAATTAAGCCTGTAAAGAGAATATGTGCACAGGGTTTATGAGATGCCCTGAATGGAAAACGTATTCTTTAGGAGAAAATAAAGGGATAAGACAGAAGCAGAGAGATGAAGAAGGAATTCAAATTCCTAAATGGGAATATCCAAAACAGCTGCACTGAACTTAGGATGATAAGCTATTCTATCATTGCAAGCCAACAGAAAACAAAATAAAGACTCAATTAAAAAGAATTGAATTTTTTATTTTAAAATGATGCTACTTAAAAAAAAACTGAAAGGTATCTGAAGAAAAAGAAGTAAAGGAGGAAAAATAAAGAGGCCATAACATTGCTAGTATGAACAAGAATTTTAGAGTGACTTGTTCCTTACTGGGAATGGATAGGGCACAGAGTCACCTGCAAGGCCACCGTGAGGAACAGTCTACATGTCTGGACCACCTGGGACCAGAGATGCTCCATCTTTATTCCTGAATGAGGTTGTGCTTCCTTCTTTGGGACTGGTGGCATTTGGAATGGCCTTCTTGGACTCACAGCTCCTGCTTGAGGAACAGGACCATCCGTGGCTAAGAAGGTATTTGCCCATATCCATCTTGTGCACCAGTTATGCCCTTACATGGACCAGGAGGCTCTTTGGACAGTCACTCATGTTTTGATCACCTTACATGTAGATTATTGCAATGCACTGTATATGGGGCTACCCATGAAGCTACAGCTGTTCCAGGATGCAACACCATGGGCAATTATGAGATGTCAGCCCTACACGATAGACCAGATAGACCAGATCAGAAAACCAACTCCACAGGAAGACTAGACCTATACTTCATAGTTTGGTCTAGTGGTTAAGGCAACGGGCTAGAAACCAGGAGACTGAGAGTTCTAGTCCCGCCTTAGGCATGAAAGACGGCTAGGTGACCTTGGGCCAGTCCCAGTCTCTCAGCCCTAGGAAGGAGCCAATGGCAAAACAGGAGACTGAGAGTTCTAGACCCGCCTTAGGCATGAAAGACGGCTAGGTGACCTTGGGCCAGTCCCTGTCTCTCAGCCCCAGGAAGGAGCCAATGGCAAACCAGGAGACTGAGAGTTCTAGTCCCGCCTTAGGCATGAAAGACGGCTAGGTGACCTTGGGCCAGTCCCAGTCTCTCAGCCCTAGGAAGAAGCCAATGGCAAAACAGGAGACTGAGAGTTCTAGACCCGCCTTAGGCATGAAAGACGGCTAGGTGACCTTGGGCCAGTCCCTGTCTCTCAGCCCCAGGAAGGAGCCAATGGCAAACCAGGAGACTGAGAGTTCTAGTCCCGCCTTAGGCATGAAAGACGGCTAGGTGACCTTGGGCCAGTCCCTCTCTCTCAGCCCTAGGAAGCAGCCAATGGCAAAACAGGAGACTGAGAGTTCTAGTCCCACCTTAGGCATGAAAGCCGGCTGGGTGACCTTGGGCCAGTCCCTCTCTCTCAGCCCAACTCACCTCACAGGGTTGCTGTTGTGGGGAAAACAGGAGGAGGAAGGAGTATTTGGTATGTTACCCGCCTTGAGTTATTTATAAAAATAATAAAGGCGGGATAGAAAATACATAAATAAAATAAAAATAAATAAAATATACTTTATTGAAATAGGCTACAGTAATAGTCTTGCAAGTTTGCTGGTATTTTACCTTCCCTTCTTATATCCCACTGAGTCAGGAAGGAGCCAGGCTGAGTCTCTTCCTAACACAATCTCCTTTCCCAGGGCTTAAGGAAGGTTTCTGCCCTTGTTGTTTTCTAACAGCCTCTGAATATTTCCTTCAAGGCCATCTCCTTGGCTCTCTACATGGGCGTACCTCCTCAGGCACATGTTACACCTCTGCTTTGTGAGCTGTGCTGGTTACCCATGTGCTTCTGGGCACAATTCAAGGTTCTGGTTACGACTTATAAAGCTGTTCAAGACAATTCTGAGGAACTTCTTCTTCATCTATCTTCAGTAGTTTTTGTCCATCCAGTACAACTAGGCAGAGTTAGTATGCTCTGGGTCCCATCCATTAAACAATGTCATATGATGTGACCCAGGAAGTGGGTCTTTTCTGTTGCACTACCTGCCCTCTGGAACAGCACCCCCCACCAAGATTCATTAGGCCACCACTCTGAGTGGGTGGTGGGCCCCTTGTATGTTGTATGATTCTGTTCAGAGATGGGTGTTTCCCCACTTGTTGTTCTTTTGTATGCATTTTTAAATCGTTTTAATACTGTAGAACGTCCAGAGTCACAATGCAGTCAGTCGTGGGCGCTTATAAATTTAATAAATCTAATGAAGTGAAACAATGTTAATAACCTTACTTAAAATCTCACGACGTGACCAGAAAATTCAAATCAAAATTCTTCAGTGTTTTCATACTATACTTCAAGGAACTCCTGAATTTATTGCAATTTTTCTTTGCAATTGCAAAGACTTCCTTAATGAGTCATATTCTCGTGCAAAATCTAAATTTAGGACAGAATGTGTACGATTATATGGCAACAGTGTAATGTTTATTTGTAATATTCACTTTCAGTGTTCACTTGAAACAACTGTCAATCTGCAAGGTATTCCTTCAAGGAAGAAAATTTGAAAATTTCTACAATAATGAAAGCAAAGAATGCAATATTGCATAAATTGAGAAAACTCAATCTTTGCCACTAGAAACGTTCTTGCATATAGAAAGTCTTTCCATACTGTGCATCATCAAGGAAGGTGTCTACAAGTGACCATGCTATGGTTACTGAAGCAAACAGTGGAACGACAGTGGTAATAGATGGAGAACATCAGTCCTCCATGGTGTTCCTAAGGTTTCTGCTTGGTGCGCAGTTTATCAGTGTGAACGTTAAGAAGCACGTAAAGCCTTCCTTTTCCATCCCTCCATATATAGTGCTTCTGGCACTCACAAAATAAAGGAGGAAAGTGTGTTTAAAGGGTCCCTGATGTTTTTAATCCCTTGTATTGGCAGGAAAAACAATCTTTAGATCTTTGGGAAGTTGGTCTGATCCAGGGAAGTTTGTTCATCTTCAGAAATGATGAGAGTGATTGCCAATCTCTAGAAAACAGGAAGGAGCATTAAGTCCAGCCAACAGGGTTACTCCCAGCTTTTCTTTACTTATTTATAAGGTTCTTTACATCAATAGCCACCCCAGTAAGATGAAAAAATGGACTCCTTTGTGCCGAGTACCAGAATGCTTGCATATTTTCTTCAATTTCTTTCTACGTGCTAGGAGATTTGAAATCCTATTTATATGAAAATAACAAGCATTTAAGATTTCTTCCAGGTGTTGCATTACCCACGAACAAAATGAAAAAACTTCTTTCAAGGTCACTTAAGAAACTCAGAACTCAACAATAAAACCTCCAAGGGTGGCAAGACTGCATAAACGGTATTTCATTGTGATTGAAAGACTGGATGAGTATGAATGAACAGGTGATCAACAGGTGATCAATAGATTGCAAAGACCTACAACAATTAATATCACGTCTGTGCTTGGGAGTTTTGCACAGATGGTTAAAAGAAGAGGCTGCTTAGCTCACCTTTCTGAACACATTCTATACACATTTTGTGTGAGGAAGGAAGGAAGGAAGGAAGGAAGGAAGGAAGGAAGGAAGGAAGGAAGGAAGGAAGGAAGGACATAGAAAGGGAGGGAGGGAGGGAGGGAAGGAAGGAAGGAAGGAAGGAAGGAAGGAAGGAAGGAAGGAAGGAAGGAAGGAAGGAAATAGAAAGGGAAGGAAGGAAGGAAGGAAGGAAGGAAGGAAGGAAGGAAGGAAGGAAGGAAGGAAGGACATAGAAAGGGAGGGAGGGAAGGAAGGAAGGAAGGAAGGAAGGAAGGAAGGAAGGAAGGAAGGACATGGAAGGAAGGAAGGAAGGAAGGAAGGAAGGAAGGAAGGAAGGAAGGAAGGAAGGAAGGACATAGAAAGGGAGGGAGGGAGGGAGGGAGGGAGGGAGGGAGGGAAGGAAGGAAGGAAGGAAGGAAGGAAGGAAGGAAGGAAGGAAGGAAGGAAGGACAAGGAAGGAAGGAAGGAAGGAAGGAAGGAAGGAAGGAAGGAAGGAAGGAAGGAAGGAAGGAAGGAAGGAAGGTGAATTTCCCTATCTTTGTTGGAATTATTAATTGATTTTGGTCAAATTCTCTATTGAAACACACCTTGAAACATAGGTCTCTATTTCTAATCACAAACTGCACATTATGACCCTTGTATACTAGGATTACTACCAGCCAGTAGACAATGCCTTTCTCTCCTCCCCAGATGCCTGTAACTGGAAATCCTATTTTTCAAAAATACATTTCTCAGATAACTTTCTGTATCTGACACTAAGCAAAAGGAATGATATATGCAGATTTACAGTCTTCAGTGATAAGAGATTTACAGAAAATTGTATTTAAACCATACAGTGTCTTCCCTCCATCATTTTTTTTCTTTTTGATTCTTTGTTCTTAGAGGCACTGAAAAGGTTTCCATAGATAGCAATGGACTCAAAGTGTTATGCACAAAACATTTATATTAATTGGTTTGTCCTTTCAAGTGGTGTTTATCTCTCTGTTTCCATCATCATTTCAAAGGTCATTCTGTTCCATTTGTAAATCCAACAGGACAGAGATTAACAAAAACGAAGAAAAGGAACAACTAGTAACTCTCAATAACTACACATCGTACAACCCATTTCCTTTCTAAATGAGCCCTCTCCTCAAATATTTACCTGAAAATTGTCTGCTATCTTCAAAAATATTATTACCAAGAGGACAGCTCAAATGCAAAGCAAAATAAAGTTGAAATGGTACATCAGGAACACAAAAAGCCTGAAATTCTTCAGGCTAAGCATGTTTTTAAGACCTTTAGTGAATTCTACAACATCCTATGTACATGAACTTTTGCAAAAAAATGCAGAACGTTTCAATGCACACATTTTTCCATAGACGCAATTCAGACTCAGCAGAAAGTTGTCAGTAGCTAAGAAGCCACAAAGCAAAGGAGATATAAGTGTGCATTATCGATATTGATAGATAGATAGATAGATAGATAGATAGATAGATAGATAGATAGATAGTTGAGTGTTGTTGTTGTTTTTCCAATGGGCTTCTCAGACTGGCATTTTCAGATGTGTGAACTTCAAACTCACAAAATTCCCCAGTGAGTCATGACTACTAAGAATTCTAGAACTTGAAGTACACATATCTGGAAGCTAGCCTGGTCAGAAAACTCTATGCTTTCAAGTCCTTGGTCTGTATTAATCTTTTTAATCAAGATACGTTGCAGTATGTTCAGATCTACACTTTCAAGCGAATAAAATCAATGATTCAATATACTGTCTTTGACAGTAAACTAAACAGATAAATACAAGTTGCATTGGGTATTTGCATGTGGGGTGGGGGAGAAATAATGAGTGACTGCGACTGCAAGGCCATGGCTGCTATCTTGACTTTTTTGACCCTGAGGACATCCCTAAGTTGCATTTTTTAAAGGTGCATGTATATCATTTCTTTGCTTGCTATACTTTTAATCTGCCCAGTAACCAAACTTCCGTGGACAGACTGTTCAGTTACTAAAAATATCAAAAGACACTACAAACACATATAGGGTTCAATAAATTACTTAGATAGGTAAAAGCAGATGGATTGCCAAGCATCTGGCAGACATACTGAGTTTGGATGTCTTACTTTTACATATTCTACTTTATGTCAAAATTCTATATGTCTAAATCATTGTGCTAATAACATTGTTTCATAAAGAAAGTGCTTACCAAACTCATCCATATTTCTCAGATTTCTTAAGTACTTATTACTCCTTCAATGTTGATTGATTCTTGGCATGAACATTTCAGTAGATATGAACCGGGTTAGATGATATTTCACATAAAGAAGTTTCATACTTTGTGGGGAAATTAAATCATCATCATCATCATCATCATCATCATCATCATCATCATATCTGCCTGTACTTACTCACTTTCCCCATCTCCTTCAGCAATCTAGAATACTGTTTCTTTGTTTCAGGTGTATTATATTTTTTATTGTTATGTAATTATTTTCATATTATATTTTGATATTTTTTTGGGTATCACCATATAGTATTTTTGCATGATAATGTTAGCTAGCATAGCCTTCCTTTAGAATAAAAAAGGGCCATCAAATAAATGATTGGCAGGTAAATTCTTAAATTAGTAACTTGATTTGTATTCAGAACTCTCTCTACTTCCTTGGACTACCGTTCTAATTTTTTAACATTGGGCTACAATAAATTGTACACACAATTTATTAAGGGGCGTGGTGGCTCAGAAGGGGTGTGGTGGCTCAGCGGGTAAGACGCCAGGCTTGTCGACCGGAAGATCGCAAGTTCGGAGGTTCGAATCCCTAGCCCTGCATGCAGAGTGAGCTCCCGCACTAGCTCCAGCTCTTGCCAACCTAGCAATTCGAAAGCATGCAAATGCAAGTAGATTAATAGGTATCACTTCAGTGGGATGGTAACAGCGTTCCGCGCGCGTCATGTGGCCACATGACCGTGGAAGCGTCTTCGGACAACGCTGGCTCTTCGGCTAACAAACGGAGATGAGCACCGCCCCCTAGAGTTGGACACGACTGCACAAATGTGCGGGGGGAACCTTTACCTTTACCTTACAATAAATTATCCAGTGGTTTTCTCTTGAGTTTGCAATTCGTTTTTTTCAAACTCAATCTGTAGGCATTGATAGATTTATGTATGTGAATATATATAATGCCAGGACATAATGACTAGGGGAGAAAAAAATCTCTAATATCAACCCAGAGACTCCACTAAAACAAATGGTATTAACAGGCAAAATCTTGTTTAAAAACACAAGTTGTTTAAAAACACAAGTTGCAAGAATATGTAATTTTGCTTAATTTCTTTTACATAATTGGCATTTCAGTTATTAAGCACTTGGCATTTGAAAAAGTGAAGAAAATTATGCATGATAAGATAAACTCCAGAAAAGGGCCCACATTAATTAGTACAAATCACAAAGAATTGATTTTTTTTTATTCTAAGCATATCATAGTCTCTGTTTTAAATGTCAATCTTGTTTCACTGGGTTAGCAGTGTTAGTTTCAAAGATCTCAGGAGCCTGCCAAGGATATCTGAAAACCAAACAGAAGCTGGGAAAACATATTTTAAATATATAATTTATGAGATTGTCTTTTTTTGTGACAGTGATAAGGGAAACAGCAGGAAATGCCAGAGGGTAGATCATGATGTGAGACCATGAGACATCTCAAGCCAACATCTGACTGACTAGTGACAACTTAGGAACAACTTAGCACAAAATGAAAAACATGTCTGGAATAATGGTACCTAGGAAAATAAAATGTACTATTCCTAAGTTTTAAGAGGCTGATGTGCCTTTTGCCTTATTGTAATGTAAACGCATGGATTTCAAATAATGTCAGAAACAGTATCTCAGCTCTATTGGGCTTGCTTTGGGCCCAGTTTACATGCTATCACTGAATAGGATTAAATATTGTTATTGGAACAGCTTCTAGGAGAGGATTTACAACCAGATTTAGCCTAGTTTGCTTCTGAACTACAACCCAAATTGCTCCAAAAGCCAATGGCAACGTCTCCATTCTTCATTCTCCAGCAACTAACTGATGAACAGGGCCACATGTTATGAAAAGTCACAGATAAATCAACGTACACAATTGGTTGCACTGTTTTTCACCTGCTTCACACCTAAAGCTTTATTTTTTAAAAAAGGTAAAGGTTCCCCCCGGACATTTGTGCAGTCGTGTCTGACTCTAGGGGCCGGTGCTCATCTCCGTTTGTTAGCCGAAGAGCCAGCGTTGTCCGAAGACGCTTCCACGGTCATGTGGCCGGCATGACGCACATGGAACGCTGTTACCTACCCACCGAAGTGGTACCTATTAATCTACTTGCATTTGCATGCTTTCAAATTGCTAGGTTGGCAAGAGCTGGGGCGAGTGCGGGAGCTCACTCCGTCACGCGGGGCTAGGGATTCGAACCTCCGAACTTGCGATCTTCCGATCGACAAGCCTGGTGTCTTAGTGCCTAAATCTTATTACTGTCTATCAGTCCTGGAAGCATGGTGTGATGATTAGGGGTGTATGGTACTTTGGATTCAAGGCCAAAATTTGATTTATTGCATTCTGAGGTGCTCACGTAGCATTTGTCAGCAACCCCTCAAACCCTAACCCAGCATTGCACTACAACCGTACATCCGGTTCGCAGCAAAAGATGCAGTAGCTTTGCAGAATTATTCATTCTGATGAGAAATTGAAGAATGCTTCCTTCAGGAGTTGTAGACAAATCAGAAGTGTCTACAGTGTGTGTGTGTGTGTGTCAAAAAAGGCAAGATGGCACATGATTGAAGCCTTTCCCTCTTTATAATGCATGTAAAAAAGGTGTGGAACTTCAACTGCATGGTGGCGGCTACCATCTTAACCTTTTTTTTTTAACAACACATACAAATACACAAGCACACATATACACAGAGATGACTCTGTGAGCTCCAAAGAACCTTTTGGCCTCTAAATCCAAGACAATGATGAGAACAGAGACCCCAGTAGCTCTGAGATAAAAGCTACATATTGGGTGAACAGCGACACGATCAAAACGTGGCTTCTGGCACTGCTTATTTATCCAGCTAACAAAACATTTATTTATAAGAGAGAAGTTGTTTTGTTTTTGTGGAGTTTTTAAATACCACCTTTTATTAAACATTTATGCAAACCAAGAAATAGAACAAAACTTAGAAGTGCAAGAAAATATAGCTTTAGAAGTTATGACTGACAGAATTGAACTAATTTGATTCCGATCAAGTTTTAGGGTACTACAGAGGTAATGTTTTACTCTGTGGCTGGCTGGGCATGGGATCAGCCATTGTGGAGACTGTGGTGCCACAGAAATGCTAATAGCATAAGCACATTACAGTGGGGAAATAAAAGAATCTGAAACTGATGTACGAGCAAGGATTATAGGACTGACATTATTCTCTATAATTTTAAACATGTGAATTTTTTATAATTTACTTCATACGACCAATGCAATTTAACCTCAGAAAGTTGCAGCACCTAGCTGATTTTGGCTGATATAAAAAACGAAGCAGGGTCCAACCTGGTTAGTAATTGGATGGGAGACCACTAATAAATCTCAGGCTGCAGGCTACAAGCATGAAAAAAATCCCACAACGTTTTAGAAGAATACAATGGAAAACCATATCATGCCCGAAAAACTGTGTGAATGCGTCCATGTAAGTCACCAGAAGTCAACCCTGACTCTAAATTGATTTTATTATTTTAAAAATCAGTGTATGTAACCTTGTTTTTAACCCTCAATCAAATTCCCTTCTGCCTTATCTTTAGACTTTTTCTATAGCTTGTTTGCTTTCTCTCTCTCTCTCTCTCTCTCTCTCTCTCTCTCTCTCCCTCCCTCCCTCTCCCCCCCCCCCCCCTCTCTCTCTCTCTCTCTTATATGCACTATCTTTGAACCATAGGGCTTTTTAATTTTATTTTATTTTTCTCCCATTTTAAGAATACTAGATTTGAAGTTTTCCAATACAGATTCAAAGGGAGGAGGGAGGAGGGAGGAGGAACAACGAAGGAGGAGGAGGAGGAGGAGGAGGAGGAGGAGGAGGAGGAGGAGGAGGAGGCAGAAAGAATGATAGTTTTGTCTTCTAATAGCAGGATAAAATAAGTATTAGAATGGCCAATGAAGGCATCACTCAACTATTTCTCCCCACCAGGACTGATCTTCTGTGTAGAACCAAAGCATACCCCTGTGGGCAGGGCAGATTAACTTCCCTCACCAGTGGCCACAAGGCAGTAAGTCCAGTTCTTGGCTGAACACTTTATCAGCAGTTTGAAAGGAGAGGGACGATGATCTAATCTTACATCTCAGCAGAGCGGACGAGGGCCGCATTCCTCTGTGCGCAGAACCCAGAGTGAGAGGAAGAAGCCTTTGCCCTTTCATAGAGACAGAAATATTATTAGAAAGGACATAAACAGACTAATTAAATCACAGCAGTGTGCCCAAGATGACAGCTGGTACAGCGTGTGACTGAGCAGATCCATATCGCGAGCTGAGAGGCACTTCACTTCCAATGCACTTGCTATTAGGCGCACTCCATGCTGGTTGGACAGACTTTAAATAATAACATTTCGTTTGCGAGGCTAAAGTGACTTGAAGGAATAATAATATTGGGGTAAAAAAGATTTTCTAAGCGAAAAGTCTTTTGTGCCACCAAGGGACAAAAGGCAAAAGGGGAAGAGGCTTGGAGGAAGGAAACGGGAATCGTTTACGGCACAGTCCTGGTTTTGAGATAAAGATGTAATCATACCATTACCTTTCACCAGCAGGACCCTTGAAAATCAACACGCTCTGCCTCGCACGCTGCGATGCACAAATAGAAGCTCAAGGCATGGTCCACGAGGCTCTGCAGCAGCTACATTAACCAACAGATCTGCCCTTTGTGAAAGAAACCGTATCCGTTTCATTAGTGCAGACTCTAATTCAAAACTGTTGAAAATGAACTGCGCACACTGTTTTAATAACAACATTCCTAGTCATTATCAAACGAGCAATTCTCTCAGCGCTGAATAAATGGAAAGGTCTATCTTTCCATTAAACCCTGCTGTTCAGGAAAGCCATATTCAAAGCCTTGGTCCCCCCCCCCCCCCCCGTTTGCTCTTCCAGCTATTGCTGATTTCTCCATCACGGCTGTCAAAGTTCCCAGCAAACAAGGTACGTTTATTCCTCAATGCCTTTTAAAAATAGCAAATTAAGGGATTGTCTGCGGGCCTGGCATCTGCAAAATGAGGCGCTCCGTTACTCTTTTTGGATCTGAATCTTAGACAGTTTGAAAATACTTGCTTGCACCCCTTACCCCATCCCCACTGAGTGCAAAACAATCTGGGGCAGGTCACCAAAAGTCATTTCTCAGGGAGACCCTTTGCAAACGAGTGTCGTCTGCAATCTTCTCTTCCGTGCATGTTGAGAAACCCCAAGAAATAGGACTCATGTCTGACCTCAGGATCCTTAAAGAAGGACAACTGGCATTATCTTATTCTTTAACAAGTGCTTGTAAGAACATAGCACTGAGTAGAAATTATTTATCTATTCATTGCCATAACAGACCGACTGGTTTTAAACAACAACAAAAAGTTCTTTTTAAATCATTCTTTATTTAAATTTGTGGTTTTTAAATGAAAAATATTCAATTATAATGAGTTGCTCTTCTTAAAACAATAAGCTCCTGATGAAATCTTGTCCCTTGCGGGGGAGATGGGCGGGGAATAAATTGAAATAATAAATAAATAAAAATAAAATAATAAAATAAATATATCTAATGTAAAGTTGTTACAACCTGGATTTCTACTGCCCTGCAACTAAAAGGGTGATTCTTTACTACATATGCTGTGCTAAAGGCCGGTTCCTGCAAAAAATAAAAACCATAATAAGATACTGTATGTACAGTCTGTATTTGTTATTATTATGGGCTTTCTTCATTACCAGATTCCAAGGTCCAGCTTGTATCTTGGTGATTCTTTCCAGCAAAACTAACACCGCAATCTCTTCATGTCAACATCTGGAATATCTTTCTCCATCAGCCATTTAGGTAAATTTCTCCCTTCCCAAGCCTCTCTCCAGCCAGAAAGAAAAGAGACCAGTCCCTTATATTAACTTTCCCCCCATATATCAAAACCAACTAGGGGAGGCGGTGACTTTTTGCCCTCAAACTGAGAAATACAAGGAGAAGAGCTCAGCTGTTGCTGCCTTTCTTTTTTTGTCCCCAAAGTATATTTAAAATACAAAATAGAAAAGATAGTAAAGATAGAAAGTAGAACTATAGAAAAAAGAAAAAGCTACAAAAGTGCAAGTAGATAGAAAGCAGAAACGGAAAGTGACTTCTGACTTCCTCCAATACAGATATAGATGATATAGAGATAGATGATAGATGATGATAGATAGATAGATAGATAGATAGATAGATAGATAGATAGATAAGAAAGAAGAAAGAAAGAAAGAAAGAAAGAAAGAAAGAAAGAAAGAAAGAAAGAAAGAAAGAAAGAAAGAAAGAAAGAAAGAAAGAAAGATGATAGATTTACAAGTATAGTCTCTTACCATTAATTAAACCATAGTAACATTATTTCTATTAAAACAAACCATTTAACCAATAGACCTTAATCAAGGAACTATTAACTCAGTCAATCACCCAAACAGCACACAACAGCCCAATCAAGGAACTACCAAGGAGAGTACAAGACCCCCACCAACACAGGCAGGACAAGCCAGGGTATATAAACAGACAGCAAGTCCCACTCCCTTTTCGCACTGAAGATGTTGCCTAGCCTGGCAATGAAACGTCTGCATGAAAACAACAAGGCTCAGAGAGCACCAAAGACTCCCCAAACCATTTAATCTCTAAAACCCAAGATCAAAACTTCATTTTTTTCTGACTCAAGCAAGTAGTCTAAAAGTGGTTGCCAAGTAGATATAAATCCAGAAACAGAATGTTCTCTTATGAATGCTGTTGATTTAGCCATTTGAGCCGAAGCCACCGTTCAAAGCTGAGAAGGAGACCCGAAGAAGGGATGATCAAAACCATTGCTACAGGAGTGTCATAGCTTGTGTCATCAACAGTCACCCATCAAGTCATCAGCATAGGTTGACCAAATTCAGCCTTCGGTACTCCCATCCTCATTTCCTGCAGTTCTCAGCACCAGGCCCTTTTGCCCTTACATTGGCACCCCCACCCCCACCTTCCCCGATGGTTAGTGGGCAAGTTAAGTACTTTAAAATGCTGAGTGTTTGAGCTGCAGGAATAATAAGAGCAACAGCACTCTCCTTTTTTCCAATAGAATATAGCAATAAATTAAGTCCTGATAGCATACTGTAAATATCAACCCTTACTATTTCTGTTCCATGGATCAACCAAGGTTGGGCCAATCATCATCAGCTCTTGCAGATTATGGTCAGACACAAACTGCTGATGTCAGCAGGATCGTTTTTGCTTCAGGATTCCTCAGTTGTTTAAATAATGTGAGGGGGCTGGAGATCATTTACTGTAAATGTATGAATGCATATTTATCAAAAAGAATAATATGAATTGTACTCATTTTATTTTTATCCTGGTTTCACTCATTATTTTAAATCGAACTTGCCACCTATCAAATCAAACCTGCCTAACTGATCCAGCTGTGCAGCTATCAGTACCTCTGTACTGATCAACCTTCCCAGTTGTTCCAGTTGAGGTGGACCTTCTTCGTCTCAACTACCACCAAGGTTTACCGAGCAGCCATATTTCCTTGAAGGACACAGAATCTCCCAGATATTCAAACTGAGGTAATTCCTCCTTCCTTCAACTGTCACCAGACAGGCTTCTAAGACATCATTCTGCCCCGAGGAGACCAGCTAGGGAGAACTTCATGGGGAGAAGAGCACAAATCCATGAAAAAGCAGTAAAGAACCTAGAAAAATAGAACAACTGGGGACACATAGACATTGCCTGTCTTCCTTCACATGCCAGTCTCAAAGGAAGTTCTTATTGATTTGATCTACTCTAGGAACTCTAGGTTGGGGTTTTCTTTCCCTTTCATTACACAGAATAAGTCCCTGTGATATAGGCTAGGCTAAGAGAGTAAGTGACTGACGCAAAGTCACCCAGGGAGTTTCTGTCAGAGTTTCATATCAGGTACGTCAGTTAGATTCTCCCCCTGTTCCACATTCCCAAGAAAGTTAGGTAAGTAGATTTCTTGCAGAGAATTAGACAGTCATACATTCAAGAAGTTTTCCATCTGAAGATACTCAGGAATTATGTTAGTCCTGAGGTTTGAATCCTGCAGTCACCAACCATGTGGCTACCCATTCCCTGCCTTTGAAGATCAGTTTTTTGTCCCTTGTTTATAAAACGTCTTTCTCTGAGAGAGAATGACTACAGCAGATGAATCCATTGTTCAGGGTAGGGACAGTGGAAAGGTTAGAGGGATAGAGAGGGTATAAATTTCAGTCAATGAAGATAAGACTCTTTTATCACATACTAGTTGTTATATGTGATACGGGCATTCTTTCACTGATGAACTGACTGACCCATGTAGTATGAGGGAAAACCTTGCCCACCGTTGAATCCTTGAGAAATAGTGCCCACGCCTCTAAAGCCCTCTAGATCTCCTGTGCTGGGATGGAATCCGTTTTACAAAAACCACGCTCAAGGACAACCATCTTGAGGTTGGAGACTGGACCTCTGAGGAACTGAAACAGTGCCCCTCTGGATACTGACATTTCTGAAGTCTGATTTGCTTCTACTTAGTCTCTTGTGCCTGGAATATAATGTCATGGGTGGAGGAAGACTGACATATGCTAGCAAGCTCACCTTGGAAGACGAGCAGGCCTATGCACCCCTGATGATTTGGGTAGCCCCTGTTATCAGTTGGTGAGAGCTGAGAGGGGCAGAAGCACTGGCATCAAAGATTTGCTCTTTTTATTTCAGGATAGCATGCCCAGCTTGCATGGCTGATAAAATTAAAATAGCATTTCATAAAACAGGATTTGGTTGAAACACTGTACTTCCGCAACACAGCGCATTCAAGCAGTAAAGAAGGCACACACAGCCATGGTGAATTCCCAGCAAATGGAATGGTATCAAAAGGAATGGCATTTTTAACAGCTGTCTCGCAACATGAACTTCCAGAAGTGAAATTGGTTTATGTGGCCTGCCTACAAGAGAATTCCATTTGTCATTTTCATGAAACTGAAGTTTACTATGTTTTGGTATTTAGTTATTTCCAAATACTTCCTTCCCTACCTTGGTGGAGAAAAGCCACACAATTCTTTAGTATGATTTAGCAATGGAATACAGTCAGCCAACACACAATGTCACAGCATGCTAAAAATAAACATGTTACTAAAACTGTTAGGGTAATTGTGCTTATACCCAGGACCACAGCAAAGCTCTTTAAAATAATATAATTAAACATACAGTACATTGATTAAAAAAAGAAATTACATATTACACAAATAGGCTGGGGTCTACAACAAATAAGCATAATAAATAGCTGCTGTACTTCATAGATATATCTTGAATCATATTTATTACACATATCTAACCTTCCTAATACTAGTTTATTTCTTAGGAAGCAGTAATAGTCCTTTCTAATTTTGTTTATAATGAATTCAGGTTCAAACTGGCTGTCTTCAAGTTCCTAACGGTGAAAAACAAAACAAAGGAACCAATTCCTGAAATCTGAAAGAACCAACAGGATTTAAACACTCTCTCCTAACTGCTTAATAACCTTGAATTTACAGTACTTTTTTTTTTCCTAAAGTCTGATTTGTCAGGTTAATGGCTGAACAGAGCAGGCCTTCCCTGGGAAAATGTATGGATTTGTGTGTTCAACAGGACAATTGTATGCTTAACACAAAATATATTCTTTGGAGTTTTTAGTGTAGTGCTTTTATAATGACTCACTTGTAGCAGTTTTAGTCACTTATCTTAACATGGCTGATAAAAAGACCCTGAATGATTGCCAAATTCAGGTCAAATGTCTGAAGCAACTTGTTATGAGTTTTGTATTATTCTTCTGTTCAAAGTTCTTTAGCCCAAGGAGAGACACAAGTATATTACATCTAATTAATTTGTCTTGGAACGTATTGATTTCCTGAAGTTTGAATTGGGCACAGGCTGTTATTTTTAATTACGAAATCTGTACAAAACAGAGACAGAAAATATGGTTTCATTTGAGAAAGGAAAGAACCCCATACAGGAGAAAGGTGGAGAATTATAATTTGTAAAACACAACAGAAATCTCATGAAGTAGCAACGCCGCCACTGAATAGAGACTTTCAGAAAGAGCGTGCTCTGGCTTTTTCACCCTCCAATTTGGAATCTGCTCACAGTACTGCAGCTTAACCAAAAAGGATTAACTCTCATATCCAACTGAGAACACAGATAATTCTCAGTAATTGGTAAAAAATGAAGATGAATGGGGCTGAGCGATAAGGAGCAATTAGCTCATCAACAGTTACAGCTGTGCACTCAATCCGGATCCATCTCTGGAGTCTCGGCCCCTTTTAAAGAACCGAGGCAGGAGAAGCACAGGACACCTTCTCCCCCCAAAAAAAAAACCAGGGGTGTATTTGCCCCTCCCCCGTCTTCTCTCCTCTCGGTGAGACGACACCTGTCACAGCATTCGGCGTCAATTGGTCCCTCTCCCAGGACCTGAGTCTACAGCTCATCTTCTTTCTAAACTTGAAGAGAAGGCGGGAGAGGGGACGCCCAAACCAAATGACTACTGTAGACAATCTTAAATTCCCTGTCAATCGTTTCATTACGGCAGCATCATCTGTTTGAAAATATAAGCAATTCCCTCGTCTAATTATAGAGAGGATTTGAGGTTCATTAACATTGCCAAGGAAGAGATTCAGATGTGCAATTGCTGAGTTCCTGGCCAGCGTTCCCTCTGCTTTCTCAAGGACTCAAGACTTCCCCCCCCCCCTTTTTTCCTTTCCTGGAGCCATAAAATTAATTCTTCCTTCTAAAACAGGCCCACAAAATGGGAAAAATGAAATGATTGCATTTCATACAGTTCTCTTTCTGGAGGTGGCTCACTTGAGGAAACCTTTTTCTAATTAATGGTCCTGTTGCTCTTCTAAAAAGCAAGAAACAGCAAGTGTATTTTTAGAAAATATATATATATATATATCTATATATATATCTATATATATCTATATATATATATATATATATATATATAGGTTTATCTCAGGCAACAGATCTGGACTTATCATAAACACAGCTCTTACTTTTGGGAATACTGTAAATTTGTGCAGATAAAAGGAAGTCTTGTGTGTCAAAAGCACCTTCTGTTTTCAACACATCTTGTGGTTGTTATGCACTATTCTAAGTCAATATTACATTTCCTAACTGTGTTTAGAAAAAGAGAACACTAAAGTCTTTGTGATTGCTTCATTTCCTTCAAGAAATAATAGCAAGAGTTTTTAAAAAGTATAATTGCTGTTCAAACAATGACATTTGTTTCTGGAACATCTGTTTTGAGATCGTATTATAAATGAACTCATTTCCGACCTTCAAGTAATTTACTATTGTTGATAATTGTTTACAAGATATGTAGTTCACCCATTAGGTAATGGCAAAAGTTCTTCTCAGATCCTTAGAGAATGGTTTAGAATGTTTTCACAGTATTTTTCTGACATTAATGGCTAGAGCAGGAACATAGATAAGCCCCACACCACAGCAATTGGCTATACGTCTTTCAAATTTCCTTGTTTCATTTTCAACTATTTCCCCCCCAAAGTAAACTGCATTTTGATATGACAGTATTCACAAAATGCCTTGTTTAAGTAGACTTAAATCTTCTGCAGGCCTTTGGAAGGAGAAACTATAATGTCTGCTAGGGCCAAAGAGTTCAAAGATATACTCTTGCGGATTAAATATCAGGGATGGTTCTGAAAAGCATTCATAGAGAGATCCCCAAAGGTGAAGTCTTTGCACAGGAACTTGATAATCAGAGTCATGAAGTCTTGTGAGGTTTAGCATCCATGGGGGGATGCCTTTCCTCAGTTAGCTCAAGATTTATGGCTGTCATGATAAATATGAGTCTATCTCAAACAGTAATAGTCTGTCAACCCCACCAGGTAGACCAGACCAGGAATTAAGATATGTTTTTCCCCTAGTTGCTTTGGCAACGGATCTTGCCTATTTCCACCAAAGTCATCTTCCTTACTCTCTACATAGTCCAATACAAGAAGCAACTTGCATTTGGACTGGTGTCGATGAAGGTTCTCAGTCATCCAGGTGGAATTGTCTGTAGCTTGAATCATGTCAACTGGATTTCTATTTTCTCAGTGGAAACGCTTCTTGGATAAGGAGCGAAACGTTTCCACTGAGAACATAGAAATCCAGTTGACATGATTCAAGCTACAGACATTTGGATTGGTGCTGTGTTGAAGATGATCTGTGGCTAGAGGAACCAACAATTGTACTTCAGTGTTACAAGACAGATCAATGTCTGCTCACGTTGGACCTGAAATAATGGAGATTGTATTACAATCTTCCACACCAGAAAGCAGATGCATCCAGAGAGTTTTCTCGAATTTTTGCCATGATTTTCCTGCAGTCCTAGCCAACGATCCTAACAGGACCATAGTATCTGCACAGGGTGATGGAAGGAAGCATGTCATCTACGCCATCACTCCCAAATGGCCTTCACAAAGTTGTTGGACTTAGAGGGCCCCGTGGTCTTCTGGGCAACTGAGGGCAATGAAGGAGGGGTCAATGCCTGAAGCACAGATGGCAGAAGCCTTGCTGTGAGCAGTTTGAAGAGAGGTAAGAATCCATCTGCACACTTATTCTGCAGTGCTGATGACAAAAGAGAAATCCTATATCTCTGTCACCAGTACAAAGACAGCCAGCAGAGGCATTCGAAGTAGGGCATTCTCCGCAGGGAAGCGATCAACAATCAGTCTGCATCTAGTTCACAAAACCCTTTTTGTGTCTCAGACAGTCCCCCAGGTCATGCCATGGAAATTTAGTAACAAATCACTGACCATCAGCGGTGTGATTTTATGCTGGTTCCAGCAGAAAAGGAAAAAGAAATAATAAGATCGGTTAGGTTTCTGGAGAGGCTCAGAGAGAGACAGAACCTTTAGCTAAAATATAGTTTTAAAAACCCAAACCACTGTCCCTACTTCCTTTTAGGACATCATGGCATTGCTGACTATGTCTGTACACAAATATTGCCCAATGCTGCAGTTTCATCCATCGGCTCTGCACTCTTTGGATAAAATCATCTTTACTTGCACTAATGCCATTGTTTTAAGGGAACCAGAATACATTTAGCTGGGATTCACTATCTGACCACGTTACGCTGGAAAGGTTTCTGCTTGTTTACCTTGAGGATGTGAACAAGTTATATGGAGTTCATGAGGGCATTACAGGCTGCCAGAGCTGTTCAGGATTTGGATCAGGGAAGGAAGGAATGTTCCCTCCCAGAAGTGTGATGTTCCTGAACTCAAAGAACTTGGGACAGTAATCCAGGCTTCATCCTTCCCTGTTGGAAAAGATGGTGGTGTCTCTAGTTAAGGTAATCTGGGAGAAAACTGATTATCTGGATCCAATCCAGTCTAGATTCTGGCCTGAAATTGTGACAGAAATACAGTAGCCTTAGTTGGCCGGGTGCATGACTTACAACAGGATTTAAAGGGGAAGAAGACATCCCCAACCCCACGTGTTCTACAGGATCGTTCAGTGGCCACATCTATCAAACTGACAATTGTATTTTTCTGGCAGTATGAGACTTAAGAAGTGGCCCAAACATCTTTCTTGGGGGTTCCCTTCAGATGACTTCGTTGGAATGTACTCAAGCCATTCAAGTCCATATGTGACTCCCACATCTCAGGTTGTGTACCTTAAAAGTGCACTTCCCTTTAAACCTGAATGATTCCCGTGTAGTATTTAAACTTGACTACTGTAATGTGTAAAACCTAGGGCTGCCTTGAAGATGGTTTAAGAGAGAGATTCTAATTAGTTAATGGGAGATCAGGACTCAATAAGTACTCAGTGGAATGCCGCCTCAGGTATCCCCATGCCAAATTGAAAGCACTCTTGCTACACTGACCTGTAGGATCACGTTCCTCATTAATATCAGCTTCATATATTTGCTGGTAAGATCAGTTAGGTCAGGATTTTCTCAGTGGTGATTCTAAATTATGAAACTTAAACTGGTCTTACAAAATTTCTGTTCAATACAGACCATCCCAACCATGGCTGTGTTGCCCTAGGTTCTTGAGCTGGTTTAACATATGTTATAGAACTTTGGGGAGTGGGGGGAATTAATCCCTCTTTTTTGATGCTTTAGTCATCTTAATACCATGTTTTATTCCAGAGAACACTTTGTGATGTACCCAAAAGTCTGCCTATCAAATCATAATGAGCCATAAACCTCAATAACGATGGTGGGCGGGCCTTCCCTTCAGTGAAGAGGGTCATACTGAAAAAATATTCATCCATTCAGATGTGCTCAGAGGAAAGCAATATCAAGTTCAACACTACTTTTTTCAGAAAGTATATTATGGAAATAGATTCTTTACTGAGAATACTGTGGTGATAGAGAGCTGGAAAAATTCCTAAAGTTTCCTGACCCGTTGTCTAACAGCTCCCTTTCTTGTTTCTTTAGTGCTCTTAAAGGCAACTGCACTCTTAGATATTGGCTGTGATTAGCATAATATCTCCTCCCTGAGGGTGGAATATCAATTCCTACAAAGGAGAATAAACTGACAGACCTCTCTGAAGTATCCTAGAAGAGGAATCCATGAAAATGATGCATATTTACTTTCTTTTAAGGAATCCCATTGCTTTCACTTTATAATGACCCAGATGCACAGACCACTGTCTGCAGTGGCAGAAAATTATCCATTTTCACAGCAATTTAAAGGAATGAATCTCTGTAAGGACTGTGCTTGCTAATCAAAAAGGCCAAGTTCTTAGGGCATAGAAAGCTCTGAGAAAGCCATATCCTCTAGAAGGCTCAAGATGGAGGCTCTGAAGGTTTCCTTAGGCCTGCCTACGCAGGTCCATGTGTGAACTAAACTTTGTTGGCACTAAACTATCGAAACAAAGTGGCTGTATGCACACGCCTGTGGGGATAATGTGTCTTTCAAAGTAGAATGGCGATGAACTTACTTGGCCCTCAACTCATTTTAAATTAAGACACAGGACTACAGAAATCATGCCTTTACACTGAACAGTTCATTGCAGATATCAAACCCTTTATTGCAAATTTAAAAGGGGATCTTTATTCAATGGGCCCAACTTTTGTTTTAAAGAAGGTAACTCAAGACTAAACTTTTATGCGTACAAGAGTTTCCAATGCTGCCTTGGGTAGGTTTTACTTTAAACAACTGAGCTAAAATAATTTATCTCTACTCCATGCTCTGCGAGAAGTTGCCACTAAAAAGAATCCCAGACATTTTTCCTTCTTATCTGCAGTGCTGCTGGTATCACCCAAGCTGTCACAAGACCGTGCCTGATATAAACAAGAGATTGCAGAGACATCTCAGTAATCAATATAAAGAAGGCTACAGTATGGAAGCTACTACTGCATATCATCTGTCTCTGCATCTATTTCTATGACCAAATGAAGCATTAATTCAAATCATAAATCTATGATTTAAAACTGGGAATGAGCACCTGCCTGCTTTAATGATTTATTTTGTACATTTCAGTAAGCAGGAGATTTGTCCATATGAAATGACAGGTCACCTTCAGATGCC
Source organism: Charina bottae (assembly GCA_023362775.1). NCBI lineage: Eukaryota > Metazoa > Chordata > Lepidosauria > Squamata > Charinaidae > Charina > Charina bottae. Next base: position 1,762,030 of record JALMGJ010000004.1, on the reverse strand, counting down.
AGGACCAGACTGTTTATCACCATGTAGACGAGCATCTCATCTTAGCAAATAAATATTAAACTAAAAAGAATCCGATGAATTGTGGAAAGGAGAGAGCAAGTATTATGGTCATATATTCTACTATTCCTGCGTGCAGAGCTCTCCGTGCATTAAGGGAGAAATAAATAATCAGTTATTATTGCCAATTACCCCATTAAGATCAACATTTCTATTATTTTTAGAGTACCTATATGAAGAGATAACAAATATAATGCATTGCTACACCACACAACACGGAGCCAGGATAGTGCAGTGGTTAAAATGTTTCACAAGGGATGGTTTAAATCCACCCTCAGCCATAGACGTTCACTGGTGACCTTCTCAATGTTCTCCCTGCAATGCAAAGATGCTAACATCAGAAGTTCATCAAAAGTGTTGAAAATCACACAGCACGGAGCAGGTGAACGTGCAAAGAAGCCCAAAACAGTAGAAGCTGACAATTATGAACCCTGAATGATTAATTTGAAACAGCCCAAAATATAATTAAGTCTCTATCTCCTCTTCCTAAATATGTCACTATCCAGACTTCCTGGCTCCCAGAAGTATCATTTTTTAAACTGCTTTACTTGGGCCAAATTTCATCCAACTTTCATCAAACACTGTAAATGTCTAGAGGAATTTCATCTATAACAGGTTTCATGTTCCTAAAGTGTATTCAGGAACAGAGAGAGAAGGGATGTTGAAGGGCACTCCTGTACTCTCCTAGCAGAAATTTATTTCCATTACTGTTCCAACTTATGGCTGAATGATAAAGTGTTTTAATCTCTTCTTTAATTTCAGAACTTCTATGCAAGCTTTCAGTTCGGACCTCTAGAAAAACCCCTTCCCTCCAGCCTGTTGTGTTACTGACAAAGAAGAGAGCTGTCAGAAGTATAAAGGGTTTTGGTATGTTTCTAGAAACATATTTTTTGGGTCAAGTTTTGGTATGTTTCTAGACCCACAATTCTTTCACCACTCCAGTTCCACCCTTCATGTAGTCTTTCTTAAGGAAAGATGGACTTCAACAACAGCTGGCTTCCAAGTTTCCATCTGAACATGTTCCACTGTTGAACTGAACTTACTGTAAGGAGATTTTTCCTAACATTGAACCAGAATTGGTTTACATGCATGATATGCTTTTAGGTCCCCATTACTAGTTGCATAGTGGGGTTGGCAAGACTTCAGATTCTAAGGCAAAAAAAAAAAGATTTGGGGACACAGAGGGGCATTCACACAGCTTCTGTGGGGGCTCCTTAAAGCAGTTGAGTCTTTTCCTGGGATTACCCAGCTGCCCTCTGCAGCTGCACCACCATCCTGGGAAAAGACACATTTGTTTATGGAGTCACAGACAGATGCTTACAATGATAAGAGCAACTCAGAGTTCCATAGTCAAATACTGACTGAGTGAGGTCCATTATTAGAACTTATTCTCAGGGCTACTGGGGGAATGAGGACAGCCATATCATGCTTATAGGAATGTCCTCACTACATAAGTTGCAAAGAAATATAAAATAATACAAGACAGTCTAATAGAAACAATTATGTAGTTTAAGTATGTAGAGTGAATGGGCTTTGAGAGGTTTAAAGCATGAAGACAGGAAACATAAAGTCACCTTCAAGTTGTGCTCTATTCCTGGTGATTACTATGTTGTTTTATTGGCCAAAATATGATAGAGGTTTGCCATTGACTTTTTCTGAGGTGCTCTTTGCAACTTCCCACTCCAGTCTACCGCACTGGAATGTCTTGATAGTCTCCCATCCAAATACTAACCAGAACCAACCCTGCTTCACTTCCTGAAGGCCATCCAAGGTCAACTAAGTGATACCCCTTGATGAATTGAGAAGCTAGAATGGACGTTTCCCCTCTTGAAAAATAATGTTTACATAAATAGCCACTCTAAAAACATCTCCAAGTAGGGATGAAGGAACAATAGGCTTATACCTGTCCCTGAAGTAAATCTCACTGAATTCAACTTAGTTTTGGGTAGATAAGTATAGGAGACTATCTGATTCGCTCCACCCACCACTAAAAAGATATCATTCTATGCTCATTCAGTTTTATCCTTTTAAGTCAAGTAGGATCTCTGTCAAACCCATTACTTAATTAAGACTGGAATTTGATAAACCAGGAGTAGAGACACCAGAGTTTTGCCTTCCTTCCAAAAAGTCACCGAAACCTTGCAGGATGGTGAAACCTTGGATAAGAGTAGTGACACCCCATGAGATCTAATAAGATTTAATAAGGCTAAAAACTGACAAGACCTTTCTGGCATCTTGTGCGATTTTAGCCACTTCATGCTGGCGATCTTGCTCAAGAAGAAACCTTGTGAGATTTCAGACGTTTTACTTTTGCTGCAATTTTGTACCAAGACTGGAAGATGGCACCTGGGCTAGAATCCTTACAAGAGTGTCGGTTCTATGAAACTCAACATGGGGTTTACCACAAGGCTGCACAAATTTTGCCAAAGACATACTTTGCGAGGCAAAGCACCTCTTTCTTCAGCCTATTAAGCCGCTGTGGCTGCTGTCCTATATTTTTTCTCCTGACGAAGCGAAGCGGCTGCACCTTTTCACGCCTATGAGACAGCCGGGAGCTGTCTGCAAAGCAGACGCCAAGCCTTCGCGAAGGTATTTCACGTCAGCTGAAGGGGCAAAGCACCTCCTTTGAACCCTACACATGCCCAGCAACACCCACATTCATCACATAACTATTTCCCAGGCTCCTTCCATGTCCCACAAAGGATAGAACACTTTATTGAGAACAAAAACTACTGTTCTTCATATTATCGTTTTTATCTCTGACTAGAATCCAAATACTCTCTAACAGCCCTCCAAAATATATTTTTTAAGCAACCGTTTTTATTCCCCAAGTTAGACAAACAGAAGATGTGCGTCACCACTTTTCACTTCTCAGTTGATTAAAGACAGTTGAACTAAAGATCTTAGGTTTTCCTCCTTTCCTTTTCCCTCATGTTTAAATAATATTTGGGGCTGTTGTTCGTTGTCCTTGTTTCTTTACCCATCTTTCAGGCCAGGTATGGTCATGGCAATTTTGTTCTCTAAACCTGTAGCATTTTCTATAGCTGAAACATTAACAGCAAAGAGGGAACAATTGCTTGAAATCTGCTGACACGGGCATATTTGTTCCTTTTGTTCTTGGGTAGGAGTTAAATAATAAATATGTACAGGGAGATCCAGAACAAAAAAGTTGTCAAGCTGTCATCCTTAAGAATAACCTCAAAAATTTGCAGAATAGAAAAAGTATATATTAGATTGTCATGTCTGGTTTATGTCTATGCTACCTCTGCCACGAACAGCCGTTAACAGAACTCAAATTCAGCTTTCAGTTCACTCATTAATTTATCTCAGAGAGCAGAAAGCAGCCATTATAATGAAATGCCCTTAAAGGCTGTGGTCATTGAAATAATATTTAAGAAAAAGAAATTGGCTACGTAGATAAACCACGTTTTGTGAACCCCTCATCTTATGAGACAAAAAGTGTTGAAAGAAATGCCAAACATTTAACATGGGAGAGGGAAAAAGAAGATACTTTTAGGCATCCATAAAACCAAAATAGCCACTATTTCAAAACTTTCTCTTTCCTTCTTCCTTTTGGATTTAGAAAGGCAGGACTGAAGTGCTTTGCTTTCTACAAACAGAACTTGAATCCTATTTTTTATTGCTCCAGTTTAATTGCTCCACTTTAATTCAGCAAGTTAACAAGAACAGGGAATCCAAAGAGTTTTTTGAAGTGCTACCCTGCAAATGGTTAGGCTGTTGACTGTTTCCACAGGACATATGGATTTTCTGATTTGACAGCTTTACTGAACAGTGCATTTTCAGATTTTATATTTAGAGCTTGTACTTTTGCCAAAAAAAAAACCACACACACACACCTGGGAAATGACAGTGCTTTAAAAAAAAACAGGCTTGAAGTAAAACAAAAACGAAAAATTAAAGCTGTAATTTCTCCTGCCTTCCTAAAGGCCAGAATCTTTGTAAAAATTCTCCTTTAGATTAGAAACTTACCCACGGTAGAATTTAGGTCCCCATTTTCAGACTCTGCCGCGTGCTGGTTATTATTGGCATGATAGTTTGACATTGCTTCTAATTTAATTTTTTTCACCTTCATTGCTTCCGCGATGGCAGCATTGGTGGCTGCGGCTGCCGCCGCCGCTGCAGCTGTCAGACCTACAACGAAAGAGGAATAACAGCCATGAAATCGCAACGTCTATCCACTGTCCCTTTGAAATCACCCTCTTCCGGGAATCAAGTTCTCAAGGAACAAATGAGTTTGCAAAAAGGGAGGGAGGAAAAACAATCAGCTGAAAATGACAGCAAACTTCTCAAGGCTTGTGTGGCCATGTAAGGTTTGTAAAATTGCCCCCTTATGCTTTTAGTTTTATTAGCTTAAATCCTATTTCGCCCTACTTCGAATCAACCAGCTGAAATCATGGGGATGAAAGTTGGTCATCTTTAGTTATGTTAAACTAAATTAGTTATCTCTGATGTTCTCTAGGGTTAAATCTGGATTTGGGCCCTTGTGTTTTTAATCTGTCAAGTGGTAGACACAGTTCTGAGTTACATATTCAAAAGAAGACATACCTCCTAGGCTAAACCAAGGAATTGGGGGGAAAGGATTTGTTTTAACCCATGCCCTGTGTGAGATAATCCATTTGCTCAAGCTGTGCCTGTTGTTTCGCGTTCTCTCTTACGCTTCATTCCAACCTTAAAGAACCCAGATCATCCTTCTTTCCCAGCTGCTGGAAATCAGGAACACTGAAATACTAAGAACTGTAGTGTAACCCTTCACATAATTTTAAAAAATGAACAAAACCCTTACAACTCCCCACTCAGAAACTCAGAAAACCCAAACATCCTGAGATATGAAGGGTTGAATTCCACATTACTCTTGGATATAGTGGTCTAGATCAAGGGTCGGAAATGGCGGCTCGCGAGCCAGATCTGGCTCTTTGGCCCCTTGACTCTGGCTCTCTCTCTCTCTCTGCCGCCCGACATCCGGAAAGCCAGTCTCCGGAAGCAGCAGGCTTCAGCCCGCCTCTCTGCTCTCCTTTGGCGCGCGCTGATTGGTGGAGGCTCAGAAGGAAGGACGCCTCCACCAATCAGCGTCTCTGTTTCTTCTCCAGGAGAAGAACCCTGGAGAAGAAACAGAGACGTTGATTGGTGGAAGCTCAGAAGGAAGGACGCCTCCACCAATCAGCGTCTCTGTTTCTTCTCCAGGAAACCCCGCCCCCTTCCACGCGATTGGCCCCCGCCCACAAACCCCGCCCCCTGGCTCTCGAGCATTTCAAAATGTGCACGAGCATGTCAAAATGGCTCCCGGCATAAAAAGTTTGCCGACCCCTGGTCTAGATCAAGAGTAATGTCCAAGCTTACTGATGTCCAGAACAACATGACCTTTGCCTGGGAGGTCCTGAAATCTACTTATAGATTGGGGCAAATCTACTTATATAGCTTGGGGCAAAGATGGACATTCCTATTTCAGAAACAGCATCCCGAAAGTTTGTTCTAAGAGGTACAGTATCTTACGAATGCACCTAATAAGTACCGCTTGGTCAGAACCCCAGAACAGAAAGTTTGTTGGATATTCTATGCCAACACAGAATGCTATCTTTCTCTGAGATCTGATCTGTGAGCATGAAGAACTTTTTTTTTAATAAGGTTCCCTTCTGGTGTATGAGAATTACAATTTCCAGAGTGCCAGTCAGCCTAGCCAAGAAAAGGATCAGGTCGGTAAAGGCTACGATAATAACATAACTGAAAACAATAATTTGAAAAATCCAGAAAGTGGAGATACTGTATAGCACTAGTGTGCAATATCATAAGAAGAGGTACATGAGATAAAATATGTATGCAACCTTTTCAGGAGAGAAAGGGGAAGGCAATGTCTAGATCTCACTGCATAGTTATGATTTCATCATGGAAACCAGCATATTACATTAAGAATTTGACTGGAAAAAGTCATTTGCAGAAGGAATTTGAAGTATCTTTTTTTTAATTAGTTCGAGTGGTATTGGTGTGGGAGGAGAGAGAGAGAGAGAGAGAGAGAGAGAGAGAAGGTTGTAAATAACAGTGAAAAAAGCCGCCCTATTGCAGTTATCATTAATATTCCGAAATTGATAATCTGTTTATGTCTAGCATTTTTCCTGCTGATTATTCAGTGAGACAAGCCACTTTATAAATATCTCATCACTCCAGCGTCACACAAATTTCATCGACAGTGCTTCTGCACAGCCATTAGCAATATGAATCTCACCATTACAAGAGGGAGGAAAAAATCGAACATGTGGCATTAACACGCAGCCCTGGTTCCTATCCCATCTGATAGGCAGATGGCGCAAAGTAGATTCTCCAGCTGAAATGAAGGGGCGCATCATTTAAAACCTTGTTTGCATTCTAACTGATATCGCTGCCATATTGCTATACGGGATGCATCATGGCAATATTTGAACAATCTAGTTTGTTTCAGTCATAAATGTTTACAGCCTTGTTTTTTATCTTTAGATGCATGTTCTGAAGCACATATTTTTAATTTATGAAATCTATTGTTTACTTCTGTGGAACCAGAAGATTAGCAAGGAGAAGGAATACAAAATTGCTACTCCCACAACTGAAGGATGAATAAAATATTGGGTGTGCATGTGTTTTTCTTCAAAAAAGATCGTTAGGAAAGGAATTTTAAAAAATTAGCTTAGGCATTTTACGCATGACATTACAAGAGTGACTGCCCCATTTAATTTTAGGTAAATGTGGTATGTTTCATTTGCTCCTCCCAAGAGAATGAGATATGAACTAGATATTTAAATCTGTTTAAATCCCTAAATCTGTTTGCTCTGTGCTCAATATACTATTCAAGAAAAATAGTTCTTATAAATGCGTGATAATACTCTGCCCATTTCTTTTTTCTCTCTCTTTTTCTTTCTTCCTCTCTTCCTCTCTTTTCTTTTTGGTCCAAAAAAAGGAAAGGAAAAAAAAAAGCAAAACAGCAACTTCAGTGCCAACTTGGTCAACCTAAGGGCATCCCGTGAAAATCAATGAGATTTAAATTCCTTATAGCCGACTTGTCCCATTTTCTTTTCACTATGTCTATTTGAAACATGATTAAATCTGGATTCAACCCAGTGACACCAGTAGTGACTGTCTCTCAGATTATATCAGCTTTTAAAGTAAACTCTTGATCACTCGGTTTATACTTGATATCCTTAATTTTTACATATGCAGATAGAACAAGTAAATACAATTATGGAGAATATGGAAGGGGAATAATTTCCCACTTAACCCTACATTTCACATGTATGTTTCATGTGCCTTGTTCTGAGAATAGCTAACATATAGTTAATTCTTTTCTCTTGTGGGATATCTTTCTACCCACATATTCTTCAGCATAAATCACTGAATGTAGAGGATTCAATTCTCAATAAACGAACAGAAAAAGGGTAATAGGCTTAACTCATAAGTTATACACACAGAGGAAGTAAATTTCACTAAAATCAATTAGAATTACTTTTGGGTAACATTGCCATGTGCAATCATGAGATGCTACCCAAAATGAAATGAATGTGAAGTTTTCTCAAAATTCAGTGATATGATATAGACTTGCCACCAAACAAGGAATGCATTTTCTGAGGTCTTTCAGATGTGCATACCGAATCAAAACAATTCAATTAACACAGTTGTCTGTCGAAGCCGTCATGTCTTCTAAAGCAATGGTTTCTTAGCCCTCTTTCAATCTGCTGCATTATTCATTTCAGAACAACCACAAGGTGGGCTGCAAATTGTTATTTTATATAATCAAAGGCGACTTAACTCTAGAGAAGGTCAAAGGTTTAATTTTGTGAAGTATTATCTTACACTAGGAGTTTAACCAAAAAACAGAAGAAGAAAAACAGTCAAGAAATTGGTAATAAATGAATCTTTATAGCCTCAGGCATCGGTCTAGTTTAGTTAATAAACTTTCACTGAAGGTTTCTTTCAACTGTTATGGACAAGGAGGTTAAAAAAAAACTTAAATTACAGCCATGTGTGACTTTTAAAGGAGGAATTCCTTTTTTTAATTTGAAATCCCACCCCCCCACAAACTCCAGAAGACAAAGTCTTCAGTATATTAAGCAAAAATGCATACTTTATAACAGATAAAGAGGAACAGTGAAATCATCTTTGGAGAAGGGGTAAAAACAGCCTTTTGTAAATGTGGAATTTTGCGTCCTGCTCTTCTGAAATTTGTACGTCAGCACCGATCAATTTATATGGAAAGAAGACTTAAAAGGAAGTACTTCACAGACACAAATATTTTTTCTGCCTTAGAAGAAAAAAGCAAGCATTGGACATCTCTCCAACAGTAAAGCTTGTATGTCTTTTGAAATTCATCCTCATTTAATTCAGTTGGATGCATCTCTAAATAAAATTACCAACAGTTCACCAGTAAACAAAGCTTTTTTCTTTTCTTTTCTGTTTATTTGACAGATAAATGATCTGATAAGTGATCCTTGCCCTTTTTGCCACACACTTACTGCAATGCCCTTTCTGTTGGGTCTCCTCAGAAGGTGGACCACCCCAAAGAGGCCAGATTGTCAGCAGTGAAAACCCAATTTGTGCTTGTTCCATGGATTATTGGTTTTCTTCTGGCCCCAGTTCAAAGTGCTGCTTATTTCCTTTCAACCCCTTTGTGGCACAGCACAAAGACATAAAGGACTGTCTCAACTAATATGAGTCTGCCCATCCTCTGAGGACATCTAGAGAGGGTCTGCTCATGGTCCCACCTTGGCAAGAAATGAGGACAACACAAACTGGGAAGCAGGCCTTTTCTGTGGTAGCTCCCACATTGGGAAGACAAGGTCCTCTTTTCAGACAGTCCAGAAGAGACACTATTTATTTATTTATTTATTTATTTATTTATTTATTTAAATTTATCCCCGCCCATCTCCCGGAATACGGGACTCTGGGCGGTTACAAGATAACATAGTTAAAAACTATACATAAAAACTACAAACCGTATAAAATAATTATAAATTATGAATCCAGATGTCTGAGATATTCGATTAAAGAAGGACAGGGAACTCAAGGGATTAGCCATCTCCATAATGAACTATCCCTTCCTCCATCCCATGCCAGGCGGCAGAACCAGGTCTTCAGCTCTTTCCTAAAGGTCGGGAGGGAGGAGATCTGTCTTAACTCTGGGAGTAAGCTGTTCCATAACGTGGGCGCAGTCACAGAGAAGGCCCGCCTCCTAGACCCCATCAGGTGACATTCTCTAATTGATGGGGTACGTAGCAGGGCCTCTCTGGATGAGCGGGTAGGGCGGGTCGATAACATGGGGATAAGGTACTATCAGAGTACTATCTCTGCCGAAAGGTAATCACGACCGGGGAAGGCAATGGCAAACCACCCCACTCTATAGTCTGCCAGGAAAACGTTGTGAAAGCGGCGTCTCCCCAGGGGTCACATGACTCGACGCTTGCACAGGGGAACCTTTCCTTCCTTTCCAATAAAATTGTTATTTGCACAACAGAGCTATAAGATATCTCTGCAGGTTCTTCCATCATGTCTGTTTTTAATGCTTAAAGAAGTTGTTATTTATAGAATTTAAATTTCAGCCATACTTACTATAGCCAAAACCAGAATAGTTATCCATTAGATTTAATGTATTTTTAGCAACAGAGACACAAATAATTACTGTAACTACTTGTGACAATGCTGAAATGCAGAATTACCGAAACGGCATGTCCATGCCTGTGACTGCACGTTAACAGAGCTATATAATCATAATCTTTCTACCACTCAGAGCTTTTTATAGTTCTTCTTAACTCCTTCAGTTCTACTAATCCAATATTTAGCACAGAACGAAAGGTAATGAAACTCAATCCTTTGGCTGAACTCTTCTGGAGCTCATCATTCAGCAATAGTTCTGGCTCAAAAACTGCCCAGAAATCCCTAAGACAAGATATTCTAGGATACAGTAATAAATCAGTGGGCTCTGGGTCTTCAAGAACAAAAATGTAAAATTGCTCATCTCCTACGAAAATATGTCCCTGAGATGAGGTCTAGTTCCGGATTATTTATTTATTTACTGCAGGACTTTGATGCTGCAGTAATTGGGCAGACAAATGTTTTGCAATAAAACACAGAGCATAAAACGACGTAAATAAGAATACAACCAAAAAAAGGCATGCATATTCTTTCCCATTAATCCATAAAATCATAATAAATAATAGCACCATTAACCTGCTTAGGGGTATCTAATTACCCCAATTCCTTATTCCCTAATGTGTGCTTAAATAGGCAAGTTTTTAATAACTTGCTAAATGTTAACAGTAAGGATGTCAATCTGAAAGAATTCCCCCACAAATCAAAAAGATAATACAGTCACATTTGATTGTAAATCTTCAGACCCAGAATCAAAATCACAGGACACTTAATTAACTACTTTGTTAGAGTTTTAACTCACATTTCCTCCAGAAGTACTCTCCCCACCAGGTAGATTAAAATGACAGAGAATAACGGACCTAGTCATGGAACAGAGATATATAAGCTTGGATGCTTGCAAATTCTAGTAGGGAGATCTTTGGTTGCATGTGGCTTCATTCTAATCTGCAACAAAATAATTGATCCAACTTTGTGGTGCCCCTGACCCTTCAGTCAATGAAACCAGCTCCTGAGTTAGGGGTCAGTGTCTGGAGAGCTGAGATTTCCCTTCCTGCCTGGGGGTAAACTTGACACCTTGTAAGCTTCCAAGAAGAGGTGGACTTCAACCTGGACCTCCTTGGTCTTAATCCAGTACCTTCACCATTTCCAAGAAAATTTTCCTTCTTGACTTAGGAAACAAACAATTATTTTGATATTTGACTTTTGGATATGCCACTCCCAGTTTGCTCTATGGTTTCTGGAATTTTGACAAAATCCTGGATTATTTAAAAATTTCACCTGTCACGAAGCTTCCCTATTTTCTCATAAAACTACTATGTGACTAAAGAACAAGTAATTAAAGTACAACCCAAACTTATCTGTGTATGATTAAACAATATGTTTTGTTTTTCACTGCCTTTTTTCCCTGCTGTGCATTAATTATGCAATTTGTTCCCTGTGCTATTAACAACTCATAATTGGGAGCAAGAAGCTGAAACACGATAAACACACTGCATTAAAGTGTCCATTGGAGAGACAGTGTTGGAACAAATGTCAGAATAAAAAGCCATAAAACAATGTTTAGATAAAACTGGAATATTGACCAATTCCTATCTTTGACCTAGTTCTGTCATTTCTGACTTCTGATACAGTATATGCCATGAAGTCACAGTCGACTCTTAGCTACTAGAAAGATAGACCTTCTCAGGAATCTGTCCCCAATCTGGACTTTTAGATGTCCCAATGATGCACCAATTGTTGCTGTAAAAGGAGTCCATCTGCCTACAGGTTGTTCTCTTCTTCTCTTTCCTTCCACCTTTCCCAGCATTATAAACTTCTCATGAAGGCTAGATCTTTGCATAATACAGGATAGTTTGAGCCTGGTCATTTGTGCCTCAAGAATGTATTTGTTCTACGATCCATCTGTTTTCTTGGCTAACCACGTTTCTCAAGAGCCTTCTGCAACTTCAAAGTTCAAAAGTATCAATACTCTTTCTATCCTGCTTTTTCAAAGTCCAATTTTTGCTTCCATAGACTGTCACAGGGAAAAGCATTGCCTGCATTATTCTGGACTTGTAGGTATAGAATCATTTCTAAGGTTCCTCAACTTTTGATAAATCTCTACTTTTCTACTTTTTTTACCTTGAACAGGTAAATATAGGATCCTATTGTTCCTCCTATTTGTTCATACATAATATAGCTACTTCTCAGTTTTCTATTTTGAACTGTTCTATGTAAAGATCTCAAAGTTCTCTTCAAGGTCTGACAGATGCACTGTATCTTCTTTCATCAAGGGAAGCTACCTGAAGAAGAAATATTACATTGCACACCTCTTCTTGGGGACAATTTTCTATAGTTTCCTGATTTCTGTAACATTTATCATCATTGTTTAGTTCACTCTGAACTTGCTGCTCAAATACACATTATGATCCAAGCAATTACAGCTACAACTGTTATATTTTCACCACATCGTCAACTGCACATACAGTATTTGTACTTAAATTGAAATCAGTAGACTATCTGACAACTAACGTATTAAAAGCTCCTTCACCCAAAGAGATTTAAAATTTGTTAGTGAAAATTAATAACTCATATTCCAAATCTCATTATGTTTCACAGAACAAATGATCTAGAACTGAAAGGGTCAAGAACACTGTGTCTTTTCTGATAATATTTTAAGGCAAGGGTGTAACAGGTCCTAACACTTATTATGATAAAGTAGTTACTTCAACCACCAAGGCATGAGAGACAATTTGTCAGTCATGTAGTACGTAAAGCCCAACTGGAAGGAGGGTAGATCCACCAGCTGAGGTCCTAATGGGAACCTCAGAAGCTCAGATCTATGCCCTCTATAACTTCAAACAAGACGACGGCTTATCAGATACAAGGTACAATTCTATGTTGACTCTAAATACAGTTACCTGTCTTGACAATTCTTCTCAGACCCTCCACGGCAACCTTTAGAGTTCATTAAAAAAAAAAATTATGCCAAGCCTTTTAATAGTTTCATTTCTTAAATATTGTTTTATTTGAATCTGTTTTATTGTATTCTATTTATTCCGCCCTAGCATTACTTTTAACACTGAAATTGCCTTGTGTATTCTATACCGGTATAGAGATAAAATAAAGAAAGAACAGGCATAATTACGTCTTCAGACTCCAACTGTGGTCTGTCAGCCCAAATCAAAGAAATATAAGCAAGTTATGTCATATTTTTAATTTTTCAAAAAGAGGTCCTGAAGCTGTCACTTACTTTAAATGACAAACAAAACAAAACAAAACCCAAAAACAAATAAACACATCAAAAGCATTAAAAGGTGCAGATTTGTATATAGCAAAGTACTGTGATAGCTTCAGATGCTAGAATTAAACAGGTTTACTTACGGTTTTCATATAGGTTTCTAAATTAGTATTTTTTCTAAGTAAAAGTCAGGGCTTTGCAAAACCCAGGTACTTTGTGCATGAAATGTGGGTTATTCAACCGCAAACCATCATAGAACCAGAGTTTATTCATACACATGAATGAGATACGTATGAGATATGTAGTAGGTTGCACTGTGGGGCCTCACAATTCAGAGCATAAAATACAAAGCACATTTTGGGGAACATTTGGATAGGGAGATCTTTGAAAAGGAAATATGAGAATTCGTAGAGCATGAAAACTTAATATGGATATGTACGAAAGCAATGCGTTTATCAACCTTTTCCTGTCTCTGATAACAAACGAACCTTTAACATACTATTCGCTTAAACCAAAAGAAATCAATTGACCTCAAGTTCTGAAATCTCAAAATTCACGCAGAAGTGATCTAAGCACATTTCTGTCCAATTCCCCCCAAGACAACAGATTGAATATTGTTATCATGGCTTACGCAGAACAAACATGGAACTGTTTAAGTCTTCAGCCAAATTCTTTTAAACATTTAAACGTAAGTAAGTAGAAACAAATACTTCTTAACCTTTAACAGCAAACTACGTATATATTATAATACAGTACATTACAAGTAGTCTTTGGGGCCATAATGTCTGTAGATATTAAGTTTGATAATAATAAAGGTAGGTAAAGGTTTTCCCCTGCACAGTCGTGTCCAACTCTAGGGGCCGGTGCTCATCTCCGTTTCTTAGCCGAAGAGCCAGCGCTGTCCGAAGACGCTTCCACGGTCATGTGGCCAGCATGATGCACGCGGAACGCTGTTACCATCCCGCCGAAATGGTACCTATTCATCTACTTGCATTTCCATGGTTTACAATTGCTAGGTTGGCAAGAGCTGGGGCGAGTGCGGGAGCTCACTCCGTCACACGGGGCTAGGGATTCGAACCTCCGAACTTGCAATCAACAAGCCTGGCTATAATATACTTATATTATTATATTATTATATGATATTATTATTATATGATATTATTATTATATTATATTATATTATATTATATTATATTAAAATAATATAATATAATATAATATAATATAATATAATATAATATAATATAATAATAATATAACATAACATAATATATTATATTATTATATTATATTGATTATATTAATTATTATATTATATTATATTATATTATATTAAAATAATAATATAATATAATATAATATAAAATAAAATAATATAACATAACATAATATATTATATTATTATATTATATTAATTATATTAATTATTATATTATATTATATTTATTATAATAATATTTATGGTATATTATTATATGATAATAATACATGTATTGATTTTAGACTGTTAAAGTAATGAAATTGGATTACACAAATCAATGCTTTGACTGTATGGCTGAAACAAATATTGTTGTTTTGTGCTCTGTGGAAACGTCATCTTCAAAGGACACCAGAGGAGAACGTTGGCTACGTGCGCTTGAAACGTTGAGTTATCTACATGATAACTCATCATGTAGAATTGTGGCTATGGCTGCCAAGTATCTTTTCTTTAAAAAATCTGTTGGAACTAATCAGTAGAACTCATTTACTAAGATCCCAAACAAATATACTTCCATTTTCACACAGCTCTGAGAAAACCATGATACTCCTGTATTTCTACACATCGTGGTCTCCTGAAAGAACTTCCAAACCTATTGATCGTTCTAAATATTAACAAAAATTGAAATGAAGTTGCCTCATATTGCACTAAGATCTTTCATTAAGGAGTTCATACCGTATACGTACACGTTCATTCACCAAAGTGCCATTTCAAACGGTCAATTTCTGGGTAATAAATTTTTTTATAAATTAATAAAACATCCTTTTTATACAAGCTAAACTATTTCATAGAGTTTAGTTAGCAATAAAGCAAAACCTGCAATTTCCACAAATTTACTGACAGGTGAGCCAAACCAGCTTAGGATGATGTTTTAAATCTTGCAACTTTGCCACAAAGCAACAACTTCCTAATTATTCTAAAACTTTTATGATATTAAATGCATTATAAATAATGTGATGAATATAAGGGAAAGAATGGTCTCAAAGTTGCTGTGTAATCAAATTCCCCGGATAGAACTCCCTTCAACAGAACTAACAGCCTGAACTGTGAAGCAAAACTTAATTTCCATGACGAAATCAATAAAATTTGAAAATTGGCTATTATTTTTTTTTCCCAAGAAAGCAACAGGGTTACAATCATTTATCGGCGCTAAACTACACAGCGTTCCAAATTTATTCACTGAAGATCCCAGATCAGATACGTTTCTCTACTGCAATATCAACCCCCAATTGTTCCACATTGGATCCAAGTTCTCAGGATCAGAAGTAATTGTGCAACCACATTGCTATAGACTGAATCTCCTCCCAACGCTGGTTGTCTTCCCCATGGGAGGGGGGGGGAATCTTCTACAGAAATCTTCTACAGTGACTGAGAACCTTCATAGACATACTTCTACAGAAAAGGATGGCTGTGGGATTCAAGAGCGGGGAAAAGACATACTGTAAAAGACATACTGCCTATGACAAGAATAACCATAAAAAACAGATACAAACCAGCTGGCTGTTAACAACTTCAGAGTTATAAAAACCTTAAACCTGCTGTAAAGCACTCAATTCGATTTACATAAGGACAAAACCAGCATTTCTTTCAAATTCCTCTGCTGAGGCTTATTTTGACATGTTTTAAAGCAGCATAAAAGGCAAATTGTGAAAGGAAGACATGCCACATTTTACCTACAAATTCATTTCCGACCTCTGACTGAGCTGGTATATTTTAATCCAAATGCTCAACCGGTGCTTGAAAAGTATCTTGCAGTCTACCCCTATCTTGATTTTATTGCATTATTCCTTTGGTGGCCTTACTTCTGATAGAGCCCAGGGACACAAAAAAAATACTCTCTACACACAGAGGCTCTTCTTACAGCATATATGAAGAAAAGGGGGGGAAAGACTAGCTTTCAGATGTATTACCTTGGTTGCAAAATCCCTTCGCTAAAATGCATTCCTTGGGAACCCAATGACGCAGGGAACATTTTACAGGACGGAGTTTGCTATGGGGAATTAAAATAAACAAAATGAAATGAAATCAATCTTACACTGAGTGAAGTTTTGATGTATAAATACTGTCAGCTTACATTTGCCCTGAGCAAAAAGTGCGTTTTGCCATTTGATAATTTGCTGGAATCACTCGGCTGCCTCGTGCCGGGCATTTGATGCTGATTTACGTTTCTTCGAGTCACCTGCTTAACGTTGAGCAGGGTCACAGCAACAAAGAAGGGGTAGAAGAGCTTCTGCAGATCCCCATTGTCAACCCTTCTTTATTTTTATTTAACGTTCTCTACGGAATATTGCATAAAACATTTATGTACCGTGGAACCAATTTGATTTCTCGATGAAACACGGTAGGCCAACGTGCATTAAGGTCTCAAAATACAGAACGGATAAAGTAAGGAACTGCCTTTAGAAAGGGGTAATTGTTTGACGGCCGGCTTCCAAATCTAATGGAACTGAACAAATGTTCATGATTTAGACACCAAAACACTGTGTAAGTTTAATAATAATTGGTTACAGTCTCTTATAATATAATTTGAAAAGGCACATTTTCTATGAGTTATGTAGAAGTCATAGAACATGTTATATATCTCATATTCCACACACCCCATACATAGACAAAATTTACTCACATATTTATCAGGTGTGTATTTGTGTACGACAGTTATATAAATGTACAGCATCTGCTACAATGGCTAAATAAAATGTCTATCAACCAATATTTTAGCTTAGAGAGTTTATTAATTATTAAGATTTCTGATGTTCCAACTGCGAGTGGCAACTACATTTCAGTACCCCCATTTGAAGTGCATTTGACATTGTTCAGTTAAATAATTTACAATCCATGGTTACTCAGGAGTAAATCTGCCTATACGTAGTCAACTACCTTCAACACTGGTATACAGTACGTGCAAAGAATGGGAAAACCATAACATGGTAGGAGATTTAGGAGTTTTAACAAGAAATGCTACATTTATTATTAAGCTATTGCTTTCTGTATTTTTTCCTACGGGAGTTCAAGGCAGCGCACGTAGAAAATTCTGCAAAGTAAACTGAGCTGAGAGATAGTCACCCAGCCAAGTCACTCCAAGGGCTTCTATGGATAACTTTGGTGTTTTTGTCCAGGACCAGCCATCATATCACATGTCCTTCATGGCCAACTGTAAGCCAACCAAAGTTGCTTTTTCAAGTTGGGTGGCCGTATAAATCAAATCAATAAATAAAACACTCGTAATTGATATTGACTAATGTAGAATGCATCGAAGACTGACTAGTTTTGCAACAACAATAACCCCAACATTTTTTATTTTACTAATTAACTATATTTGGACAGAATCAGGTGTTATAAATACAAGGGGAAAAAATAGATGCTTTCCTATAAAATGTTGAGCTTGCTCTTAGGGACTTTTCAGTGTTTATTTCGTGGATCCAGACTTCTTTACACTTAGAATAAATGTAAGTAGGATTTTAGTTAGTCACATCATACCATTACAATTTGGTCTGAATGGAGGATGCCAAGTCATAATAAATATACATAGTTTCCTTTTGATCTCTTCATACAGTGAGTCCTAAGGAGGTAGGTCAGAACTAACCTCGATAGAGGCATGTTTTATTAGAACCTCATTCCATGTATGTATGTATTTATTTATTTTATTTTCTATCCCGCCTTTATTATTTTTATAAATAACTCAAGGTGGCGAACATACCTAATACGCCTTCCTCCTACTATTTTCCTCACAACAACAACCCTGTGAGGTGAGGTGAGCTGAGAGAGTGACTGGCCCAAGGTCACCCAGCCGGCTTTCATGCCTAAGGCAGAACTAGAACTCACAGACTCCTGGTTTGCCATTGGCTCCTTCCTAGGGCTGAGAGACAGGGACTGGCCCCAGGTCACCCAAACGGTTTTCGTGCCTAAGGTGGGACTAGAACTCTCAGTCTCCTGGTTTGCCATTGGCTCCTTCCTAGGGCTGAGAGACAGGGACTGGCCCCAGGTCACCCAGACGGCTTTCATGCCTAAGGCGGGACTAGAACTCTCAGTCTCCTGGTTTCTAGCCCGTTGCCTTAACCACTAGACCAAACTGTCTCCTAGAACATTAAAATGGAGTAGTTCTTTCCTTTTTTTCAAAGTTCTTTTAAGGATAAAACACTATGGAATCCATGAAAGGCTTGACAATTAAGACAAACTTTGGAGTTCAAAACCTTATATTGCTAAATAAATAAGAAAGAAAGAAAGAAAGAAAGAAAGAAAGAAAGAAAGAAAGAAAGAAAGAAAGAAAGAAAGAGCAAGAAAGCAATGACATCTCTGCAAAGATCCACAAGATGGAATTAAAGCCATTTGGCAACATTCCTGATAACACATGATTTACTGTCTTGCATTTTTATAGAGACGGTTAAATCTTTGGGGACCTACATGTTTACACACGGGGAAAAAAATCATAGATAGGAGCAGAACAAATTATTTAGAAAGTGGTTATTAATATCTGAGCATCTGCGTGGATCTGTGTGGGAGTGACAATAACAGCTGAAATTCACATATAAACAGAAATTCTAAAGTCAAAACTTGGTTTTCAGGATTTCCCTTGTGGATAGGAATCACAACATCCAAAATCAAAATGTCAGTTTTTGCTTCCTAACTATCCAACATGGATGTTCAGTCTTATATTTGTGCCATTTATCTGCCCGCTTTTTGCTTTCTAAGTAAAAGTAAAAGCAAACTCTAAAATAGGGCAAAACATAGACAAACCCATCACTCTCACCAACAGGAAGTGAATGAGCATCAAAACTGAGAAATTGTGAAATAGGAGAGAGGCATCAATGTGCTTCAAGTAGATCCCACAGCGCTTTGAACATGCTTTAACTCCAAAGGGGCAAAATTTACAAGTCTATTGAAATATGCTTAGTGGCACAGAGGAGAGATTTTGATTCCTGAGGATCAACTAGAAAATAAAAAAGACAAAACAGAAGGACTGATCCATACTAGACACTAGAAACATTTCAAGTGGGTAAATTTATGTTTCCAATCAAAATGTTTGCTTGATTCTGAACCAGCAGATGTTTTCACTTCCACACATCAATATACACTAAGGAGAAGCAAGTGAAATATTTCCAAACCTTACCTGAAACAGAAACAAACACCAAGTGTGTGTGGATGTCCTTGGAACAGAATTATAAAGCAATTTACAATCACAGATACAAGGCAGCAAAAAACACAATCAAAAAACACCATCACAAATAAAGACCCTAATGCAGAGCTTTCCAAACTGTGTGTCGGGACACGTTAGTGTGTCGGCTGCAGTGTCTGGGTGTGTCGCGGCTGCTGCTGCCTCCGAGCCCTGCCAGGATTCCGCGCAGGTCCTAGTGCCTGCCTTGTGCCTTGCTGCCTCCAAACCTGCCCTGCCAGGATTCCACGCAGGTCCTAGTGCCTGCCTTGTGCCTTACTGCCTCCAAACCTGCTGTGATTCCTAGTGAGGTCCTAGTGCCTGCCTTGTGCCCTGCTGTAAGAGTGTGTCGCGAAATGATGCCCTGCTGTAAGAGTGTGTCGCGAAATGATGCATGTCTAAAAAGTGTGTCACCAACATGAAAAGTTTGGAAAGCTCTGCCCTAATGATTATAATGTAAGCTCTATTAAAAGGAATCACATTAGGTTATCATAGGAACGAGAAGCAAAAGGAAGAAACTGCTAAGAAATGTACAAAATGTTAACATTTAGCAAAAGTGAAATGAGAAGGTACTTTTGGGAACAGAACACAGATGAGATGAATCTATGTCAATAAGTGAATAAATACAATTAAATCTTAACTTTGACAAGGGGTAGTATAGCAGAAATCAAACATACAAGCAAACAAATGCAAGGGAAAACAGTAAAGTTGGAAATGGAAGAAAGTATTTCTTGTAACATATTATGAGTTATGGACCCACCTCAAAGGCCCTTCGACACACAACACACAGCATTAATCCCACCTTCAGATTTTCAGAAAAGGGATCATTTGACCAAGTAATTCCTACTCGCGAGCCGGTTTGGTGTAGTAGTTAAAGCACTGGGCTAGAAACCAGGAGACCATGAGTTCTAGTCCTGCCTTAGGCACAAAGTTGGCTGGGTGACCTTGGGCCAGTCACTCTTTCTAAGCCCTAGGAAGGAGGCAATGGCATACCACTTCTGAAATCTTGCCAAGAAAACTGCATGGACTAGTCCAGGCAGTTGCCAAGAGTCAACAATGACTTGAAGGCGCGCGTGCACACACACACACACAAACAAATCCTACTCAGGAATCTGTAGCTTGAATCATGTCAAATTATCAAAATTATCATCCAAAGGAGGGTTGTTAAGATTACCATGCTGCTGTTGAGCTTGCGAAATGGTCTTAATCTTCCTAGGCACAGAAGACAAAGCAGGAAGGAAAATAGGGGAAAGATTGTGCCTGAGGCCCCCACCTCTATTCAAGGAAGGATTTTCCAAGTTGGCATAAATGGACTCCTTGACCCCTCTCTCAAACCACCTATCTTCACTGTCTAAAATGTGAACATTAATGTCCTCATTTAATGAGGATGATAAAGGGACTTAGAAATAAACATCTCAAATAACCATGACCTAGCCCCAGGTGCAAGGTCACACAGCCACCCTAGAAACATATTTAAGGATTCCCTTACTACCTTTGCTCAGACTGAAGAAGCTTCTTGGATAAGGAGCGAAACGTTTCCACTGAGAAAATAGAAATCCAGTTGACATGATTCAAGCTACAGACTGTACCACCTGGATGACTGAGAACCTTCATCGACCTACTCAGGAATGGACAGATACAATATCAATAAATATATGAAGTCTCTAATATAGTCTTCTGAAAAGATAGATTGACCATATTGAGATTTGGCCAGTGAATGTTCTCTGTCAAGAAGGATATGGTCAAGAGACCACAAGATCAGGCTCTCTATCACTAGCATCTTTTACACATCCTTAGGCATTATAAACTGAAAATGATCTCACAAAACCAGACCAGATGGGACAATGGGGACCTCAAAAGTTTCACCTCAGGTCAGGGTGGAGAAGAACAATTTTACTTCTCAAGTGCATTGCAAATGCATTGTAACCACTACAGTATTTGTGGGTTCCAAATCTCCTCTGATCAGGGTAGGTTTTCAAAGCCACCAAGCCACAGAAGGTAACTTTGTGGATGGCTAGTTGAAGACGCAATATTGTTGTGTGATATCACAATAATGAGTAAACACATTTGTCTTCTGGCTGAGATTTCCACCAGCGGTGCTCCAGCCATGTTCTGATCTGCTTCATTGCCTTTGAGAATGAGGGGGCCTTCTGGGGTCAACAGTGGTAGAGAGAGCACTTAAGGGCAATCGCCTTAATAAACTGTCTCGCTTTTTAAAGAATAACTGTATTTATATTTATTAATTAAAAATAGAAGAACAGAAAAGGATTTCATAGCATACAACACAGAAATGTGGATACATTAGGAACTCCATCAGTTGTAAGACGTTATTTATTATTATTTCTAACCTAAATCATTACCTCTTAACTTTAGAATGTATTACAAATACCTTTCCATATCAGATGGCAAAAAAGGAGGCAGTTCTTTGCCACAAAGGTAGGTGGTGGCATTTGGGGGGGGGGGTGTTCATGTAAAGTATCAAGTCCAGCCAAACCTCAGAAAGAGTACAGCTTAGATTGTCCTGTTTGAAGATGCAATCAATGGGTTGGTTTTCATGCCATCACAATATACCAAGTTTATTAAAGCATTCCTGTAAAGATAAAACTCCCAGCTTCCATTTTTGTTACAACAAACTCTTTAGCTTTTATTTTCTTATTGTCTTTAGTGAATATTTATTTATTTATTTATTTATTTTATTTATTTAATTAAATTTATATAACCGCCCATCTCCCCCAACGGGGAATATTCCCAACAAAGCTAACTGGCAGTTCATTTTGATTTCCTGATTGGTGACTTTACTCCTTTCTGTAACCACTGAACCCCAACGCTTCTAATCTTCAAGCACAAATTTTGTTTCTTCTTCCCTTTCTATAGTGAAATCAAGGCTTGAGTGGACTGTCACGTGGAAAGTCCTCCAGATTGGATAATTCATCCTGATGTTTCTCCCACTCTTGTGAACAGGGAAGACGACCATCAGTTCAAACTTCACCTGAACGTAGTATTACTGTACTAAAACTGTGTAAATATTTCAGAAGAGAAAGATGCTTCCAGTTACTTTCTAGCTGTTACTTTCTAGCTGTGTAAAGAAGCAAATAAACCAGAAAATGAGAAATACTTAAAAAAATTATTTCAAACTATTATATACTCTTAATCTTATATAGACCAAATTAAAGGGGAACAAAGTTCCTAATGACCAAAATTAGGAGATGTAAATAGGAACGATAGAAACACAACAGCACCCAGTTAATTTTACTTTATGTCTCCAATGACTTGGATTTATGTTGAGATTTGTTAACAAATCCTCAAGATTAGAAGGGTAATACATTACAAGCGAGTTCTTTCAAATTTACTGTATGAGTTTTACATAACAAAACCTCTGTTTCAAACTTATGCTAATGCTAACTAAGTGTAAATCTGGACTGGTGAACTTTGTAATGGTCATTAATAAAATGTCATGGATGTGGATGTCAAAAAAGGATGAATTACCCTTGCGAACGATTGTATCCTTTTCAGGGAATGAAAGGGGCAGCTTTGTTTCACAGGAAAATGATGAGAGACCAGATTGCAAGAGGACAAGCTCTAGCAATAAGGAAATATTTGTAATACTAGAAAATTTTGAAGCCCAAGAAGACTTGAATGCAACAGTAAGAATCAAGATGACCAACCTCCTTTTGATTTCAACTAACAATCCCACAGTCCCTTTCTATTGATAGCTCTGGCTGATGCGTCATCCCTCAAGAGTGGTGATCTTTCACTCTCCTTGCCTTTACAAAGCAGTGGGTGACATTTCTTTTAAGTATTTACTGCTTTGCCTTGTTTTTCTGTGATTTTTAAAATCTGGCTAGCTACTTTAAGCCTTCCATCAAGCATGACATAAATGTAATCCATAAGATCAGCACATGCTGTCAACCTATCAAAAAAGGACATTCATTTGTGATTCACAAATTGTGATTGTAATTGTGAAATTGCTCAGCCACGTAATTTATTCAGGGACAAACCCAACCCATCAATTGGGTTTTGTTTCAGAGGAGAGATCAGATCGCAGAGGACAAGCTCTAGAAATAAGGAAATATTTGTAATACAAGAAAATTTTGAGACCCAACAAGACTTGAATGCAATGCTAAGAATCAAGGTGACCACCCCCTTCCATCAATGGGGAGAGGGTTGGAAACAGCTTGGAAGGACGGAGTACGGGATGCAGAGGGGCTGACCGGTGCAGAGAAAGTGGGGCACTTCATGCTACCAATTAGATTACTGTCCATTAGAGATGGATAAGTTACGTGGGGCTCTGCCATCTCTTCTCCATGGGGAGAAGAGAGGCACAGCTGTTCTTTTAGCTATTTGCCAGGCATCTGCCAGTTCAGACACATCCTCCCTTAAACGTTATGGCCACACATCTACTTATCTTCGAAAAGATTGGCTTGCCGAGTGTATATGAGGAAGAAATGGTCTCAGAGGAACTGAGCCCTTAGGATGCTGCCCAAGCTACTGATTTAGGTCTCCCTCCTGAAGGCAGCTCACGCCAGGTATCCTTCAGAGACACAGCAGGATGCCTCTCCTATGAATGGATAATATGCAATCGCTGCGGCCTTTAATTATTGAATTAATTTATTTCTTGAGGGCACCACACACACAATGAGGATTACTGGACTATTGTCCTGCGACACAGGGCACAGTTCGCAACATTAGCACTCAACTAGGTTTTTCTGCATCATCACAGTGGCTGGAAACGATTGCATAATCCTCCATTTGTTTCCGTGGGATGGGCAGCTGTGCAGAAAGGACGTTGCACCCGAAGAGAACTTTTGCTAACCCTCCCCAGATATTGTCTTCTTCCCTGCCTTCCACTTGCTGGGGAAAAGAAGCCACAGAACTCTCCTCTCTTTCTACTCCTATTACTTCCCTCACTCGCCCACTAACTCTTGAGTTCTCCAGGCTGTGGGTAATAAAATATGAAGCCCAAGTAATGCTAGAGATACTAGAAAAGATTGACCATAATGCCTAAGGAATTTTGCTTTTTTTAAACAAGCAAAGAGGTTAGACCTTCCATTCAACTTCTAATCAACAACTGGGAGGGATTCTATAGAAAGAGATGCTCCGGTCTCTCATGGAGCTCTATCCCAAGCCGACTCCAGATTTAAAGACAATTTCTTCCAGGAAGGGACACAATAAACTGAAGCTGGGAAAATTCATCCCAGAACTGATCTTTCTGGGAGACTGCAACCCCCTCCAGAAAAGGGTGACCTACCACCTCCCTACAACTCCATTTTGTCTAGATTAAGTTTCCATCCGTTCTGTGCCTATTTGGGAGTACAGCAGCATAGTAATACTAGTAATAAACAAACACATCAATAAATTAATAAATAAACCATCACCCAGCCATCATCCACTACAGTCCACTACAAATACTTGTGTGTGTGTGTGTGAGAAGGAGACACAATTGTGGAGTCCTTGGTGCCTTCTGAGCTTGATTGTTTGCTTGCAGACGTTTCATTACCCAACTAGGGAATGTCTTCAGTGTGAGGGAGGGTGGGGTTTGCTCCCTGTTTATATACAGCAGCTTTGGCCTCCATTTTTGGTGGGGGTGTGGTTTTCTCCTTGGTAGTCCCTTGATTAGGGTATTGTTTTTTTGCTTGAAAACAATGATTAGGGTATTGATTAGGGTATTGTTTTCAAGCAAGAAAACTAAGAGAATTAAGTGGAGGCAGAATATTCTTAAGGGGAATGATGCTCACTCATCATCTGCAAGGTCATTACAAATCAACAGTTCAGGACGATTAGGGCACTGTTGTATACCTGGGCTGCACATTGCTTTGGAGCACACACAGGGATCAGTGTGGCACCCATCAAGAACCCTTTAAACCCAGGGCATCTTTTTCTAAGATCACAGCACTCATGCACTCCAATCCCATTTCTCCTTTCAACATTCAAAACGCCGCACAGCCATATTGCATGGTCTCTCTTCCGCTGCGTATCAACAAAAGCCAGAAACATTTTTGGAAAGCAGATGAGAGAAAACAGGCTAAAGAGCTATGGCTGGAAGTATTTCCTTGAGATGAGGGTTCTCCCTGGAAATTCAATGCATGGCAATAGAGTCATGAGTGTTATATACTCTCTGCCTTCAGTTTGTCTATTTCTAAAGAAAGCCTATTTTTACAAAGAATCATAAGCCTCTAGTAATTGCTCCTTGCCAAAGAACAGCCATAATAAAAACAGCCCTGAAGCTTCTCACCGCTGGGGAAACAGAGCTGTGTAATTCTTACCTTCCCATTAAAGGAAGGGAGACTGTGATGTCTCTCTTCCACCAGAACTGCAAAACGTTACAGTAGAAGCAAGGTGGGAAATTACCTTTTACACTGAGAATTACACAGATTCTTAAAAGTCTGAGTTAGCACTAAGATCATTTTCCACAAGTGGTAAATATTCTGGTTAAGCGTCAAAATATGTGGAAGTCCAAAGGAAGGCATATAATGTTGATCATACAAGATCAGAGAAACCAGCCCAACGTTGTCTGATTCTTCCAAGGTTGGGAGGTGATCTCTGGACAGCCACCTTGTTTCACATCATTAAAGAGGGTGATGGCTAAGACCAGATTCCAGATTTCTTTTCCAAATCCATTATCTTACTCTCCTATATAGGGCAGTAATACAAATAACATTTTACTTCATTTCCCACAAAAGCAAGGAAAAACTATATGTGTGACTGTTAAGTGGACAAGAATGATCACTATTGCTTGCAATTACTACTTATTTGCCAAAGAGAGATGTAGAACAGGAAAGACATCTAGGTATCTGGCATAAGGCAGAATATGTATGTACTTTCAGAAATGTTTCTTCATCTTTCTACATCTCCTCTTTCCTCGTGCATTCATTTCTGTTTACAGTAAATCACATGCAATTTCCATCATTTACATTTTTTTTTCAAATAAAGACGTGCTACATGTACAAAAACAACAGCATGTAAAATAATAAGTCACTTGTACTTTTATACAAACTGGAGAATTTTCCAGCAATCCTCAAACTGTAGATCCGGAGATTTATAAATTAATATAAATTAAATAAATAAACACACATGTGTGCGCGCACACACACAAACACACAGAGAGAGATAAAGAGGGAGAGAGATTAAAAGAACAGTAGGTCAAGTAAAGGAAAGAGAAAAAGTAAGGTGGGTAAGCAGAGAGAGAAAAAATATATATATTTTCAAATATCCCCTGAATCTTAATGATCATTAGGCATGGAATTGCATCACAAAAATTTCAGTTGCCATATTTCTATCACGTCTTCAAATGTAGCCTTAAATCCCATGAATTCTATAGTTTAGGTCTGTACCCTGTATTCCCATTCTGCACATAACGGATTTGCTCCTTTTGAATTGTCTTGTTTATTTCTTTTTCTTCCTTTTTCAGTTTCCATTTACTTTATTTCACTGCTGGCAATAGTGGCAGTTCGCTTATTTTATGCTCACAGCAATCTACAGAAGTTTCTACATGCTTATTAACTGAATAAGAATTTGGGTCTGTGTTTTCCTAATCCAAACTCCATTAACTTTCCTAATATCCTTAATATGCTCAAAATGGAAGTCCACTTTTTATACTTTTAATAATATCATATTATTATGGATTTTAGTTTTGCCGTTTGATTTGCTGTTTGTTTGTTTGTTTGTTTGTTTTTTCCCTGTGAACTTGCCTTTTCTTCTCCTTTCTGTGGACAGGCACTCTTTCCTCTGCCAGATTTTGACCAAAGACATCTCAGGGGAGATGGCTAGGGTGTAGATGCTTCAAAGGGCACAAATTAAGGATCTAAGGAAACACATTTTTGGTGTATTTACTCAGTTATTTACATGGATGGATTGTATGGCTCCTAATTTTTTTTATTTATTTATTTATTTATTTATTTATTTATTTATTTATTTATTTTTATCCCGCCTTTATTATTTTTATAAATAACTCACGGCGGCGAACATACCTAATACTCCTTCCTCCTCCTATTTTCCCATATAATAAATAATAATAATAATAATAAATAAACCAGATAATAATAATAATAATAATAATAATAATAATAGATAATAATAAAAAATAATAAACCAGAGGTACTGCTGCTTAAAATGCTTGCAAGAAGCTGAAGGATGGATTACAGCAGTTATGTCCAAAATGGCCTGGTTGATTTTACACCAATTAACAAATACATATTATTGATATATTTATATTTTATATTTAGTAACTAATCTAATTTAATGAAGGAAGACTTCATTTCCAGAATTATTTTAATTATTATTGTTATTGTTATTGTTATTGTTATTATTTGGCTTTGGAGCCAATCAAGTGGCTGATATGAATGTGTCTGCTGCCGCCGTGGAGTGTGCATTGTGTTTTTATGGTTTTTAATTCTGGAAGCCGCCCAGAGTCACCGCGTTTGAGTTGGGCAGCCTTATTAATTTGTTTAATAATTTTTTAAAAAATTATGTAATATATATATTATGGTGAGCAGCAACTGTATGTTTTGGGTAGAAGGTACAGTAGCTACAAAGGCACCTGATGAAGTCCTGTGGAGATTAAGGAAGATGGCCTTGTTGGGAGACCTGCAGGAACCCTTCCCTAGGCAAAAGGGGTTGAAGCATTTTCTTCAGCTTTGGAAGGGGCTCAGGCAGATGCCCCCCCCCCCAATTCAATGGAGTATCAGGAGGAGGAGGAGGTCCAGCACAGTCAGACTTGCCTGGATCTGTTATTATGGCCCATCTCAAGAAAAGGGGTTTTGGCCTTCCTGTGGAGCTGATTTCCTGGTCTGGTCTACCAAGTGGGGTGGAAAAGTCCTCATTGGTAGCTGAAGACAAGAAGCCCTCAACAGCTTTCAATAAAGTTATAAAACCAGCTTTCCTGGTCGACTATGCAACCTAACGTGTCTTACAAACAAGCCAAGATACATTTTCATTCTGAAGAAGCCCCTGCATTGGAATACAAAATGGTGGATGAATTTAAACTCTGAAACCGGAGGCCTATTGTTTTCAGTAGGTCCCATTTTGATGCCACACAGGCCGCATGGGACGAAGGCTTTCCGGTCCACGTTTCGGGGCTCCTACCTGTCGGCGGGATGATTCCAGGCGAGAGGAGACCAGGGACGGAATGTGGCATGATGTGAGAATTCTCTGGAGAGGTGACACTCTGAGTCCGTTTCGGAGGCCGCCCAGGTCTGGAGCTGCAACAGAAAGGGGGGAAAAAGTTTACAATTAAGCTGTTGTCTTACACATCATTTCAAAGTTGTTTCAATTGGTAACATGGACTGTAAATAAATTTGTTTCAAGGACGGTTGCTTTTGCAGTTAGATGTAATAGACTTCCATCACTAATTAGATTACATGCTGAATTCATTTTCTTCATTGAAGATCAGCCGCGCTTGATGCATAATTCATAGCCGGCACCTCGTTACCTGCTTCTTCATATTAATATCTATACACAGTTTGAATTGCCTCGTTTGCATATGCTAAAGTTCTGCATGGAGCCTTCAGCACGAAAATTATGCACTAACTTGTAATAATTATTACAGTCAGCCTGCTATTGATTTATGAGACTTTTAAAAACCAAATATGTGTAGTACTTGTAATGAATGATATTTTAAGGTTCTTCAGGAAATTAAAAGGCAATGCCTGCCCAAGGAAATGTTCTGCTTGTTTGATTTAATACTACAGTTAGCTGGGAGGTGGAATGAGAGAGTGATTCAGACCTATAGCACATTTTTCGATGATATGTTTTATTACCTCGCACTACTACTCTGATATCTAGATGATAAATGACAATACATATCTAATATGTGAAAAGGTCTTGCAATTTCTTTATTTTTTGTCATGTAAAAGATAAGTCAAGTTATCATTTAACCCTTATTCTATGTAGTGAAAAATCTTGCTTTAAATATGGTACATTAGTCAGAAGAAGGCTGATTGTTTATAAACTGTTCTTGAGAAATCACAGTGTTGGAGCTTAGCGTCTGTTCCCCAAGGATACGTCAAAGGGCTTGGAGATACGTTGCGTCTCCCTTCAGAACAAATGCTCAGGCAGAACAACGGGAGAAGGAAGTCTTCTGAAGGAGGTTCTTCTTCATTCATGGAAACTTACATCCATGCAGGATACAACAGATGGCCTCTTGACACACTTGGTCATCCAGGGACACTGCAGAGCATCGTTTACTGCCAAGGAGGGTTTCATACAATAAATTCATGAAGGCAGCTAACATCAAAAGTGAATGTTTATTTATTTGTCATATTTGTCTACCGCCCATCTCGCATGCAACGACTCTGGGTGGCTTACAGATAATAAAATGACAAAACACTAAAAACACTACAATATAAATACATACGTATAAATACATAAAAATACAGATAAAAATATAAAAATACAAAATATGAAATATGAAATACAAAATTCAGAAGGCAATAAGATCTTGGAATCATATCTCCGTGTTCAAGAATAATAGGACGAAGTGGAATATTTATATACATATTTCTGGACTGTGTTTAATGGCTGAATCACCATTCATGGATGGATGGACGGACAGACGGACGGACGGACAGACAGACAGACAGTTCAAGGCAATCTTGAGAATGGGATTATTAATTTGGGAAGGTCAAAAATCTAGCGGCAGTTCTGATTTTTGCAGCCCAGATATGATTAACTTTATACTAATGCGAGAGGCACATAACAATTTAGGAATTCTCATTGGGTATTTGTGGGTGAAATTGTATCCATTCTTTTTGTTGCATTCCTCTAGAGGTGAATTTCAAATAGTTTAGCTGTGTGTGACACAACTATATTAGTATTAGAAGCATTTGAGTTATTTCATTTGGGAGTCCATTCTAGATGCAAAATATATGTAGCACAATGCTTGCATTCATTGTTAGCATTAGATCATCTTTGTGTTTTGAGACACCCACATTTTTTTAAGCTACCACCCATCTTTAATAAACGAATAACGATCAAAGTACAGGGCATTTCCTTGCAGTTTAATGACTCAAGACCTTGGGCCATTAACCTTAACTGGTCATTAATTCCCAAGTTAATGACCTGAATTGAGGTCATTATTAATATAAAGCCAGAAGATTTTTGTTGGGATGAATCTGGATTTTTTTTCTTCCGCTTCTCACAAAGCAAAATAATTCATTTTCTAAAGTTTAAGGGGGTAAGCACATGAGAATGAAGTAATTCCAATATATTTTTAACCTGATAGTCAATAAATCCTTGATAATGTTCTGTATTATTCACAATTACACACACACATACCAGGCTAGATCTAAAAGAAGCATGCACCCAGAATATTTTTTATACCTAGTACTAGAGTGCTGTGTGAGAAAACTGAATCTATAATAATGGCTAATAAAAATCAATTATACAACAAAAATCTATGTAAGTCGTGTGTGTGTGTGTGTGTGTGTGTGTGTGTGTGTGTGTGTGTTTTAACAGAAACTACACGGTAAAATTATTTTGAATACCTATTCTTTGGTAGATTCAAAGATCAGGAATAATATTTTCATGTAATAAGATAAAACTGAACACAAATAAGAGAATCACCCTAATTTTGACTGATTATGGTATCATCAATTATAAGCCAATAAAAATTGCCATAATACTTTGTGGGTTTGAGTGATCACATCCCAATTCCAACAAGATTACTACTGTTCATATGTTCAAAAACATATCCTGTGTTTACGCACTATCCATGAGATAACATTTTCTCATTATGTGGAACGCAGAGTTTATATGTCTCTTTCCTTCAGTCCTAAACGGGCAACAAAATTTGTATCACTAGGATTGTTGCTTTTCCACTAAATGCAACAGATCTGCTGCAATCTACTTGTGTGTTTGATCTCGATTTATCAAATGTGAATCTATAATCTACAGACTGATTCAGACTATCCTAAATCATCTGCTCCCTTATTAAAGATTCTTAATGGCCTGTACTTGCTACATATTTGTCCATAATAAAGAAAAAATTCTACTTGTTAGGTTTAAGATTAGGTTTTGAAGAACAAGGACTATTTTTTATTATTATTATTATTTTGTTTTCCGAAACACAAATATGTGAATTGACAGTCTTTACTTTCCCTACCTATCAACCTTCTGTCATATAGAGCAGGGGTCCCCAACCTTTGGACCACTAGTGGGCCGCGGCCTGTTAGGAACTGGGCTGCAGGGCTCCCGCCAGCAAACCCCACCCCCTTCCGCACGATTGGCTCCTGCCTGCAAACCCCCCCCCCGGTGCCTGTGATTGGCTCCCACCCGCAAACCCAGCTCCCCGGAAATCCCGGAAACCCTGCCCCCCGGTCCGCGGAAATCCCAGAAACCCTGCCCACCCAGTCCGCGGAGAAATCGTCTTTTGAAACCGGTCCCTGGCGCCAAAAAGGTTGGGGACCCCTGATATAGAGAACCGGTCCACTGGATTAAGTGTGGGAGAAGAATTCCAGGAGATAGACAGATAATCATGTGATCCTTCCAGCTCTCCTGATTTATGGAAAGGGATAGGCAGAAAAAGTGGTGGGCAATGTATTACCCTTGGTGGTAACATTAAGTTTTCTGTTGTTGAAGCTAGAAGGAAGCAAGTAGAAAACTTCCAATAAATACATGGTTTTGAGGAACAGAGTGAGAGGGGATGAAGTCCAATAGCTAAATTAGATACGAGAACTGCCAAAGTTCACCAACCCGGGATGCGGTTGTCAGTGTTTCATTGACTCACTCATGCACACACCTCTGGCAATGGAGTGTTGCAGAATGAGAGCTGTTCTGGGTAACAAGAAGAGGCTATTCCTCTCATCTTCATTACCATCTCCAGATGATTCGTTCTCTTTCCTTCTTATTTTTCCAACTCTCTTATGTTCTCTGTTCCCTCCCTAGTCTCCAATCTTCATTTCTCTTCCAATATATTTATAAAACCCTCTGATCTTTACAGCAGCTAGAAAGGGCAAAAAGATGGTGGCCTTGTTCTGGAGCCTTATGGGAGTCCTGCCAAGCGGAGTTATATTCAGGCTAACCCAGTACTTATTTGCTAAAAAACAAGTTTGTTATGCTCATCTTCATTTTGTTTGTCTCTCTGTTCCTAACAGAAGAAGAAGAAGAAATTCTCAGGCTGCAACTGTGAAGATAACTAGTTATTTATGTCAGGAGAGACACAAGTATCATAGTTTTTGATAATTCAGTTTATAAATAGGATGTTCTATTTTAAACAAAACATGTCATGTATGTATCTAAGCCCTTCAAATAGTTTCCATATTATATTGCTAAACAAAAGTCAGTTGTGTTTGTTTAATAAGTAACTCAGAATGCTTAACAGTTATTTCGCTTGCATCTTGCAGAGTTGAAAACCTATTTTTGTATTAGTTGAGCCAATGGGGAAAAAAAAGAGTTTAAACTTATTAAATGTTACCATCATGCCCTGAATAAATAAATGCATCTGTGTTTTTATTTCCTGAAGCTCTGCAGATATTGCTCTGTTTCTCCATAAATGTCTGCAACAAATGCAGAGTAGCTTTCATCTTTAAAGCTGCGGATGGGCTTCCAATACAGAACACGTAATTTAGGGATGGGAGTCCTCTCAGGCTGCAGGGCCTTGGAGCCTGACGCAAACTTAATTCTGTCTCCTCTTTAGCTACTGGTACATCAAGTCCTCTTCTGTATCAATTCTTTATAATTGATAAGAGAAACAATGGGAAGAATCTGCTTCACCTCCTAATCTTGGCAATACTTTGACTACTGAAGTTTCAAGACCCGGTTCTTCTCACTTTTCAGAAAGATTATAAAACACATTTTATCTTGTATAACATGGGGACTGGTGTATTCATTTATTTTTTTATTCTGCCCATAAGACCAGCACTGAATAGTGCTTATTTACTAAGAATTAACCTGCTTTAGTTATCTTATTGGTTTTTAAATATTATTTCATTTTATTGTTAGTTATTTTTTTGTTTTTAATTATTGTTACCCTTGTTACTTATTTTATTGTTTTATAGATATTTTATTGTTTTTACTATTGTTATATTGTTATTTTATTGTTTTTACTATTGTTATATTGTTATTTTATTGTTTTTATTTTTTATAGTTGATATATTATTTATACATATATACATATACTGTACATATACATATAGTACATATACATATACTGTATATTAGCCATGTTGATCAAGATCTAAACATCTAAGTAGTGTTCCTGAAATGTTTCACATGCATGCATGGCCAACACATTTTTTTTTTCATGATAAGCAATGTGAAAGTATTTCACAAATGAATAAAACATACAGTCACATCATACTGATTTACATCTTCAATTATTTCATGTGATAATAATACTGTGATTGGTTGGCAGCCATGGCATGAAGCCCAAGTAACTCTACCAATGAAATCTTGCATGTTCTCCCTGTATATGATTTAAATTAAATTAGTTTCCATATCCCAAAACCTTTTTCTCAGACTCTTAACATCATGTTAGAAAAGTCTGTACCGTTCACATGTCCTCTTTCTTGTTGCTTTACTGAAAGGTCTCTTCTGCACAATCAGCTAACCATTGCTTGGAGATGCCCAGCTACATGTCCTCCTGACAGTTTTTGTCTCATTTCTGGCCTACTATGGAGGCCTTCTAAATTGACCCTCAGCGGTTCAACTTCTAAAATAGTGCTTTCCACCTTCTCCCAACACAAGTTGTGATATACAAACATCTACCATGACTCATTCACTCAGCCTTGGTGACAACGGAGGCCATTTTGGCTTGGGCCATAGATGCCCAACCTACACTTTGCAAAGACCCACTGAGGGATTAAATTGTTGTACTAGTCTTTTAGAAGACCACTAGAGCCTTTACTAAACATGTGTCCAGGGATCTTTAAAAAAAAACGGCAGATCTGTCTGTCCACTGGTCAGTTTAAAGTGGAAAAGAGATATATGGTTGGTTGTCTCCCAAATGAGCACATTAAACATTTCCTGCTGCTTCTGAAAAATAACTTGTTTCTGCTGCTTCTGCCAACAAAGGGTTTTGAATGGCTGTGCTTTCCTGCAACAATGAATCTGACGAAAGAGCTAGGCCTTCTAAGGCATGTTGCCAAATGCCTGTTTAAAATAGTAATTAGACTTTATTAAGAACAAACAACAGCAAATAGGTTTCTATCCCTTTTTAGCAGCTTCAACGAGGCCATAAATTTGGCAGCAGAAATCTTGACAACCACTGGGGGCAGTAAAGGATTATACAGTAGTCGCTTCTGCTGACATCTAGTGGTTGCCTGGATTTCTGAAGTCCAGGTTTGGTGGCCATAATGAAATGCCACCTTCTGGACAAGTTTCTATAGGGCCACCTGAATCCTAAATAAAAAAGAGAAAGATGTGGTCGCCCTATTTACAAATCGCATCTTCAAAATGTAAGGCTGTAACTAATGGGGTGGTTTGGAAATTTCAGTCCTATCGTGTGAAAAATTCACTGGCTGAGGCATCGTTCTGTCACATTCCCAGTGTGCCTCTTGATAAAATGGAAACAGAAGTTTGCCTCCTGTAAAACAAACTGGACAGAATGACCGGATAGTGCCACTTCAGCATAAACAACGGTCTTCCACGTCTTGCTCTATTGATATAGAAAATGCGAGCTGTTTGGGTACTAATTTTAACAGCAAATGTTCACTGCCTTTTCCACACAAGCTCTTAATCATGAAACCATTCATCATTTGGGAACAGAAAGGTTCTAAAATCTCTCCTTTGTTATTCTCTAAATCCAAAAATATGACCGCCTTATTGCTAAATGATGGGACTCTGAAGTCATATCCTTCATATGTTACCCTGGTCCTTCTGTTCTGGCGAGAAGGATCTCAAGGTGAGCTGATCAAAGAAACCAAATAAAACAATGTTCTAATTGTGTAGCCCAACTAGCAAAGGAGGACAAAGTTTGCTGCTGCTGTTGTTTCTCCTACACTTCCTACCAGAAACTTTTTAAAGTGGTGAAGTCTGCCCGGATTACAATCACTGCCCTTTGTACCACATTGTGAGTGATAGTGTGCAGTTACAGTATTTGCAACCAACCATATGGATTTCACTTTAATCTTTAGGTGACAGGCAAGAGTTATTAACTGACTGAAATTTGAAACCATACGTTTAAGATATATAGTTTTAATAAAGTTTTTACTTTACTAAAACTATTGTGGAGTTGTAGCTCCTACAGAATATGATAAATTAAAAGAAAAAGAAATACATTTTACTGAACGGATTCCTACTCCTTTAGTAAAATAAGACTTTCTAAACAAGGTTTCCATTACTATGGTGCCTATGAAAGCTTGCCCCCCCCCTGTTCACCTAGTAATAATTTAAATGCTAACAGTTTAGCAGATCAAATTAAACAAATATAAACAGTTTGTGTAATGACATCAGCAGTCAACACGGAACATCTGTGCTTTTAACAGTGTTCAGAAAATATCCTTTTGTTTACACTAAAGATAATTATAAAGTTTATATTTCTGTATTCACTTTAGGAGTATGGCTATAAAAAAAAAAAGGCCAGATTACCTTGGGGTCCAAAATAGCAACATCTTTCAAATGCAGGGAATGTCCGTCCCCCCCCACGGTTTTTTGGTAACCATGTTTAAATAATAGAAATGAACTTTCCCTGAACTTCTCTTCTTTAATGACTTTGGTCTACGTTGACCCTCTGCTACAAGGGGAACTTGATACTATCACACTTTCTGCTGCTAAAGCAATCAAATTCAATACAATTATACCTACGCCATTGTGGCACTAATTTCAGGATCTCATAAAGCATAAAACTGGTGCAAAGCAAAAATCCTACTGGGCATCTAGCTTCTATTGTTCAAAAGGAGGACATTACGGAAAAGCCTTATTGGACAATACTAATGTGTTTGGCTAATTGTAACACTGCAACAACATAGAATTGCAAGTCAGGTTTCCTCCCCACCCCTAAAACCCCAAAGACTATTGGATGAATCATGAACAACCAAGTGGCTCCAGGCTGTCTAGCCTCCCTAAGCTTCCAGGGAGGGAGGCATATAATTAAATTATCCAGCCTTTCTTCTGAACACTTGAAAGAAACTGGGTAGTGTGGTCATGTTTAAAAAGTCAATATTGACCCCCACATTGACCTTCCAATACAGTAATGGTAGCTTATTCCACAACAGTCATCTTAAGGACTACATGAAAATATCTATCTCAGAGCTTTCCAAACTGTGTGTCGGGACACATTAGTGTGTCGGCTGCAGTGTCTGGGTGTGTCGCGGCTGCTGCTGCCTCCGAGCCCTGCCAGGATTCCGTGCAGGTCCTATGTGCCTGCCTTGTGCCCTGCTGCCTCCAAACCTGCCCTGCTAGGATTCTGCGCAGGTCCTAGTGCCTGCCTTGTGCCTGGCTGCCTCCAAACCTGCTGTGATTCTGCGCAGGTCCTAGTGCCTGCCTTGTGCCTTGCTGCCTCCAAACCTGCCCTGCCAGGATTCTGCGCAGGTCCTAGTGCCTGCCTTGTGCCTGGCTGCCTCCAAACCTGCCCTGCCAGGATTCTGCGCAGGTCCTAGTGCCTGCCTTGTGCCTTGCTGCCTCCAAACCTTCCCTGCCAGGATTCCGCGCAGGTCCTAGTGCCTGCCTTGTGCCTGGCTGCCTCCAAACCTGCCCTGCTAGGATTCTGCGCAGGTCCTAGTGCCTGCCTTGTGCCTGGCTGCCTCCAAACCTGCTATGATTCTGCGCAGGTCCTAGTGCCTGCCTTGTGCCCTGCTGCCTCCAAACCTGCCCTGCCAGGATTCCGCGCAGGTCCTAGTGCCTGCCTTGTGCCTGGCTGCCTCCAAACCTGCTGTGATTCTGCGCAGGTCCTAGTGCCTGCCTTGTGCCTCCAAACCTGCCCTGCCAGGATTCCGCGCAGGTCCTAGTGCCTGCCTTGTGCCCTGCTGCCTCCAAACCTTCCCTGCCAGGATTCCGCGCAGGTCCTAGTGCCTGCCTTGTGACTTGCTGCCTCCAAACCTTCCCTGCCAGGATTCCGCGCAGGTCCTAGTGCCTGCCTTGTGCCCTGCTGCCTCCAAACCTGCCCTGCTAGGATTCCGCGCAGGTCCTAGTGCCTGCCTTGTGCCTTGCTGCCTCCAAACCTGCTGTGATTCCGCGCAGGTCCTAGTGCCTGCCTTGTGCCCTGCTGTAATAATGTGTCGTGAAACGATGCCCTGCTGTAAGAGTGTGTCGCGAAATGATGCATGTCTAAAAAGTGTGTCACCAACATGAAAAGTTTGGAAAGCTCTGATCTATCTACTTACCTACCTACCTACCTCTATCACACACAGGCTTTGAGAGTCCATGTTATTGATATTTGTGTATTACTCCCTGTGCACCCCAACAACTGCATGGTTTAAGATCATCTGTTCTTTGCAGATCTGAGTGGCAGACCAGAGATGGTTAACTATCTTCAGCACTGCAAGAATTATTGAGCTGAAGGGCCACGGGGGCCCTTGAGACCAATCTCCTGTCAGTGTAGCAAGGCTATTAGAAGGCTTCATGCAGAGGGATGACCAGTGTCCGCATGGATCCTCCAGAGGTGGTGAAGCCAAGGACTCTCTAGATAGGGATTTTTTTTCCTAGTGTTCAACTGGAATAATTTAGGTCATTATCTCTGCACTCTGGACAACAGAGGAGGTATTTAAATAAAGTCTTATTTTATCCCCCTGTGGTGCTGTCTATTTAAGCCCCCAAATGCAAGTTCCCTTGGTCTCTGTTCACACAGTTCAAGCTTCCAGTTCCCTCGTCATCTTCGTTTTCCTTCTCTGAGCCTGTTTATCAGTTTATCCAGTTATCTGAACTTTCTTAAATGTATGGTGCCCAGAACTGGAGCCCAATATTTGAACTGAATTCTGTGCCATGCACACTAGATGCATTCCTGTGATTTAGAAACTAGACTTCGGTGGATGAAGTCTAAAATGGCATTTGCCTCTTCTGCAGCAGTATCACACCACTGATCTCATGACCAATTTGTAGTCAATCCAATTCCAAGATGTTTTCTGTAAATAAAATTAACCTGCTTGTTTCCAGCTTGAAATGATATACTTGTTTTTGTTAAATTTGATTCAGTACTTCTCAATCCATTACTCTAATCTGTTATTATGAATGTTGCCTCTCTCTCCTAGAGAATTTGCTTTCTACCAAATTTCCTAAGAGTTCCCTTCATGCCATCATCCATATCATTAATGCACACCACCTACAGTTGTTTGAAGGGGTGCAGAATTAATGAATAATTGATTTAATAAGACATTGGAGAGTAGAGTGCCCTTCAGTTGACAAAGAGGTTTTGGCCAGACCTTTTGGGACACAACTTTTTGAGCTACCTATGCATCCATTTAAATGTTATGCCATCCAGCCCGCTGGAAGTAGAACGTGCTGCATGAGCCCAGATTGTCCTGGTTCGTAATAAGGAGACCTTCATTAATGAAGAGATCTTCTTTCCATTAAGGATTGATGACAAATCCACTGTACAGCCTGCCAAAGGCAAAGAAGAGTGACTCCCATTTGTTAGGAGAAGTGGGGCTGGACAATCTGTCCCTGAGTCCGGACAATGCTATGGAATGGGTTGTGGTAACCCAGGGCCACTGAGGCATAGTCTAGAGCAGAGCTTTCCAAACTGTGTGTCGCGACACAAAAGTGTGTTGCCACACACAGTCTGGTGTGTCGCCACACAACCCGGAAGCGCTGATCATCATCAGCGCTTCCGGGTTTTCCCACGGCGACACACCAACGGCGGCGCACAAAAACTTGAAAGCGGCAGCAGCGCTTCCGGGTTTTTGCGCGCTGCCGCAACGGCGGCACTTCCGGGTTTTCCCGCGGCGACACACCAACGGTGGTTGGTGTGTCGCCGCGGGAAAACTTTGGAAAGCCCTGGTCTAGAGGATGACGCCACGTTGGATGTGGCCCCGGAAAAGTCGCATCAGCAACCCCTCTTTAGTACAGGATGTGGCAGGACTGAACATCAACAGGTAGCACCTGGAAGAAGCGTCCCTCATTAAACTTGAGAAGACCACATGTCTGGACTAAGAATAGTTCGGAGCAACTTCCACATTGATAAGCATCTTTGATAGGCCAAGGCTGCTAACAGAAACTGGGAATCCATCACTAAAAGCAGCTCTCTCACTTCCTCACTCGCCACTCAACTGGGCCATAGATGGCAGTAGCTGAAGGAAGGAGATAGTAGACAAGGGGGAGCTATGTGCTCTATGCAAATATTGAAAAAGCCAAGT